>CM030833.1:3940530-3983030 GCA_018105865.1 Metaphire vulgaris | reverse complement strand
CCTTTGACAGTTGCTGCGTTGTTTGACGCCAGCGATTTTCAAAACAAGTCGACTCCTAATCGAGGCGAGCTGTTTGGAGTATAGTATACTCCACTATGGTTTGAGAACGAACCCCTTACTGGAGGGAGAAAAGAATTGGCCTGGGAGCCCGACCCCCATCGCCGTTAGAAAGAATCGAAGTCGAAATTTGAAAAAAACCCACTCTTATGGTCACCAGTTGAAACTCGTCTGACAGATTAATTTAAAAAAGGACCATTGAGTCAGAAGATTTGGCAGGATTATCCCTACATGTCCTCTTATCGATTTCGCGGAAAAATCTCTCTGGTTTCCAATATCGCAAATGTTATTTTCATTTTCGTGTGGGGTGGGAGTGGGGGTGGGAGGGGGCCGGTGACTTTGAATCTGGCGAACGACAATGGATTTGCCCTCCCTGATGAGATTACTTTCGAAAAATGGTCCCTCGAGGATCGAAATAACAATGGATGCCCGTCCTAACGACAAAGTTATTCGATTTTCGCGGAAAATTTTCGACCAGGATCGCACACTCTGGACGTTTAATTTGTAAGAGGAAGAAATAATGAAATGGAACGGAAAATTCATTTCAGACTCGTTCCGGGAATTCGCATAACCTCCGATGACGTCATAATCCTTTATGCGCACGTCACTCTTTGTGGGGAAATACTTAATATCTTCGAATTGTTTGTTCACTTGTCGTTTTACCTTCTCTTTCTCTCCATATCTCTCTCTCTCTCTCTTTCTTCCTCTCTCTCTCTCTCTCTCTCTCTCTCTCTCTCTCCAGATCAGATCTGACAACCGACTTATTTATCTATCGAACTACTCGAGGAAATATAACCAGTGGCGTTGATAGGCCTACATTGGAGCCAGTGTTTTATCCAGACTCCAGGCCTTTGGGGGAATTGAGGCTTTCGGGGGAGGGGAAATCGACTTGGTTGGAGGGGAAAACACACAATTCAATGCAAAATTTGTGTAAGTGCTGGGATTTTTCGGGGGAATTTTGAGGTTTGGGGGGAATCTCTCCTCCTAACAGGCCTGGATAAAACACTGATTGGAGCACACTGGAGCAATTGCTCCGATCGGACAGCCCAGGGTCACTTGTGAAAATCGTGTAAATACGATGAGAAAATTTTGTTGGGGTGGAGTGGGGGTAGAAGGTTATGCAACTGGTTTTCGCGCCAGGCGGGCGAAGCGTTAGAAGTCTGAATACAAGGCTGTTTGTAGTACCGTAGCATCTACATGGTCCTAGTTTAATATTGGTTTAGGCTTTAGTGTTTCATCATCAACAGCACGTTAGCAATGGGTGATTGGTGGTCGGCGAGGTGGGGAGTGATGGTTTTCCGGAGTGTTACTGACGCGCGTTCAAACAGGGCAAGCTATCTTCATTCTTCTGACGTTCGTATTAACCCCTTAACCGTGTATTTAACTGTAACTCAATGTAAAATGGACGGATATATCCGGGATCCCCAGTTAAGGGGTTAAGCACTCGTTGGAAATCTGAAATTTTGGACGCATACATGAAACTTAGGTCTACACTCGGAATGTACCGACGGTTGAGCGGCAGTGGCGGCTCCACCGGGGGGGCCAGGGGGGCCGTGCCCCCTATTGACTGCCTGGCCCCCCCAGTGGCCCCCCAGTTGGGACCCTATACTTAATGCTACATACATTAAACAACAAATGGTTGGCCCCCATGGTTAGAAGTTGCCCCCAACGGCCCCACTTGCCAAATCCTAGAGAGCCGCCACTGTTGAGCGGTGACCATAGTCAGGATACATATCTCCTGCGGGTTTTATCTTTATCTTCTTCACTGACGATAGGGTCAGGTCTTATCTTCACGTGACGTGCTCGTCACGTGAAGATAAGACCTGACCCTCTCGCCAGTGAAGAAGATAAAGTCTACTGCTGACGAGAAGATGCGTAACAACTCCGTTGATTAGCTGCAGTCAACTCCTGCGCAAGGCGTTTCCTCAGGCAAGTCAAATGCAGTTCATCGTGAATAAAATGTCGGACAGAAGTCTTCACAGTGGCTTCATTCACCAGTACAGCTTCGCACACGCGCCCAACATTCCGAAAGTCAGTAATGGCTTTTCCATTTTGCTGCATCCAAACCGGACTGTACCGGACTCATCGCCACTGAACCGGGTGGTGTCCGGGGGCGAATAGCATGATAACATCTCTACTACCAAGACGTGTGCTCCAGCATGAAATGATTCCTGCCATCATGGCTAACTGTGCATTTTCCGTCTGTGCGCATTTGCCACTATAGACACTATGGCCACTGCTGCCAAATTCATACCATGTAAATGGATACTTACTGTGGTGTTTCGTTTCGTGAAATACAGTTGCCACAAATAATTGATGTAGCGAGTAACCTGTACGTAGGTTTGTTGGGAGTTGTTTCAGCTACATCACTACAGAGTTTTATCAAGTTTGGCAAAGTTATGGCCAAAATACGAAGATCGACTGTGATCGAGAGGAGATCGGTTCTCAGGTCCAGTCGGAGAGTGCAGTTGTTGGTCCCTCCCCCATCCAAGACCCCTACGTTTGGGGAAAGATCATTCGCGCGCGGGGGAATCCCGCCCTGTGGAACTCTCTTCCAGACAATGTGACTGGAGCAGTCTCAGCTGGACTTTTCATTAGAAATTTGAAGACACATTTATTTAATATTGGATACGAACTGTGTTAAGCGCTCTTGCTGTAGGCCTTAAGCCTTTACTACTGCGCTATATAAATTGTCAATAAATAAATACATAAAATAATAAGGGTCTGGTTTTTATTGACTCAGAGTGCAGGTTATATCGTTTCAATATATATATAGGCCTATATATATATATATATATATATATATATATATATATATATATATATATATATATATAAAAGCTAATCTCTTACTGCCCTATTAGTGCAAGTGATGTCGGGACCTCTTTCCGATCGAGATGTGACCACGGCTCTAAATGTTCCCGACGCGAACGGACAAAGGGGACTTGGCAGTGTCTCAGTGTCTCCATTGGCGACTTCTCTTGCCAGTCCCTTATACTGCGGAAGAAACTTCGAGAAACGCAAAGAGACAATAAACACCAATACACGAAGGCCGACGACAAGAGGATAGAAAAACAGGCGCATTGCTGCACTCTTGCGCAGGTGTTTAGTCATCATCATCACCTCATCGTCGTCGTCGTCGTCGTTATCCTCGTCGTCGTCGTAATCGTCGTCGGTGTCATCGTGGTCACATGTAGGATTGCGTGCAATTCTACTATATAGTTAGGCTAATACTGTTCGGGCATCTAATAAATAAAGAAAAAAATCACAACTCACAATGTCAGAGAAAGAGGAAATACAAATTATATAATTATATATATATATATATATATGTCTGTGTGTGTATGTATATACATATGAGATTTGCATTATATATAATATTATATTAACCCTAATAATGTGTGTGTGTGCATGATACAAACGGACTACGAATCTTTTGACAGACATATATGAAATTTCATTGAGTATTTGCCTAAATGGAATGGTTTTATATCGCAGTTTGATATTTTCAAACACTACTCTCCTCTCTGTCTCTGTCTGTCTGTCTGTCTGTCTGTCTGTCTGTCTGTCTCTCTCTCTCTCTCTCTCTCTCTCTCTCTCTCTCTGACCATTCTGAATTTGAAGAGTGAGTTGACTGATTGCATGGCATAAAATGAACAATCATCTTCCATGAATCGACTATCAACCGACTGCTTAGCCCTAACAGCAGTTCAACTCGTTTTTATCATTTTGCGGCAGCGAAAATCCAAATGAAAAGAAAAAACACCGGCCACTCCAATATGCTGGTTCCGCTAATCGCTGGAACAATTTCTCTTTCTGTCACCATTATTTTGCCTCAAACAGTTTCAACGGACGTGATCTACTGTAGCATCTGCGACAGCGGCATTCTCTTTGTCAACGGACCGTGGCTTTTGCTTTGGCCGACAGGTGTATAGAAGCAGGCCAGCTCTCAGGTGATAAAATCACCTTTTTCGATTTGAGTCGAATCAGGGTTTAATCTATGCCGTTTCCGGGGGAAGGGGATATTGCCCTTCCCCCGGAAATTTCAAATTCCCCCCGAAAATTTTGGCATACTACATCAACTAACAGCAGCCCCCTAGCAGAATTCCCCCCGGCTTTGTCAGTTCCCCCCGGAGTCCAGGAGTCTAGATTAAACACTGACTCGAATAATACTTGACTACATCGTTGCTGGTTTTTTCCAAAGAGCGGTTCTGATCAGTCTATATAGTTTCACCTCAGCAATTTCGTCTTTCAGTGAGGGTCAGACAGGGGCCGAATAACAATACCAAAATTGTCGATGGAAAAGCGCGCACTGCAAACAGTTTATTTGTGAATGGACGTCTATTTAAAGATTTTAAACGCTGCATGATTACATCCGCAGTCATGGGCGCCCGCACATTAGGGCAAGACGGGGCACTTATCCACCCCCCCTGGAAAATGCAAATACTAATAAATCACAGTGAAATTTGAAAACCTTGCTAAAATATTAACCGTGACCATTGCGTTAAAATGTGTTTTGCCCCTCCCTGGAAAAAATCACGTGGCGTAACTGCGACCAGTGTGTTTTGCCCCTCTTGGAAAAATCTCTGTGGGTGCCCATGCCTGCAGTCTTAAAAATCTTACGGCTCATGGGTCAACGACCCATTGACCTATATGACCCATGTGACCATCGAGTACCGGTGGACTGTGTGCTCTTCAAAAAAGAGCGCGCAAAAGTTTCAACGAGAGTTTGGGCGAATAATAACGTATTGGTCACAGACTTTTACAGAAACTATTTGCCATTGGCGGCAGCAGCAGCAGCAGCATCAAACGGCAAAGTGGATTTCTCCCATCTAATAATTAATTAGAAGTAGTTTCCGCATTAGGTTTTATGACTCCTTTTCGCCCGACACACCCATTCGTCTACTTCCAATAAAAGATCCCGAGTGGAAACGTCCCGAACGATCACATGTTACCTGGGCATTAATTCCAGTTAGGCGAAACCGAAGAGAGTCGCGTCCAACTTGACGCGTTCGACCGCAAATCTCGCTCGTTAAGGGGTCCGAGCCGTTTGGCCCTTTGCAAGCACAGATTACATATATTTCCCTCTAAACGTCTCCGTTGCGCCGACAGCCACCGCTGAGAAAATATCTCTACACGCAACGCTTTCGAAGAGACTGTTTTCTGCATCGAATACCGCATACGTCGGTGATTGCGGGAACGGTTGAAAGTTTCTGGCTTTGCCATTAAGTAATTTGTCCTGTTTACTGTAGGATGGTAGCCAGTGGCGTAGCCAAGGGGGGTTGGGGTTAAATCCCCTTTTCCCCGAAAATTTTTTAAAATGAGATTTTATACATTTTTTAGTTTTGGACGCGATATTGGGGATGAAAACTCCCCCTTGGCTATAAAATGTAACGGCGTAAGAGGTGACGATCTTTTTTGCTTGTCAGCACCAGGAAGGGAAAAATAGAAGATGAGAATGACCTTTTTTTAACTCGTCAAGATTTTTTCGAAGTTGGTCACAGTCAAAACCAAGCCCCCTTCCCAGAAATCTTGGCTACGCCACTGATGGTAGCTAAAGATTCTGCAAGATGCGCTTATTCTTAGCCAATGGCGTATCTAGGGTATTTGGAGCCCATGGCAGGAAGAAAATTGAATCAACAGGTTAACAAATCTTTAATTAACAGATCATGACATTTTGTTGGCGCATAATTAAATCTAGAGAGGACAAAGAAGACAAGAGATGAAGAGGATGGGGCAGGAAAGAATGGATGGATAACAGCAAAGAAGACTTTTAAAGACACCAGGTATCAGTAATCTATGGAAAGAGATTAACAATAATTTAAATAGAGCTCCAAACTTACTATCTTGTGTATTGCATGCAGACAATGTATGGAAAATATATATGGAATATTATGCTAGGTAATTTACGTCGCCGCGAATTCTACTCTGCCGCCATTAAACCGGGAATTTTTCATATTCTTTTATCGCGATAAATTTACAGTCATATTTGAGAGACATCCCCACACACTATATCTCATTATCAACCTCTTTTAAAGAACATTTGGAACGGCCAATATTATTTTTTAGAAGGTTCGAATTCTAATTCTAATTCTAAGAGGCCTGACCAAAACACCTTTCGCAGCTTCTATAGGGAAATCTTAATGAGAGAAAGAGAGAGTTTAGGCAATGCGTGAAGAAAGAAAGAAAGAAAGAAAGAAAGAAAGAAAGAAAGAAAGAAAGAAAGAAAGAAAGAAAGAAAGAAGGGACACTGACCTAGAAAACCACTCTAAGGCACAATCGCGATGGCGGATGATATTAATAACCATCGGTTCATTAGCAAAAGATGTCTTTGGACACCATAAGAGCAACAAAGGTGAGGTCTGTATTTTTGCGTTTTGCGTCTATGCGCCCACACATACACAACACAAACAGGTACGCGGGGGCTTCACCCATCAGATAAATACAGCCCGTGTATGCTGTCGGCGCCTGCCTCGTTTCCGGGAAATGTCGCCAAATCAGGGCAACAATCGAGTCTTCATCGGAGGAGAACATTTGAAGCCGATAATGATATTCGAAAAGCATTAATTAAAGAGAAGCACAAAGAGCATCATAGGGCACCACGCTTTGCATTCACATAGGAACTCAGGGAGAGAGAGAGAGAGAGAGAGACAGACAGAGACAGAGACAGAGACAGAGACAGAGACAGAGACAGACAGAGACAGAGACAGAGACAGAGGGACAAAGAGTCAGAGAGAGACGGAGAGAGACGGAGAGAGAGACACACACAGAGACAGAGAGAGACAGAGACATACATAGAGACAGAGACAGAGACAGAGACAGAGACAGATAGAGACGGAGAGAGAGAGATTGAGATTGAGAGATGCATACACACGCGCACAGAGACGCATGAACTCAGACACGAATGTATACAGCTACATGTACAGTAGTAACAGAAGTCGGTCTTTGTTTGAACGTATTTCTCCTCAGTAATAGCGAACTAATTGATGACTTTTGCGACTTCCATGGGCTGTCGGGAAATCAAAGTGCCGCGGCGGAGGGGAGGGGGTCACGAGGTCCGCCCCTTGTCCCCTCGGTTCACGTTTTGACGTCTACCCCGCCCCCGCCCCTTTACCCCCACCCCTATTTCCCGTCGTTCTCTTTCTGTTGCAAAATTTGCAACTCCACATACAATGCTGCATATTCGATTATCGATATACTTCTGCTGACGACGACGACGAGGATGATGATGATGATGATAGTGGTGGTGGTGGTGGTGGTGGTGGTAGTGGTGATGATGATGATGGCATCTGTGATGTATGACTTTGAGGCGATTTCTGCGTTGTTAAACGAAGGAGAAGCTCGTCTCTTCACGAGGAGCGACGCTGCTGATTATAAGCTTATTGGCTCAATATGGCGGACAGAAAGGACGGATGATCATCGAAGGCAAAACAGACATCTTTACGACATGCGATGATCGCTGACGTCAATCGTCGCAAACTAACTCCCTGTGACGTCAGAATTGCTAGAAAATCACGCGCCATCTAGCGGCTTAGGGCGAGGCGCTCTGATTTATCGCCGGCGACGCGCCATTTTGCCGTTATTAAAGAGACAACGGCTGCTATTAACGACGTCATATCTCTGCGCATTGCGTCATTTCCTTTCTCATTTTGACGCCAGGTGTCTCGTCGATCGCGCTCGAATGACGTCACCGGATTTTCGATAACTCTTGAAATATATTTTACTGAATTTTTTGGTTTCGCTTTGTCGTCGACCGTAACAGTTTGCCGAAAATTACTTCGTCGCTTCTTTTCGGACATTGCGCAAACGATAAATGGCGCTATAGAAGCCGACTGGACGCGGGAGATGTTGTTGTTGTTGACCAACTCGGCGAGTATACAATAAATAGAAAGTGAATTGAGGACATACGGATTTCATTTTGTGTCTGTTGAGACGTTGTTTTTGAGACTTTGTCTCATCGGCGACCTTTAAAAAACCTTCTATTGTTGAGGACTTCTTTGTAAGGAGGCGTTTTCTCTGATTGACTGTCGATGCCTGAGCTGACTCACCTGATGATGAAACCGCTTCTTATTCTTCGTATTTTTCCGCGGAGAAAGAGCGGCACGGGCGGGGTGACGGCTTTTCTCCTCCTGCTCTTTTCATGTTCTCGAACACGAGAAGTGGTCAGCCAGCCTCCTCCTGTTCGGTGTCGCGTGCTCGGGCGTCGAGAAAAAAAAACCCAGCACGGTTTCGGCGAAGGGATCTTCGAGAAGAACCGAAACGCTTCATCTTGCGCTTCTGCTTCGAACGATAACTGGTCACGTGACCCGACGCCGTCATGAAACGTCATCAGTCGTCCACCACCGTGCATTTAGGGGAATCTTATAGCGCCGCATTAAATTTTTATCTTGAGCCCTGAACTGAGACTCTCTCCTATCTGCCAATCTACTGTCTGCCTGTCTCTGTCTGTCTCACTCTGTCTCTCTCCTCCTGCATGCTCCTCCGTCTCCTCTGTCTGTCTGTCTCTCTTTCTCTCCCCGCTTAATATCAAATGATTTTGCGTCTTATACTTACAGTGGGCAGAATTATGTTACGATCAAAGTCATGATTTACAGTTTAAAATCTTCAGGACAGCCTGCATCACGTGACACAAGAAGGAATATTATAAAGGGTCGGGGAACAGTTCTGTGTTTCTATACAATAACGTGAATTCAAGCGGTTTAGGTCTTTAGTAGACCACGTGAAAGTTAGCCTGTGTTAAGACCACTATAAACCCACTAAACTCTCATAGCACGAACAGTGGCGTAGCAATGTGCTCGGGGGCCCTTGGCGAAAAACGGGCAGGGGGCCCTTTCCAGAGACAATCTGACAAGTTTGCGAAAATGCTGACGACCTTTTTTTGCTTGTCGGTCTTTCGATCTGACAACTTTACAGCTTTACATCTTTCGATCTGACAATTTTCGAATTTTTTTGGCTCGGGTCGGGGGCCCTTTGCAGGTCGGGGGCCCTTGGCATTTGGGCCAGGTTGTCCATATGGCTGCTACGCCTCTGAGCACGAAAAGTATTTCTTCCTTGGTCCCACCCCCTTTTAGACGAATTTGCAATTGCGGCCTCTTGCGCTGCTATAGTGTGCCAATGTAAAGAATCGATCATATGGCACATCTACTTTACCAGTCATTATTTTGTATGTTTCTATCAAATCCCATCTTTCTCTTTTCTAATGTTGTCAATCCACAAATTTGATGTCTTTTATCATTGCTTTTATTACAATTTAATAAAAATGACAAGTGGATGCCATAATAAAAAAAAATAACAATAATAGTAATAATAACAATAATAATAATAATATTAACAATAATATTAACAATAATAATAATAATAATAATAATAATAATAATAATAATAATAATAATAATAATAATAATAATAATAATAATAATAATAATAATAATAATGGCATACTCTGGCCATTTTATTGCTCGTTTTTTAAGTTTTCCTGAAAGCTTTATTTCGATTTTCAGAAATCGATTACCTGCCTTCGCACAGTACATACGAGGATCTAGACGATTTTTCAAATGGCAAAATACTGAGAAAGGCATACAAGCAAGAAAAACACATTAATCACAAATCATAATGAAAGCTAGATAGGAGAGAGAGAGAGAGAGAGAGAGAGAGAGAGAGAGCGATTCAGTAGACCGCTTTGAAGTCGATTCGCCGGAGCGTTATATTGCGCTATATACGAGGCGCTATAGGTTCATTCACGGGCAAATACTACGTGGCAGAGTCATCTGTGCAGCTGCGTCGCTGATCATCGCCATTACACTTCGCATCATTTCGCCAATGCGCAAACATGTGCGCCGCATAAACGCCATCTGCCCATCGGAGCGTCGCAATAATGCAATTGCAAACCCCCGTCGATGTCGTCTGACCATCCGAGGGTCGTACGAAGACACCAACCGAAGGGCCTATGTCCTATGACGGCCCCGCGGACCGTGTCGATATGAGCGGTAGCGGCGGCCACATTCTGCAGACGAAGAATTTACTGCAGACTAATGCCACTAAAGTGGATTGATACCGTGCTAACATTAAACTGTCAACGCTATCAGACAGCGTCGTGAAAGTAGCATGTTACCAAATGAGAACGGCAAGACGACAAAGAATGAGAATACAGGAACAAATCTGCCAAGAGGACAAGAGGGCAAAGAATGAGATTACACAGCAAGACCATAATGGGAATGAATGGATGAATGGATGGGTGGAACATGATGGTTCTTGCATAGGGCAGATCCTACTGAACCACTCTAACACTTCTTCTTCTTCTTCTTATTATTATTATTATTAGGCTTATTATTATTATTATTATTATTATTATTATTATTATTATTATTATTATTATTTTAGACAATTTATTCAGCGCTGTATGCATGACATAGATCAAAGTCAAGGGCGCTTTACACAAATTTAATAAACTGGATGGTAAAATCGCTTTAGAAAGTTATATATCGTCTTCTTCTTCTTCTTCTTCTTCTTCTTCTTCTTCTTCTTCTTCTTCTTATTATTATTATTATTATTATTATTATTATTATTATTATTATTATTATTATTATTATTATTATTATTATCATCATCATCATGAAAATCATTCGCGCGCGTTTCACCAGACTGAGATGAACTTTGAACCCTGAACTTGATGGATTAGAAAAATAAAGCGACAGTAAGACAGTCAAGCAAACGTACAGACACACCTACGCACATGCACACGTACGGGTATCTTGTAGAGCAATATCATATGCGTAAATCGCCTAACACTGTATAGCAAGATTCGCAATGGCCTACACAGTAATAAATTAATAATAATAAATTAATAATAACTGTGGTTTAAGTGGTTCAGTATAAAATTTATCTTGTGTTGGAAACCATTGACAGTTTGACACCCACACACCCCTCTATTCCAACTTCTATTATTTTGTCATCCACACCTGTCATCTTTGATTCTACAATAAAAACACAACTACACAAATTGCAGTATACAACGCAAAACAGCACACATGTTAAATTTCAGTGTTTCATAATTTTTGTGCCATAAATTGAGATATCATATTGAGTTGAGAGATATCATATTGAGAATTGAGATATCATATCTCTTTGTATAAAATTTATAAATCAAACTAACATATACATGCCTAATCTAAATATCCTTTGTACTTATATATTACCTCTCGAAGCATAAACACTAGTAGCGGATGCTGTCTAATAACTCGTCAAACACTGATATATATATTATATATATATCATATATATTATATATATATCCAAACACTGACACACACACAAACATATATATACACACATATATGTGTGTGTATGTGTGTGTGTCAGTGTTTGGGTATGATATTCACTTGTAATAACAAGGCTTATGTTACCCAACAGCTTCAATTAACTGTACATTACGGATAAAGGCACTGCATATACATTGCGACAAATTCTTTTACAAGTAATCAATAAAGCCTCGAACCACTTGAAACCAGTCGATGTCATATTGCAGACGCACGTTTGGTGTAGTAGAGACGGGGCGGGGTGGTTATGCGAGTTAAAATAAAAGATAAGGCTAGGAACGACATGACACATGTGGCGTGGAGCTGGAAAAATCAGACGGTGGGAAAGGGATAATCTGATTAGGACAAGGAGAAAAAATATATTCTAGCATTATCGCCGTGTCTGCAAACCTTTTTAAAATAAAAAAAATCGCTAAAATTGTTTCTCGAAGAAGCCTGAAATGCCGAAAGTAATTTCCGTTACGCTCGACTTTCCCTGCGCTTCGCGGTCGGCGTTGCGTTCGCGATTAGAACCGCTGTCATTCGACGCCAATAATTGGTTTGGCATTGGGAAGAAAAGACAAGGAATTCCTCTGTTCAGACGAAGAGACGACAGAAGAAAAATGCGACAGATCAGCGCTGAGTCCAAGGACTTGTGGCCCCCAAACCAGGGCTTATTCTAGCCACCTGGACATTGGGGGATTCTTAAATGTTTGGGGAGGGGATAAGGTCTGAGTCTCCAAAGACCTTGACAAGCAAAAAAAGGTTATCTTCCTTTTACAATGTGGTGACAAGCAAAACAAAAGGTCGTCCTTCCGACTTCCCTAATATTTTTACCCTTCCCTTCTCAAATGCCCTGGCAAGGAAAAAATTGTCATCCTTACATTTTCTCCTCTCCAAAAAAATTGAAGCCCACCGTCCTCACACTTTTTTTTGGGGGGGGGGAAATCTACATCCCCATGCAACCTCGTAATTAATGGTTGCAAACGCATACTGACCGCAACTTGTATTATAAATTTGCCAATTTCTTTCCACACCACACAGATTTTCTGTTACTGTTACCGACTCTAATTTCAACTATAACTTATAAGTTATGAATTTGTGTCTGCTACATATAATATATGCGACATCTGCCGAGGATTTTTTTTGCGTTTTTGCGATGAAACCATGGATGTTCTATATTTAGCTTTGAGACGGTGGGTTTTTAGCCGTTAGTCATTTTTCCGCTTGTATATTTCCGAGATGCCCATCCTTCGAAGACTTCAACTATGAAATATGCTTTCCCCAATTTACTGCAAATGTAATGCAAAAGAAATTTATGTACCGCCATCATGAGAAGTGAAATGGATGGAAAACGCGGAGAAAGACCTGGAAGAAACCTACGTGAATATGAAGGAGGCATTACATAGTTTCAATCGACATCATTTAGAGAGTGAGAGAGAGAGTGAGAGAGAGAGAAGAAGAGAGAGAGAGAGAGAGAGAGAGAGAGAGAGAGAATAGCAAAATTGATGTTCACAAGGCCAGTTAATTAAATGGTGGATATATTAAATGAGAGAGAGAGAGAGAGAGATTTGATGGGGCGCCTTATAACTCTTAAATCAAAGCGACTCTGCGAGGATACCCAGCACTAACCAACACACATGATATCGGATTAGCTGTAAGCCAGCCAATCAATCTGTTCGGCGCAGATGGAAGTGGAGTGTGCAATCAACCAGTGAGCCAGTTTGTTCAAACACATTGTACACGAAGACGAAGCTTCAACCGGTCATATATTGGTTTCTCCTTACATACGGCGCTACCATAATCTTTGGACGTTCCAGCAGCCAACCCCCCCCCACCCCACCCTCCCCGTAGACCGGAAGGATATTCAATATCCTGTTTCTTTAACGATCATTTTGCAGAAATCCAAGACCAGGACAACAAGCGATCGAGATAGAGACTAAAACTACAGAAACCTGGACGAAACGACCGAAACTTTAGGCGAAAGCAGTCTAAAAGGGCGACATTTCATTGGTCGATTCGATGGATCGAAATCTTGTTTGTTTGGTGTCAGAGAATGCCAGAGAAGAAGTCCCTGAAGATCTAACAGAGAAGAAACTCATATGACCAGGGGCGTAGCAGCCGCATGGACAACCTGGCCAAATGCCAAGGGCCCCCGACCTGCAAAGGGCCCCCGACTCGGGCCCAAAAAATTTTTAAAGTTGTCAGATCGAAGAGACCGACAAGCAAAAAGGTCGTCAGCATTTTCTCAAACTTGTCAGATCGTCTCTGGCAAGGACCCCAGCCCGTTTTTCGCCAAGGGCCCCCGAGCATATTGCTACGCCACTGCATATGACGATAGTAAGTAAAAATAGAGAGGATAGAGAATTCCACTGCCTCTTTCTTCCCTTCTATCAACCACTGAACGGGTTGTCGGCCGCTTTGACGCTGTCTACTGATTCCAAGAAAAGAGAACAATACTCAAAGATTTTAATATCACAAGATGGAGTAGGCTTATACGGTATCAGAAAGTGAGACCAGTTTACATTGAGTGTATGACTGTGTGTCAAGAAATGTTTACCCTCTAGACATCTCGACACTCTCAAGCTTCTTTAGCGCTACTAATTAATAATAATATAGTTAGAATCAGTCAATGGTAGTCAATAATCTAGGCGTTTAAACATTGAACAACGATGAACGAAAAGGCAAATTTAAATTTAAATTCAGTACTTCGTATAAATTAGACAATTAATTCAAAACACACAATTTTAACAACTACAACAGACGCTACTGACAGCTACGTGGCTACCATGGCAACAGTGAGGTAAAGATGGTGGCAAATTGGCTTCAACTTTCGGCGGACTTTGGCCATATATATATATATATATATATATATATATATATATATATATATATATATATATATATATATATAAATGGGCGCGATTTGGGGGGAGGGAAGGAATCTTCCCCACTGCCCAACTGCATCCCCCTACTGCTACATCCCCACCACTACATCCCCACTTCTACAGTTTCCAACAACTACACCCCCAAGCTCGACATATTCCCCCCACTGCTCCAGGTCACAAATCGCACCCTGTATATATATATATATATACGGCATCTAGTGCGTAATTAAAATCTACGACCAACCATGCAATAATCATAGACTTTTATATAACAAGACTGAGCCTATGATATCAGAAAATGATGCCAGATTTCCGCCATTTAAGTACAATGTTGCCACAGTGTGTTTCAATTAAATATATATACGCTGTAGATATATAGACAATGGTTACCATAACGACATTGTACCAAAATGATGGGTTTCTGGCGTCAACTTTCGGCTTCCTTTACCATAGATAGACGGCATCTAGTGTATAATAATAAATCTATGGTAATAATACACACTAATAAATAAAATGCCACAAAGTCGGCTCAGTTTCACGGCGCCCAGCATTGGATTCGATAACTGTAATTACAGAGTGAAGCCTGAAATAAAAGAAACTATTTTGACGACCGCTCCTATAGAGTTGCAATATTTGTACTGCCGTCATCATCATCATCCTTGCCACTCCCCCCCCAACCCGGCGCTGGGCGATTACATGGGTTAGCTGCCTCCAAGAACCAGTAGTGCTTCTGTTACTGTCATAATGCACCATTCCGTGATGTTATTCATCCTGGTCGTTCTTAGCCTTCCTCTGCTTCTTTGTCCTGCTGCGATTCCTATGGTGTTTCCCTGTCGTGCTATACAGTGCATGTCCAAAGTATCTCAATTTTCTTTCTTTCACTTTGTATTCTTTCCGTTCCTGCCTGGTGGAGTGCTTCATCATTAGTTATTACGTTTAGGTATGGGGCTGTCCATTAATTACGTCAGCAATTTAGGGGGGGTTGAAAATGTTTGACAGTTGCTGACAGGGGGGTGGGGGTGTCAAGAGAAGTTGACGTCAACAATTTCACTTTTTACAAATAATCAAAAAATAGGAAATTTCATGGAATACTACTTAGTACAATTGAAAAAAGAGTGGCAAAAAAGGTCATCACCACCACATTTTGACACTCGATGAGCAAAAAAGGGAAATATGGTCATCACCGCAAAAAATAATAACCTTGTTATTGGGACCTGTCATTGATCTTGAGGGTAGTGGGATCAAGAGTTTTTGACGTAATTATGGGGGGGGGGGGGTAAGTGAAAGTTGACAGTTGTTGACAAGGGGGGTAAAAATTGCCCAAAAATTGTTGACATAATTAATGGACAGCCCCTATATGATGCCCAATATTTTTCGAATGCATTTAAATTCTAAAGCTTCTATTCTTCTCTCTTCATCTTTTTTCAGCGTCCATGCCTCGCATCCGTAAGTGGCAGCACCCGGCCAAACCAAGGCATATAGCAGTCTAATTTTAGTTGGGATACTGATTTTTTCATTTTCCCAGATTTTCTGTAGTTTCCCCAGTATTGTCATTCTCAGGCGCAAGCTGCTTCTGATCTCGGTTACATAGTTAGCATCCTCTGTAATTCTAAATCCCAGACATGGAAATTCTTTGACTTGTTTTATTTATTCTCCTTATACAGATATATGTGCTGAGTTACCATTCAATAAATATTCCCTCTAAGGTACAATACCGGGAGCTATGGCACCATCTCGTAACGCATAGGTCTTTACCTGAGCGCTGGAGCAGGCAACATGGTTAAGTGTGTGTTATTGATTATATTTTTAAATCAGGGGAAATATAATTAAAGAAGCAGGTCTTGCGGGAATTTAAACCAGCGCTATAAAAATACGAGACTTCAAGCGGAAGCCTGTAGAACCACTTCCGTCAATTAACTAATTCATTGTGTCCTGTTTCTTAGTGCGCGATGTGGTAATCTCGTTAGCAGACGGATAATCATATCAAGCGGGATTAGTTGATGGAGTTTTCTGTCGAAACTGCGGAGCCGGACGTAACTGGACGCAAATTTATGCAACTGAGTGAAATTTTCGATTATGTTTCTTATCGAACTAGTAACATGCAATTGTTTTGAGTAATTTTTATACCAATACTAAACTATAGGGGACAAGACCACTCAGTGAGCACATAGGAAAAATTTTAAATGATAATCTACGCATTCACTTTACATTTTCAGATTTAAAAATTGTTATATGTAATAATACGAACTTTCGCAAAAAAAACTCGGATAAGGAGATAGCCACTCTCCCCCGACATTTATGGAGCGTTAACAGCTAGTTTAAAATAATATTATTCGAATCGAAATCAAACGGACCAAAATTTGAACGACTTATAGTCTGCGTCACTGCCTCCCTCTTCCAGCCGAACCATCAACGCAGCGAAAGTTTTCAAACTTGCAAACAAAAACCGCTTTATCTTAAAATACAAAGATCTTGGGGCCAGAGGCGTAGTGACGGGGGGTATATCGGTATATATACCCCCCAAATCAGTCTACCTTAAAGTTTTTTATGTGATTTATATGTGGTTATATGTGGTTATATGTAGTTTGTATGGTTTATAGTGAAGGTTTATACCCCCCCCCCCAAACATTTATATTTATATATATTTTATGGTTACATCAGTGGTTTTCACACAGGCTTACTTAGCCTCCTAAACCACTTAAAATCACATTATTATACCCTCCCAAATCATATTCCTGGCTACGCCTCAACTTGAGTCGAGACATTTGCGTCCTACCTTCGACAGTGGGAGTTCGGACGAATTTTCCGTTCCTTTTCGCTCGTTTGCTCAGCAGTAACTTCGCTCGTCTTTCAGCCGAAGACCGGAACGCCAACGAATCGACACCGTCCCCCTCGGGCGAACTCAGTCGATCAGAGACTTTGTTCAACGCCGCCGACACACAGAAGCTCAACCGCCTGACACTGACAGCAACGAAGACTATCTTATCTCTTTATAAACACAGCAAGCCCGTGCGCAGCACCAGCAGCAGCAGCTGTCGCAGCAGAAGCAGTGACAGCCTCTAGATGCAGCGGATTAAGTAAGTAAGTTAAATCTCGTAAATTTATACAGTATAGCGCTTTGAAAAGTAGTACAGTAGTATAGCTACTTATTCTTATACGCTTAATCTTTCTTGAAATATAGCTGTAGGCAAGGTAGGTTGTTGGCCGGGTAAAGGTCAGTGTATCCATGATTAAGCTTCCAATCTCCTCTTTCTCCTTCTCCTCCTCCTTCTCATAACTAAGTAAGTAGAGCTCGTGAATTATACAGCGCTTTTAAAAGTAGTACCGCAATAGCTACTCATTCTTAAGCGCTAAATTGAAATGCGAAATAGCCATTGCTAAAATATGGGGTAGTCAGACAGGGTAGTTTTATCCAAATGGTATGTAAGTAAGGAAGTAAAATCTCGTAAATTTATATAGCGTTTTGAAGGTACGAGTACCGCGGTAACTGCTTATTCTTATTTGAAATGGCGTAGCGCCTTTTGGCGATGCTTATTTTTCAAATTTTCGTTATAATTAATATTCTTTGGCTGACTATCTCCAATTCGTTGACTCTTTTTTAAAACTTCCGCAATCTAACAATTTCTCAGTTAACAACAATCGCAGTGGAAACACCAGAAGGAGAGGCGCCCCATAAATTGTCTTTCGCTTTTTACGAAACTACGAATAAGTGGCGCTATAGAAGTTAGGGCTTGGGCTGAATCCATCTGAAGTGGCAATTTAAAGAGGTGTGGTTTTAGCGAAGGAGTTCTAGTCAACTGATAAGAAAATTCTTCGAATCCTCATCACTAACCGTGGGCTCAACGCCCGCTAGTGTATATTGCCATCTCCACAGTTTTCTGCCATTCTTTTATGTCCGTTGCTCTGTGGCTAAGATCCTGTAAACTGCTTCCACACCATTCTTCACTATCATCATCATCACACCATTCCCTATGTGGTCTCCCTCTCTTATTGGCACCCCAAATGATCTTTCCGGATTGACCTGGATCTTACTCAATTTGGATTTGGTGCGCCATCGGCTGATGCCCTGGGCATTATTATGATAGTGGCGCCATAGAAGTTTATTGATTGGTTGATTGATGCCAAGCTTTGATCTTTCTGTCCTCCCTTATTCTGAAACTGTGTCGAAATGGATGGAGTTTCCTTTGTTTTAACCTTTACCGCTTGGTTTGCTTTGGCTGAATTCTCCCATGCAGTTCTTCATCTGTAATTTTTTCCCACCCATCCATTATTCCTAGTATTGAATAGCCATCGATCAGTACTAAGACACGTGACGCCCGATCACGTGACGCAGCGCCACTGTCTACCGCAGAGGCTTATATTCGCCGACCCAAAGCCTCGATATGACGTCATTAGGCGAAGGCGTTAATCACCGGAAGTCGACCAGAGGGCGCCTCAGTCGCCGGATGTTGCCTGGCGATAATTGGCTCTATCGACGTAATTAGGAATTGCTTCGACACTTTCGCTATGGTCGTCGAAGAGGAAATCGAAATCGAAAGAAACGAACATATTCTAGTCACAGACGAATGATAACGCCGTTGTATTGTTATAGCGCCGTAATCGTCGTAATCTCCACGAACACTGATTCACCGTTTATCGGCGGCCGTAAACGAACAATGTGTTTTCTCGTCGATCTGTCTCCGGGCGATACTTGACGGTTGGCCGCTGGCGATTTTAGGCTGAACGGAGTATGTTGGCAGTTTGCGATGATTAACAGTCCCTCTGCGCCACGACGAAACGACTCGGAACAAGATGCGTTCTTATCACGTTACAGAAAGGCTGCAGAAGAGATGCAGTAAAGCAGTGATAACTCCGAGCAAACCAAATGGTAAAGAGATAGCTCAAGAGAATGGTCAACTTTTGACTAGAGACTCGGTCAGAGATAGCAAGAGAGAGAGAGAGAGAGAGAGAGAGAGAGAGAGAGAGAGACTGAGACAGACAGACACACAGAAAGAGAGAGAGACAGAGAGAAACAGTCATATGAGAGAGAGAGAGATAGAGAGAGAGAGAGAGAGAGAGAGAGAGAGAGAATCAGCAAAGCTGCAAACTTCTCTTTGGGTGCATATTAGGGCGGGTCAAAAAAAATTTTTTGTCACGGAACTCAGGAAATATTTGCATTTCCATCTGATTTGAAAGAAAATCACAAAAGAACTATTTTGGAACTTGTGGAAGTGCCCCATTTTTAACTAGGAAAATTCGTACATTACTTGCAAATTACAAAAATGTGTATACCATCCATGAATTATCAATAGACGATAGGCATTACACAACTACTCACTCAGTAAGTGTTTATTACAAGAAGCTTTCACAATAATCTTTTTTGACTCAAATAAGGGCATTAGATTTCGAGAATTAACTCGGGGCGTGAATAAAACTGTTTCCTGCTTCAAAGTAATAGACTGCTGTTGAAGCATCTGTTTCTAGTTTTAAGCAATGCTCCACTCCCTGTCTGTAATTCTTGTAATTTAAAGTCTTCACTCAGCTCTGGCATATCGTGGTCACATGTGATATTTTCAAAATGAACAATGAATTTCTTTTCGCAGTGCTGCAATTCACTACAAAATTAGGCCAGAGGAACTTGAGGGTCCAGAGGTAGATTCATCCAACCAACGTTTTAAACATGTGCCTCAAGGGCAATTCATTTGTATGCAGCATACATATACCGGTAAACCAATTGACTGAAAGTTGCAGTATGCAATTGTGTCATTTGCTATGACGAATCCACAAAACAAATCAGCACATCTTGCAAGTGTCTTAATCAGTTCAATCTGATGGATTACTCCAGCTTCACAGCCTGCGTTATTGTTTGTACCATCGCAGCCTACTGCTGAGATACAATAGCTTGCATATGCACTCTGCATCTCTTATTACTTTTAGAATACTACTAGCAATGTCAGTACTTCTTCCTGATGAAGGTGTAACGTGAGTTAGATAATTGCCACCTGGTTCTTCGACAAGAACATAGCGATCTTCAACAATTGTATCACCATACCACTTGCTATTTTTTAATTTGGCTACAGTGGCATCTCTTCTCCCATCAAAGTAAATACCTGTTATGGAGTTGTGTCACTGTCTTACACCTCGCTGTAATTTTTTCCTTAATTTTTATCTCTCACGATGTACCTTGTTCTTATGAATTACAAAGCTTTGATTCTCTTTGCTTACAAAGCCAACATCGATAGACACTGCAGTTTCCAATGATGCAGCAGACCGGTCAGGTAGGCCTATACCATACCTGTCCACTTCTTTTGCTAGGTGTGGAAGAGGTAATCGCATTTGATTTGGTCTTACATTTTCACTGCAACAGGGATCAACATCGCTATCAGAAAATACCTCAAAATGCTTTCTTAATCACTCCATTCACTGTCATTGCCTTAAATTTGTCTTCACCAAGAGCTAGTTTATTATCACCATCCGTTGTTTTCTTTGCTTTATCTTCTTCATCCTGCTTTCGGCGCATCCTTTTTCATAGCCGGTTTGTTGATTCCACGTCAAAGCTTCCAATAAACATTTCCTTGAATTTCTTTTAACTAATAGGAACAACCGTTCCTGTTGTGGGACTTTCAAATGTTTAGGACACTTGCAAGATGTGCTGATTTGTTTTGTGAATTCGTCATAACAAATGACACAATTATTGCATGCTGCATTGTCAACCAAAGAGTTCAAGCTACTCAAGAAGGTGGTTTGACGTGTTGAACTTGACTTAGAACGACATGGTTCTGAACCAGTGGAAATTAGTGTTTTGACACATTTCAAGACAGACCGAGAGTGGTGTTGGAATGGAAGCCTTGTTCCAGAGATTGACGACAGCCTCTGGACACAGCTTTTTGATTGTCTTTGTGTCATTCTTTTTTGTTTTTAAGTGCAAGAAGTGCTGTGCAACTTGTGCATTTGTCGGCAACATAATGGAAGGAAGTCAACGAGCATGCATGCCAAATATAGCAATGTAGCATGCCATGTAATACTTCTTGTTCTCATGTCGAAACCACACTTTCCAAAATGTATACCATCAATTATTAAACGGTATACAGTCAAAACAAAAAGGCAATCAAATTACAAACGAAAGTTAGGTAGGTAAAAAAAATTGTTTGCCAAAAATAGCGAGCAGTAACAAGTCTGTATTCAATGACAAATACTGATAAATACTACAATTTTTAGAGTAAAAAATGGGGCGTTTGCAACAGTGAAACTACCATTTTAGACATTATTTCTTTCTTTAGACCTCACTTCTCAAATAATTACCAAGTTCCGTAAAGAAATTCCACAATTTTTTATGTTTCAACCCGCCCTAGTGCATATACAAATATAATAATAATAATAATAATAATAATAATAATAATAATAATAATAATAATAATGAATCAGATGTGATAGCTGGAAGTGACCATCATTGGTCTTGGCTTAAGCAGTAAGTGGATTAAAATATCCATATTATTACTTGCAATCATGCGAAGTCTTGACAGAGATTGCAAACATGAAATTCTTCACTGTTTATAGTCTCGGAAGTATCCACTCCTGCCTACCTGTGTAGACCTATCTTCTCGGCGATCATTACACCTGTCCAGAGGCGCATTAATGTTGTTTTGCCACACGCTCAGTCTTCTGATTCTATAAACACCAAACGTAGGGCAAGGACTCTGACCGCCAGTGGCGGTTCCACCATGTTGATGACTGGGGATACATCCCCCCACCGGGGTTCCGGGTGACCTTTCTTGCTTGTCAACCTATTTTCCGGTGAGTTTTTTTTAATTTAGCGAAAAATACTGCGAATTACCTTCATTGTTAGCTTGTCGAACTTTTTTGCAAGGTTTATTGACATTTAGTGGGCAAACAATGACCTTTTCTCTCTTTTCTTTTTTTCTTCTTCTTCACTTTGCATCCCTAACACCAACTTCCTATAATTTTTTTTCATCCCCCCCACCAAGAATTCCTGGAACCGCCACTGCTGACCGCAAACGAATCATTTAGAAATAGTTCGATACAGGGATATTTTTACACCCCCATAACACCCCAACACCAACACCCCAATTTGAGACCGACACCCTCCAACACCCACCTCCAATCTCAGCTATGTGATGACCTTTTTTGCTTGTCCGACTTTTTTGGCAAGGGACCCCCAGAATTTCCCGACACCCCCTCATATTGATAATCCTAGATATAACCCTGATTCGATACTTGCGCGGACGCGCACACACAAACACTAAAACGTAGTTGTTAGTGCGCCCTAACCATTGCATTTTAGGAATTAACTTAAGTTTTCGGTGGACGGAATCATTTTGATGTCATGTTTTTATTTTCAACATATTGACATTCAATTCTAATTCTGTAATTGAATTGATCTTTTTAAGATAATGGAATGGTGTTTTTGTATAGTTTTAAAGAAATTTCTTCAGATATAGTAGCAGAAAGGTTTGTTTTCCACCGGTATCTTACACGACTGTCTATACAGGATCGCCATAGTACGATAACTCTAGACTTGGGACTGTTGCTGGTTATCTAAATTCGAATAATTATGCTGCGCTGGTTCCCTGTTGCTAAGTTTCTCACATCTGCAATTTTGATGGCGCTGGCTGGCGCATCGATTAATGCCACTAAGCAAATTGCATTGGACAGACGGAGATTGTCTCGGCACCAGAAGATCAACCATACCACCGGCTAAGTCTTTTCAGCAGACAACAGATGGCGCTCAAGTCGTTGTCACTCACTCACTCGTCCTGAATTATGGAAACGCACGCTGTTGTCTGGGATCAACCAGAATCCACATCAGCCGCCTCAATCCCGTCCTGGATGCAGATGCTGGAGCGATTCTCCATGTCAGATATCATCATCGTTTCGTGCCGTTACTTAAGCAACTCAGATGGCTAGTGGTCCCCGAGCGAATCATCTACGTAACTTTCAATATGACAGATGGATGCGTCTCTGTCGCTCTGTAGGTCCCACATTCCCACTGTCCGTCCATACACTATATCCTGCATTGAGAAATAGTTATACTTGGGACATTGGGAATTTGGGACCTACAGGGCGGTATTTAGGAATTACAGGAAAGAAATTTGTTCCTTGTGTCGTTTTCCCAGGAGTTGGAACTAGCTGTCAGCAGATATTACTCTTCCAAGTAAACTCCTAAGGAAATGTATGCATGTCGGAGATCAGCGCCGCCCTATGAGCCTTAAGGTCAGCCTCGAGAGCTCTGGAAGGACTTTACTTACTTACTAAGTAGTATGATCGAAGAGAATGCACCAAGAATACGTGAATGTTCAATGAACTCTATGACAACTCTACAGTATATAAGCACGTCGGAAACTTTTTGCTCGAAAATTTCGATGTGCTATCCCTCCCTATTCTGTAGTCCTGGTTGCGCCAACCGATAAGCCTCACCTTTTGCAGTGATGCGATGTCTCGAGACACTGCCTTGTCTCGAGACAGCTTTCTCAATGTCTTGGTCTTGGTCTTGAGGGTCAGTGTTTCGGTCATGGTCTTGGTCTCGTCCTTACTGTCTTGGTGCAGCCCTTTAACGACCAAGACAGTTGGATTTTTTTCGCAGTTGGTGTTTAAAATATTACTGCCTTGGTCTTGGTCTTGATGCCTAAAATGTCTTGGTCTTGTCATTTACTGTCTTCGTCCCATCCCTGACCCATTGATAAAACTTTTTCATCTGTTTTACACGAATCTACGCTACCAGTCTAGGTACGCCCCCGTTTTTCCTCGTGGCTGCGCTAATAAACATGATTAAAGTAGGTAAGAAATTCAATCATATTTACATTATTACAACTGCACGACTGTTGAGAAATAATAGCTGATGCTGAATCCGACAGATCCAAACAAGAAGATATCGACATTTTGTACGTCAACAGAGATGACGAATCATTCAAGTTTCTGATTCGATTCCTTCGCCGGAAATAATGCATCTGATAAACCCTAACCTATCCGAAGAGATAAAAGAAATCGCCATCAATTTACTGGTCTAAAATCTGCAAACATTTTGTTTCTTCTTCTCCTCCTTCTCCTTCTTCTTCTTCTCCTCCTCCTCCTTCTTCTTCTTCTGCTTCTTCTTCTTCTCCGTCTCCTCCTCCTCCTCCTCCTTCTTCTTCTTCTTCTTCTTCTTCTTCTCCTTCTTCTTCTTCTTCTTCTTCTTCTTCTTCTCCTCCTTCTTCTTCTCCTCCTCCTTCTTCTTCTTATCCTCCTACTTCTTCTTCTTCATCATCATCTTCTTCTTCTTCTTCTTCGATCTAAAAATTATTCACCGAGAACTATCAGATCTATACTTAAAAATTCAAATTAAAATTAAATTAAAATTAAAGATGGAATGAGATTAACAACGGAAAAAGATAAATGGAAAAGTTTTGTGTCTAGCTATTGCGCTAATGAGTTGGCAGAAAACAACTATGATGATGATGATGATGATGATGACGATGATGATGATGATGACTTAAAAATTCATCATCGGTTTTCTTTTTATTCGTGATGTGTATTCTACCCTACGAATTCTCACTGGTTTAATCGCCCGATGGTTGAATTCGAAGTGTTGTTGATTGATAAACAGGGGTTCGTTTCTTAGAACAACTGTTGATAGAAAGTGATAAAAAGTGAACGGATAACAGATAGGTATGGGTCATACTTCAAAGATGTCCATGGGTCAGTTTTTTAGAACCCAACCCATCAAATCTCCAACCCAACCCATGCCGGCAATAGGGTCACTTGACCCAACCCAACCCACCGTAATACATTGCAATTTCTTAATCCATGACCTATTTTCTGACCCAACCCAACCCACCATAAATATGATAAAGTCTGACCCAATCCAACCCTACCCAACCCATGGCCATCTCTGGCATAGTTGGGTGAACAAACTGAACATATAAGCGAAGATTATTCTGAACAGAAAAGAAAGACAGCAATAGTTTGAATGACAGACGGCGAAATGAATAATGGAAGAAGAGACGAATGAAGGCTGCACATTACGAGGCCAGAAAAAGGAGGATACATTTGAACGGCGATAAGAAAACAACGTCTGGACACCTGTCGATCATTCTCTAAGACGGTCACGTGACTCACGACCTCGGGCAATGACAGACGAGAGACGAGTATTGAATCTGGGATGAGCTTCATGACAGTGACTGACGTCAGAGCAACATGACAGATGGATGCTCTCGAACGCAAATGCTCTCCAGTTACCCAAACTGAAGACAGATTTGTTTTTTTTACCTTCGCATCGTTGCTGAAGTCGATCGCTTCTGCGCATGCGCACTGTAAACGCCCCGATGTTGTCGGCAAAATTTTTTTGGGTCTGGTACCTTAGAAGTTAGACCTGTTTTTTGGTATATTTAGGTTGCATCAGATTTTCTCCATCAGCTCTAGTCAGTGTTTTATCCAGATTCCAGGCCTGGGGAGGAGGGAATTGAGGCTTTCGGGGGAAGGAATCGACTTGGTTGGAGGGGGAAAAGACACAATTCAATGCAAAATGTGTGTAAGTGCTGGGGTTTGGAGAGGGTTTTGAGGGGTTTTTTTGGGGGGATAATCTCCCCTCCTAACAGGCCTGGATAAAACACTGGCTCTAGTTTTTGAGATAGCCTACGGCCATACATCTGATATTGGAAGTGTATGAAAATTAGCGTGCGCGATAATTATCACGCACTCTCAATCTGGGATTATATGGCTGTATCTCAAAAACTAGAGCTGGTAGAAAGCACCTGATGCCATATTAGGAATCAGCAACTTAAACATACCAAGAAACAGGTCTAATTTCTAGGACACCAGACACAAAAAGTTTTGGTTTGCACTGTGATACAGCTAATCTTCATACACTTCCAATATAGGGTATAGGCCTGTGGCCGTATCTCAAAAATTAGAGCTGATGGGGCAACTAGAGCTGTACCGATTAATCGGGAGCATTCACAATCGGGCCGATTATGAAGACAATCGGAACAATCGGTAATCGGGAGCCAATCCGGCACCGATACCGATTAATCGTTAATATTCGTATTCGGGCCGATTATTATGGTAATCGGAACAATCGGTTATGGGGAACCGATTATTTTTTCTGGGTGCCGTAGGCCCGAGTGAGTGGTGACTGGTGAGTGTCGCCCTCTGGGAGTCTAGACTCCTTGGTCGCTTCCTTTGGGGAGGGGGTGCTAGCGCCATCTGGGGGTCGGTGGCGGCTGTGAGCTCGTAGAACTGTCGATGGAGGGAGGGACGAGGGAGGGCCGCCTTATTTTGAATCCTTCATTCGATAGTCGGTCGGGGGGCAGTTAATGTCAGACCAGATTGTCAGATATGCCATCTGTTAACCATCGGTCGGAGTCGGAGACTCAGAGACGATTAGCGTCCGATCTGACTTCGTCGGCATCTCTTCACCCTCGGTCGGAGACGATTAGGTCCGATGATCTTATCTGATTTCGTCGAAATTACTCAGATGCATTAGATGATTTGAATGTTAGTGTAGCTTCGCTTGTTACAACCTACTAGTCTCAAAAGCTAACTGCCCGTGTCGACGTTTAAAGTTTCAACATTAGCGTCTTTCTGGCGGAGACGTACGTCAATCAAGATGGGCATACGTGACAGTGGATGGGGCTGCCAGTTTGATTTTAAAACTCGCTTGTTGTCGACCGGTCTAATACGAATTTCAGTTTATACATTAATGCATACAGTTATATAACAGCTTAAATAGGATATACGTTACATATATTTGACTCAAATAAAAAATAAAATATCTGCGTAAAAATACAAATGTCGAAACAACAGACGAGCTGCATTTGGATTTATTTCACTATAAGTCCGCTGAACAGCTGTAAAGCCATTTGCAAACTTTGCAAATCAACTTTCTCTCGAGGTGGTCATGAAACCAAAGGCTTTAATATATCAAATTTGGTTCAGCACTTGAGAAGCAAGCACGTAGCTGCATACACAAATTTTCAAAAAGAATCGATAGAAAAAGAAGAAACTGGCCATCGGAGTTTGTACAAAATAAGTTAGGGCCTACTTCTATCTGACTACCACGTGTGTTTTAAATTTTAATTAATGAATACTTTCATAATCACAATTTCAGATATAAAATTGTAGATTACAATGTGAATATAGACATCTAAAATTTGACATAATAAGACAGTATTAATGACAAAATCATATTCATTAATGATTAAACACACATTCTGCATTGAGTCTCTTGGCAGGTCTCGAATTGCACCTGCATGTCGAAGTCTGAAGACATGTACTTTTACGCTGCACCTTTATGGTATATTATTTGAGTGCATGATCATTAAAATACCCGATTTGGAGATTTAGACAGACAATCGGTATCGGCAAGACAATCGGTTGTCTGACAATCGGAACAATCGGTAATCGGAACAATCGGCAAAATGTGCAATCGGTACAGCTCTAGGGGCAACTGTTATAACATTTTTGGAACCAGGGCATCAAAATTACTATAAAATTTTAGGCACCAAATTGTGCGTTGGCCAGTGTTATTTACTATATTGAATGTACAGTAGCTGCTAAAAAAATCTCTCTCTCTCTCCACATACACACATACACACACACACACACACACACACATATATATATATATATAGGCTATATATATATATATATATATATATATATATATATATATATATATATATATAACAGTTGAGGCAATACGAGGAAGGAACTAAAGATAATGGAAAATCGATGAAAAGACTTTCGCGCAAATTGGGAATACTGCCACAGGGCCCCACAACCCCCACCACCACAGAAGGCCCCACTGAGAATTTCGGCCCTGCTGCCAGCTGGTCGGAAGATTCCAGCTCGAACTCGAAGTGCGGTGAACGCTCTATAAGCGATGTGCGTCGAAGACGATCGGTTGAAGATCGCAAAAGAAGTTAACACTCAAAATTCCAGTTGACACCGAAATTAAACCTTCCACCACTTAGAGAAGCTTCGAATAAGGCCACAGCTTCCCCTCCTATCCCCCCCAGAAAAAACTGCGTCAATCTTCTAACACTAATACAGAGTTTATTGGAGTCAAACTTGGATGCAAAAGTGCATGGGGCCTCTCAAAAAGTGGGATTTGGAAGCTTACGTCTTTGATAGAGTGAACGCGAATCGAGTACTCGGTTATTTAATCGAAATTAGTATCGGTTGGCTTTGACGAATGGGTACTCTGAGATCTGCCCGCCGCCCCATGCCCCCTTTACCCGTAATTTATAGTTTAGATTTTACTCGGTAACAGCACGTGACATTGACTTAGGTTCTCTGAGGCACGGTATAACAAGCGTACGGAGAAACAGAGGAAGACGAATCAGAGAGAGAGAGAGAGACAGACAGACAGAGAGACAGACAGATCGTATAACTCAGTTCCTAATTCCCAGTGATTAATGTTCAGATAGCCTATATTACGGGGTGTTTTGCATAGGGGTTTATTTATTTCAAGAGAGTCGGAAATGAACAGAAATAAACGAAGTATAGGAGCTCTTGTAGATTGTGGCGATTGGCCATCAGAAGATCTAATTCGCCTCGAAGTTGACTTCGCAAGACGAGAAACAGGCCATTGCCGTGTTGGTCGAGCGTGTCGAATTAAACGGACTCCTTCTCATTTGTTAGAGGAGAAGGAGAAGAAGAAGGAGAGGGAGGAGAGGGAATAGAAGGAGACGGAGAAGCCGCCAATCATCGTCAAGGAAGACGAATCAGAGAGAGAGAGAGAGAGAGAGAGACAGACAGACAGAGACAGGCAGACAGAGTGCCGGATTTTTGTATAAGCTACATAAGCTACAGCTTTATGGCCTCACGATCTGCCGGGGCCTCAAAAACTCCGATAAGGAATATTTATCACTATATTATTCTTTCCGTTTGTTGTTTAATGTTACTATTTTTCTTTTACCTAGTTTTGCAAGTAAACTTCTATAATTTCGGTGAATAGAAGACGGCCTGCTTTATGTCATTTTGGGCAGTAGGGGACATGTGCCATTTATTAACCTCTAACGACTAAATCTAATTACATCGATACCATATGCAATAATTCGCGTTTTACGTATAGTTTAAAAATAGCACGCTACATAAATAAACTAAGTTTTGTTATTCTACTAATAGCTTTGGTACGCTTTTGAGTTCCGATTGCTAACGCCGTACGAACTTTGCTAACTAATTTATCTTTAAACTAGCTGTTAACCCGTCAAAAATGACGGGGAAGTGTTTGACGGGAGAGAGTGGCTATCTCCTTCCCCGATTTATTGCAAAAGTTCATATTATTACATATATTATTACATATAACAATTTTTAAATCTGAAAATGTAACGTGAATGCGTAGATTATCATTTAAAATTGTTCATATGTCCTCACTGGGTGGTCTTGTCCACCCCATCACAGGGGGCTGCACACCATAACGGAACCTACGACTACGGTTTGGCCCTACGGTTCCAATGGGATTTGGTCTCCCACGGGGGATGCGACCTCCGGTGTTACCTACGGCCCATTTTGGGCATACGGCTCCTTTTGGGCTTACGGACCCAAAGGGGCCTTGTCTCCCACGTAAGGCTGGGACTTTTCTCCTCGGGGGACTGTGGCCCCCGGGGAGCATACAGCCCCTGACAAGCAAAAACGGTCGTCAGGTATTATTATACCTTAGATATTTTGATATTTTAAATTACTAATATACAGGTATATGCGACTCTACTGTATATAGTGATCTCAGTAAAAAAATAGTTATCTTTGGTAGCCAATAGAGTTTTAAGCCCTCAAACTCCCCCTTCCCTATAGTCCCTATACTGTGAACAGCCCCGTCGGGTGGCTGGGGGTTTAACCCCTAAACCCTCCTTGGCTACGCCACTGCCCTCCCCCCACTGTCTCTTGTCTGTCCATGTGTTGCATCCATTGCACTCCCCCGAGTCCTCTTCAAATCGTACTTCATTCTGTCACTAATCGCGTATTTTATCCTATGTGGTAAATTGCAGTCGTTGTCTGAGCGACCTCGTCTAATGCATGGTCTGCCGACCACTCCCTCAAAGCCCCCCTCCCATTCCTCAGTTATCTCGCTGTAACGATGTTACAACTTATTAGGCCACTGTATAATCAATGCCTAATTACGGGCATTGACCAGGGTCTGTTTTAACTTTTAACGTGCAGTGATGCATAAAATGCGCAGTGGTAAAATGAAAATGTGCAGTGGTAAAACGTAATTTCCTGTTCTTTGTGCAGTGATAAATTTTCCGGACGACCTTTTTTGCTTGTTTTTTTTGCGCGGATGTCCACAAATTTTCCGAGTTTAGTGCAGTGATAAATTTTTCTTAAAATAGGCCCTGGCATTTACAGGCGTCCGAGTTCTGTAACGCGTAAAAACGTCAGTATATCTAACCATGGTTCTATCTTGATGCTTGAGACTCCATGCCGGTGCAGACAGGCAGCGTATGAAATTTGAATTTCGCGTTCTTTGACAAATAAATATTTGAAGTTCAATTCTTGCATCTTCTTAACGGTAATAACGTTACTCTTTACTTATTACTTACTTATCCTAATACTAATCTAATCTAATCTTAAACTTCTATAGCGCCACTTTCATAATGCACAGGAGCATCAACCGATGGCCCACCAAATCCAAATCACTAAAGATCCAGGTCAAATCCAGGGTATCCGGCCGGACAAACGGGTGACAGTCTATGGTGGATAAGCCCGGTCAAAAAGATGGGTTTTTAACCTTGCTCTAAAAATTTGTAATGAATACTCATACTAATACTCTTGATTACTTGTGGTGTTTTAACTAAATCCTATCAGTTGTTTAATAAAAACATCTTTTAATAGTACAGTCATGACTCTGAGATAAATGTAATGTCAGATGGCATGACTTTGCCTCCATTGAACCAGAGGCATAGCTAGGCAAGTCACTTGCGTCGCTGCTTGCCTAATACACGGAGGTCAGCGCCGGACCCCACCAGTGCGGGACCAACTTCGCCTTTTTTTGCCAATTAGTTCTGAAAGTTAAAAGCGAAGATTGCTGAAACTTTTGCCCATTTCTAGCATCTCAATGACATATGCACGTGAGGTGGGGACCGTTTTAAAAGCTCGGAAAATTACAGGTCCGCAAGTTATTCAGACAATCGAATTTCGCAGGAGAGAAAATGGACAAATGGACACTTTTCAGTATCGAATTACCGTCGCATAATTGGTTCGGTGCAGCTGATACAAGCCCGCACCCCTCGATACAGAGTGACGTTTTTTGTATTATTTTAGACATCGAATATTATTACTGAAAATAAAATTTGCGATTCCCTGTGGCTTCGCTCTGAACCGCCCGACTTAATAACTTCGCATATACGGTCGCAATGATCTATAATCGAATATGTACTGTACTATTGACTAGCCAGTTGATGTAGTGACTGCGCAAAAATGGAAAATATTTATCAACCCGGGGTTCTAATCAGGTAATTTTTGAAATTGAAGAACTATTTGCATCTGCAATATCGGATCTTAGATGATTTTTGGGTAAACTTTCACAAAAACTTGTTATCTCTACAAAAATAGGTTCCCATTACCTTTGAGCACCAGATAATGTAATAGAATCCTCGTTAAAGCTTGTGATTCTATAGGAGATTATAATCGGGTAGATTCTGGGAGACAGCGAATTAGCCATTTATAACATCGTCACTGGTTTATAAGTTGCAATTGACGCATCTATCTTCACGAATCTGATGCTTAAAATTTAAAATTTGCTCCGTTGCTCTTTGCTGCAAATATTCCCCACATATTATGAAACACTTCTTCGATCTAATTTTTAGAATTCTTATGGTTTCCAGCTGAAAAATACCACATTTGGCGTAAACTGGGATGAAAATGTGTGGAGGAACCAATCGGAATCATATATATATATATATATATATATATATATATATATATATATATATATATATATAAGGTAAAGGTATACCCGGCCTACTTGGCGCTGTGCGATCGGTTCCCGTCAGAACACCGAAGTTAAGCAACGTCGAGCGCGGTTAGTACTTGGATGGGTGACCATCCCGGATTCTAGCCGTGGTTCCGGCGGCCAACCAAGCCGTTCATCGCTTAGGCGTCGGTAAATTGGTAGCAGCATTAAGCTGCGAAGGGTAAAACGTGGATATATATATATATATATATATATATATATATTTGGCGGTATCAGATATGAACTAGATCATTGGTTCCCTAGTTTTTCGCGTGTCGGGGGTCATATCTACTATTTTCGGTACCAACGCGGGCCACAACGTTATAAAATTCAGTGAATTTTAGACTATGCTATAGATCAGGGATAGACAGCTTCATAAATTCTAAAAATTAAAAGTCTGCAAAAAGGTTGGAGAGGCAACAACAGACTTGCACTCAATCCATCGAAAATAGATGCTTTTGTCTTTGAAACGCCATAAAATCTTAACAGAATTTTCTATATAATTTCTATCGCACATTTTTAGTACCGAAATAGTCGGCAGATGGAATGAATTGAATGAGAGGACGGTAGCAGCCACTGCACTGTATAGCAGCGGTTCTCAACCTGTGGGTCGCGACCCCCACGGGGGTCGAATGACGATTTGCCAGGGGTCGCCCGAGACCATCAGAAATATGGGGTTGCCTCTTTTCTTGTTATTGTACAAAATTTCCTCAGTGGTAGTTACGACGTACTAGTTGTTTTCATCATCATCATCATAGTTGCTTTCTGCCAGCTCATTAGCGGCAATAGCTAGACACAAAACTTTTCCATTTATCTTTTTCCGTTGTTAATCTCATTCCATCTATTATTGTCATTTGATATCTTTCGAAGTCTTCTTTGATGTTATCCATCCACTTTTTCCTGGGTCTTCCTCTTCCTCTGTTCCCTTCTTTGTATGTGTAGAGTGCTTTATATGGGAGTCTGTTGCTTTTCATTCTATTTACATGTCCAAACCATCTAAGTCTTCTTCTTCTGATTTTATCTATTATTGTCTCTTTCATTCCCAGTCTTTTCCTGATGTCTTCATTTCTTATTCTTTGTAATTTACTTACTCCCAATATCTTTCTCAAACAACTCATTTCTGCCACCAATAGTCTGTTTTCATCTGCTCTTTTTAATATCCACGTTTCTGATCCATAAAGCATTTGTGGAACAATGATAGTGATAGTCTAAACATTGGAGTGAATTGTAGTGGAGAAAATATATCAAACCTTAAATTTGCAGACGATGTAAGCTTACTAGCGGAGAGTGCTAGAGGTTTAGAAAGGCTTACAGACCAAGTAAATCAAACAAGCAGAAGATTTGGACTCCGGATTAATCCAGCAAAAACTAAAGTCATGGCAGTCAACAAAAAAGAGAGAAAATGATACACATATCAGTAGAAGGAAATAACATTGAACAAGTAAAGAATTTTACATGCGTGGGAGGAGAAATATCAAGCGATGGAAGACACGAACAAGATATTAAAAAGAGAGCAGCAAAAGGACTACAGACAATGGGAAGACTTAGACATATTTGGAATGCTAAAGAAATAAAGATCAACACAAAAATTCAAATATACAGCACTATCATTGTTCCACTAGTTGTTTTACTATAATAATATTGTCATTCGAGGATAGACATGGAGACAATTAAATAATAACGATTTCGAACATTTTGATTGTCGTAGCATTATTATTTTTAGCAGCTTACATTGTGATCGAAAATAATTTTACCGTTGGGGGGTCGCCACATAATGGGGAATTGAATTAAAAGGGTCGCGGCACTATAAAGGTTGAGAACCGCTGCTGTATAGTAAACGTTTTCAAAATGGACCCAAAGCCTAATTGGCGAGTAGGCCCTATAGCCAATAGATTGTATTATAAAATAGTGATTGCATAGCAGGTTCGTTAATTTGAATTTGAGTGAGGCGTGTTATAACATCGTATACTGCAGAATGCGTTGTTTTTTGTAGACAAGAAGACTAGAAGATATAATAAACGTGGATAAAACGAACAAAACCATAATCAGAATGAACAGCAACCAACTGTCGGTCGGTTACAAGGGGCAATCCAGAACTGCGGGACTCACCACCTTCTGCAGTCATCATTATTAACCCCTTAACCGTGTATTTAACTGTAACTCAATGTAAAATGGACAGATATATCCGTAGTTCCCAGTAAAGGGGTTAACAGTTCATATACGCGTTAATTTTGCGCTCTTCACTGACCGGTTAATCACACCGCTCAACATTTCGTCTGAAAATTGTGAAAATGGCTTTCCAATTTCCACTGTCAACCAAACTCAAATCGCTTTCGCTGTCACACCGTCACTGATTTTTTGGACGAAATTAGCAAAGATTTCACCCTTTCCGTGACCTCATCGGATGTCTCGCTTTGGGCCTTTGCATCCAAAATTCCGATTGTCATGGAAACAATTTTGGGAACCCTTGCAACTTGTTTAACCCCTTAACTGGGTAGTTAACTATGGGCAGATTCATCGATGGATAATAATTTACGAAACTTCATCAAAATCAAGTAATTTCCAGGCGTCAGTTGATCTGCGACAAGATGTGAAATTCTTAAGTAACAATTTAAGTGTTTGAACTTCTTGCATAAAACTCAAGAAATCAATTGCTTCTCATTTAATTTTAGCATGCGTTTACTGTAGATAGCCATACTATATACATAGAGATTACGAAATACCAGAGTTCTGGTAGATGACAGTGCACATTATAAGTACAAAGTTAAAATTTTGCTAAAAGAATGAAACGCTGAACATTGGAACGTTGAAGACCTCAGAGCAGAACCGATGCTGTTGAATTCTTCCGAATTTCTGATGTTGAAAATGCTTGGTGTCTTCATAGAAGAAAAAAATCATAGAAAATATTTAGTAGTGCAGCTATTTATACTGTATTGTTTAATTAAAATGGTTGTGAAGAAAAGGCAATATAATATTCTTAGTTACTACTACTACAACTAATACTTATGCTAATAATAATAATCTCTAATTCGTGTTTCGCTTTTGAATATACTGTAATTCTTTGTTAAAGCCATCGATCGTATTATTTGTATTTGTAGAGATTTCGATTCACATATTTATGCTTGAATCACGAAAATAGTCCTCATTTTTACCAATCTTTGTCCTCAACATATCCTGAGCGATTGCCTGTCTAAGTGCTTCCGTTGGTATTTTCATATGCATAGGTAATAAAGTCTATAGCGTTGACGACCTATTATGACTTGAACCAGGAAGGGTGAAATTTTCTTTTTAAAATGCCGAATGGACGGCTCTTACTTACTTAAACTTAGCATGATTTAAAGTGGCTTAGGAGGCATTACTAACGGGGCTTGAACCCGCTCCGTCAGCCTGACGCTCCAGCACGTAACCCACTCTGCCATCTTCCGCCCTCTGGTTCTAAGCACTAAGTTTTTGCGTTACTAAGATTCTGCAACTTGCGATTCGTTCAGGTACAGTCTGGGACTAGGGTCACTGGACCGTGCTTTGTACGCGACTTTTGTTGGACGACTGGCTAATTGACTCCAGCTGCTACGGCATCGCATTCTCGGCGACCGAGACTGCAATAACGCCCAATATACTGTACGTGGGAGAGCTTCGAGCGCAATAATTACTTTCCTTCCCGCAGGTTGTGGCGCGTAACGGTCGCCGATAGGAAGCGATAAAATTCTGCGGCCCAGCGGTGTTCGTCTAGATGCGTCCTCTTGCAACGAAGACAAAACTCAATTAAGTGCAGTGACGTCTATTCATCTATAGGCTTCGTCGAACACAAGTAACAGACATTTAGAAAGATTTAACTGCTGATAATATCACAACCGGTGCTTTTTCCAAAGGGAACGCACGGAAAAGGCGTTCCCACATGTTTCTTGCCAGATTCGTAAATATATCGATATGTTTTACTTACAATCGGCTCTTTTTTTCATGGGAACGCAAGGGAACAGTGCAAATTACAGCTTAAGAACAACGAGCTACATTGTATATAAATATACCAAGTACACTGTTATTCTACTAATATCTACAGTATGCTTCTTACGACAAAACAGATGTGAAATGAGATCCCAGACCTTTTTTCCTAGAAAAAAGCGCTGATTACGACAATTAGAGTGCTTGGCTCCATAGGCTTATAACTCGTGTTGAAGCGAAGGCGTCTTCATTTTTTCACGGCATCGGCTTATTAGGGAAGTTATTAGGCTTTTTCCTCGCCGCCAGCCGCCTTTCCTCCTGTCTAGCAAGCCTCTGATGTATATATGTTACAGTCAAAGTGTGAAATCAGGCAATGTTGACATTGCCTGAAACTTTTAGGAAATGTCGACATAAGCCGTTTCACTCGGGCACTGTCGACATTGACTGAAATGTTTAGGCATTGTTTAACAATGCCTGAAATTTGCCCAATTTTTATACACACATTTCCTGAAATCTTTATCTGTGATGGAATAGCATAATAAGCTTAACTTGGACTTAAGAAGATCTGAGGCTTCGCTGTCAGGGCCATATTAAGGCTGAGGGGGCTGTTCGCTGTATCCCTATAGCTGTGAATAACTGCGGGAAGTCTTTTTCAAGGTGTCGCCTGTTGGATGTACCCCTCGCTGTCGAAGTGTCAACAACTGGGCCCGGCATTTGGGTAACGGGACACCTGAAGAACTGATGCTTCGCTGTATGCCTGTAACAGTGAATAACTGCGGGACGTCTTCTTCAAGCCCTGTCAAGTGTGAAACAAATCGTTGTAGATGTTTCAAAACTAAACTGAAATGCAATAGTCGTTGCCATTCAAGTTTAAGTTGCTGCAATAAGAACTGTTAAATTTTAGCCCGTTTTATATGACTGCTTTTTCCTTTATTGCATTAGAACCTTATAAAGTTTTAGTTGACTTCATTAATGTTGTAGAACTGTTTTATATGACTGCTTTTTGTTTATTGCGTTGTCTTCCTTATAAAATTTTAGTTGACTTCATTGATGTTGTAGAACTGTTTTATATGACTGCTTTTTCCTTTATTGCATTAGAACCTTATAACGTTTTTTGGAGTTCATTCTTTTATTGCATTTGAAGTTTTTACAGTTGTGTATAACTTTTTTCTATTACTACCTGTTTTTTTTAATTTCAGTTGAACCTATTAAAGTTTTTGGCACTTATTAAGGTTTCAGAACTGTTTTATGTTACTTATTATGCTATTCCATCACAGATAAAGATTTCAGGAAATGTGTGTATAAAATTTGAGCAAATTTCAGGCATTGTTAAACAATGCCTAAACATTTCAGTCAATGTCGACAGTGCCCGAGTGAAACGGCTTATGTCGACATTTCCTAAAAGTTTCAGGCAATGTCAACATTGCCTGATTTCACACTTTGACTGTAACATATATGCCCACTGGATGAGCGCCTTTGACAGAAACGGCGTGACAATTTTTGCTGCGACCGAGGTTTGAACCCCGGACCTCATGACTGGCAGACCACCTCTCTAGCAACCGGACCATCGGTGACACCTTGGTTACAACTTACAAGTCGCTCGATTGAGAGTTAAGACAATTTCGCGATATCTGTGACATTGGTAAACTCTCGACTTGTGATGGCAACTTTATACTCGACGCAGCATATGCCTCGCGAAATTATGTAATCTAGCAACAAAGAATTGCTCGATAATTCACCGTTGCAGTCAGTGAAAAGAGGGGGCGGTGTGCCGGCCAATCCTAGTGAGAAGGTTCCGGATAATTGTAGATACCCAGATAAATAAATATCCAATCCCGAAATCACAGGTTTTCTTAATAACCCATAGCCCGGAATTATAGAGGTAAAAAGTTGCATGAAATTTCATTATGGGAAATTCAACTTTTAATACGTAGAAGAATAATACTGAATTTGATTGTTAGATACCAATACCTCACTATCATTATATATACGGTCAAAATCATTTAACACTGGAATCAATACCTCATCGAGAAGAAAGATTAGATTTCATATGAAATAGATATCTCCTTCACATTCGCTGCTTGCTATTATGTTTTAGAAAATCAGACTGCTGGATTTACTTATTGTATCTGACCATGGACAAAGTACTTAAATTGCTGACGCCAATTGCATTGCTAAATGGCGCTATAGAAGTTTCTTAGCCAGTTAGCTATTGACTTTGACTTTTGGTATAGTTCTCTGATAATGGCATAATAATTACTTTGTATTATAATTAGTTTCTAATTGTGGCCTTTTATCATTGGTATATACATTTTCTTCATTATCGTTTCAATTTTTTAGAGAAACCTTTAAAAATAAAATATCACAAAATATTAACGTTTCAAATCCGCTCTTGAGCCTTTGCTCGAAAGGGCGACTACAATTTTCGTCTTGAGGATTAAAATTCGTGGTAGCAAAAGTGAACTTGGAAGATAAAACGCATTGAGAAAGCGCACGATATTTGTAACAGTCTCGAGCAAAAGGTTTGGAAACTCAGTTCACATCTGTTTTTTCGTCAAAAGCATGTCGTAGATATGCCTATTAATAGAATAACAGTACATGGTATATTTTTATACAATGTAAATCGTTGTTTTTAAGACTGTGAACAGTGTCGTCTGAAATAGGGCCTATCTTATCATTTTTGTGGTATTTCGAACGCCCTAGAATAACATTGAGACAGAATACATTGACAATTCTAGAACGATTTGGCGCAATGAAGATGGAAGCACAAGAAAATGTGGTTTTAATTCGTTTCATCACTCCACTTAATTTTTGGCATAATATCTGTAGCCGACTGTAACAATCGTCCTTCTATAGGCGAATTTCAAACAGATTTTATAATATATTTGTCGTCTACGCCTATACGATGCATGGAACCAGTTTTCTTAAACTGTAATTTACGCTGTTCCCGTGCGCTCCCACTGGAAAAAGAACCTATTCTAAGTAAAACATGCGTCATTGCAAATCGATATAAACGAATCTGTCAGGAAAGGCGTGGGAACGCCGTTCCCTTACGTTCCCACTGAAAGACGCACTGGTCTCGAGAAATGAGATCGGGTGTTTCACATATGGCAAAATTAATTTTTTTCGATTTAACTGCATATAGATATCGAGAAATACGCAATATTTTAATACTCTGCTACAAACGATCGACTATCTATATTCTATAAGCTTACGGTATTTTCCACAGTGCAAGCAGTAGGCCAATCGTGTGGTCATTCATCTAGGCGCTGTTGCTAATGAAACGTTACTATAAGGACGGTGTACTGACTGTCTTTTTTGCTTAGGAACCTTAGATCACGACTAACTATGAAATTGAGATGTAGGCTACAGCAAAGAAAGTTACTGGATAATTAAAACACTGGTTACCTGTCTCTTTTTGGTCGCATCAGCGAGCTCCAACTTCACTTGCGGAAACATTTAGTCAAACTAGATTCCCGAATAACCGTAAAGAAACGGCATCTAGCCTGAGGTCCATTATTCGTCGTATAGATGGCTTCTTCGGTCCAATATAGTGTGAGTTTCAGTTCGATTCAATAGCAGCGTCCAGTGTTCTGATGTCTCTTATAGAATTTCTCGCAGCATTCGTTTACCCCAACCGCGTCGTTTTTTGAGCATCAATTTCCTTTCATTTAGATCATCACTTTCTTCCCGTTTTTGCCAGGCGACCTGTAGCGCTTCGTCGATCGATTGCGGAAACTTTTCTTCTTCATCTTCTTCTTCTTCTTCTGTAACTGGGAAGCCATCGTCAGCGGCAGCAGCAGCAGCAGACTCCTCCTCGTAAGAGTGACTTCGAACAGGTCTTTTCAGGTGAAAGAGAAACCCTGGTTTCAATCCTCCATTCACCATGTCTTCGGTATCCTCTCTTTGAGCAAAAAATTCTGTCGTCAAAGACACAGCGTAAACGCAAACGAGTGCGACTATCATAACTGCCGTCATGTTCGTAACGCTTTCAAGACAGACGCAGCGAGAATTTCTAGTCTGCAAGCGTTCTCTAGAAATTGCGAAACTCTCGGAGCGTCGACTTTATGGACGAACTCTCTTCACAGTGCACGTAGGCTGAGCCAACCCACGCATAAGAAAAAGCTCAATGCTGGCCTCGGCTGAGAGTAGCCAACGTCAGGGGCAGATATGAACACAAGTCGATGCATTTGTACACTACTATTTCTACTTGTAAGCTCTCCTTATAATAATTTTATCCGAACAGCAGCTTAAAACAAATCGATGATGTTTCTTAATTTCTTTTAGATTTCAAAAGAAACTTGTTACTTGTAAGTTTTAAAAGCAGAAAGTCGTACTTCTAAGAAACAGGATCGAACTTTATTCATAATTCCAAATTTTACTTCAGTTAAACACAGCAACTGAATAAGGTATTTATGACGTTTTTAGACAGCAATGTTTCCACGTTATTTGTAGACTCAAGGACAATAAGGCATAAAGAAGGGCAAAACGCGAACATGGAAGACAACAGGGTAAAGAATAAAGTAACACAAAAAGACCTTAATATGAATGAATGGCCGGATCGAACATAGTGGTTATCACACAAGATATTACAGCCACTCTAAACCCTATTATTATTATTATTATTATTATTATTATTATTATTATTATTATTACTAGTAGTAGTAGTAGTAGTAGTAGTAGTAGTAGTAGTAGTAGTAGTAGTAGTAGTAGTAGTAGTAGTAGTAGTAGTAGTAGTAGTAGTAGTAGTAGTAGTAGTAGTAGTAGTAGTAGATTGATTTGCCTATCCAATGAAATTCAAGATCAATGCAAAAATTTAGATAAGAAATGAACAGTGTTTATTCTAGGCCCTTTGGGGGGGGGGGTTCCCCCAAGTTTGAAAATCCCCCCAAATCTCTATATGTTGCATTGGGGATGGAAATTTTCTCCTCAAAAGTGTGACGAGAGGTTTTTTTTAAAATTTAGGAGAGGGTAAAAACATAAGGATATAAGGATATGACCATATTCAGAACAGCATTATGGCATGTTGAGTAGATGTGATGACTTTTTTTGCTCGTCAAGGTTTTTGGGCAGAGAAACCTTCTCATTCCTCCCCCCAACATTTCAAACAATGTCAAGGTGGCTAGAATAAACACTGCAAAATGAATGTTGGTTTCAAGCCATAGCCAACGTTTTGTCAGGTTTCTGCGAAGACATTTTAACGCGTATGGCTGATTTTTCAGTAAAAAATCTAAATTAACTTTCTATCGCAATTTCCTGGCACATAACAGCAATTCTGTACCCAAAGTTAGTTTCCACTTGTTCTCTGAAACTGCTCACGCAATGCGAGAATACGGTCATTTTTTCCGACTCGTGCACATGTTCAAGTGGATTTGTAGATAATAAACCATTCTTTTCCTACTATAGATTAAGCAAATGTTTATGCCATCCTATGTCCAGGTTTTTAGGCGTTTATGGTATAGACAAATTAAACTCGCCTAACGATGGAATTTTTAAAAAGAAGAGACGGTGTTTTCTAAAGCCGACTGTGAAAATTAACACCCGCATCTTACGTTGACTTACTTCTTTGATACTTAGCCAGCATATTCAAAAATACTGGGCCATTAGTAACGGAAGTCGTACTAGTTAGCTTTTTCTTCTCCATCGCTTTTTACTCATTAAAATCAAATCCTTTCTGCCCTATTTTGTATGTCTTTGTGACCATTTGGCAGGCTTAGTGTTCTGACATTTGTGTGCAACATCTTTGTCAAGTATTTCCTGTATCTGCCTTTCTTGGTAGACACTAGACAGCCGCTACCAGCTTCACTGCCGTTCGCTGGCAACAAAGCAAAGCGCAGAAAAATTCTACGCATTGATCAGGCCATTTTAACTTCCAGTCCGTGTCGGCGTACCAGTGACTGACCGAGAAATAAAATCTTCGATCCCGGTGTTGAACTCCAATGCATGCTGTAGCCGACCTCAACGTTGCATTAAGGAGGAGAAGCCCAATTGGAAGTCTTTTAAGCGTAGATCTGAAAGCTTTTTGTTCGTTGGAAGATCTGACATACAGAGGAAAAGAGTTCCAGAATTTTGGACCTTCAACAGCGAAATGAACGAGCAAACAAAACAGACAATTCCTACCAATTGCAGCGTCAGTTAATATAATAATAATAATAATAATAATAATAATAATAATAATAATAATAGGAAGAAGAAGAAGAAGTAGAAGAAGAAGAAGAACAAGAACAACAACAACAACAACAAGAGCAAGAAAAATGTGATTTCAAGTAGTTCAGGAGGCTAAGTTCGCCTGTGTGAAAACCATTTAAATTACTCATTTAACAACAAAGTTTTCCTATATAGGCCTAACTTTTGAACCCATTCGTTGTTTAAACAGTTACTGCCTTTTCGTCCAAT
>CM030833.1:3588030-3935530 GCA_018105865.1 Metaphire vulgaris | reverse complement strand
TAGCATATGTCCGCCCTGGAGCATATATATCTGGTGGAAGAACTTAAAATGGTATTATTCAATTCGGCTAAAATCTTGCGCTAAATCAGAACTAATGGATCAGAACAAATTTAATACAATGGCTGCCTTCATAGATCAACTCTCAAATATAAAATAATATAAACATGTCTCTAAAAATCTGAATATTACTACTACTACTACTACTACTACTACTACTACTACTACTACTACTACTACTACTACTACTACTACTACTACTACTACTACAGTGTACTACTACTGCTACTGCTACTACTACTACTAACACTACTAAAACTACTACTACTAATACTACTACCACTACTAATAGTAATATGATGCTTTCTTAGCTTGTAATTGCCGTCCGCATCATGATGTATCCCCTGTGGAGGTCTTACCAATCAATTACTGTTGCATTGGGAATTGGCGTTGACAGCTGTTGTTGTAGTCGGACGATCCGATCAGATCGGCGTAGTTTTTCAGGCCTGATCATTGAAGAAGAAGAGGACGACGACGACGACGACCGAAAGACGGAACTTGGGCGTCCTCGCAGCCAATCACGTTCGATGGTTTCTTCGGATGACCGCTAGTGGACAGTTTGGAACTAATTATCATGATGACCGGCTTCGCTCTGCATTGCCCGGTGTGACATCGGTGGACGGGGGAATATTTTTGAAAACGACTACACGTCCAGCGATGGTGCCACGAAAGCTGCATTCGAACCGGATTGTGAATTGCAAACTCTGTGAAGTTCTTGTCTGGATAATAGGATATCGATAAAAAGGTGAACTGATAGACAGCTTATAGTTAAATAGTTGACACTAGATACTAGTCGAAGTCTGTTCAGGACAGCAACAGAGTTGCATCGAAGACATCAATATAGTTAGTTTATAGATTGATTTGCCTTTTTTCTTTATCTACTTTATCTTTTGATTCTTGAGCTTATCTGAACAGAGACAATTGTTTTTGGCTTCTAACTGCTAACAATTAAAAGTACCGTAGTTCACATTTTTAACTGTGATAATACTAATAATTATTTATTTGCCGTAATAATTGGCAAGTGTAATAAATTTGCGAAAGATTGATAAGCCTGTCGTTTTGACAAGTTTTAAAGAAGATTTTAGCAAAACTATGCTAAATATCGAATGATGTTCAATTGATGAGATTTATGTTGGCCTAGCATGAGGCAGAACACGAAAGCTTGTAGTAAACTCTGTGCAGAATACCAGTTTCTGGAATATAGGCTAAAAGAGATGAAGCGTGAAGTTGCAGATAATATTAAACTATTTTACACTTAACAAATTTACTCCCAACAAAAAGAAGTACGCGACCTTTTGGCGTGAATGTAAATAACCATTTCAGAGATGGAGATTTAGAATTCTGAAAACTAAGTCTTTAAGCAAATCGGATCTAATGGAAACGTTTCTTTTCTGATTTTTCAATAAAACTAACTCAATTCTCAGTAACGTAATTTTTCTAGCAACTATAAGAAATTTGTAAATTCTTGGCAAAGACGTCATGAATAAGCAGTCATTCGGTTGCCTGTATTAAACTGCGTCTATCGATATATACTGTATTTCTATGGAGAATGTGAAGACAGAAACCGGAATTGCACTCAATTATTATATCTGCCATAATTAATTGGTGTAGTTGTAACTGCATTGCTGCATTTGATTTATATCCTAGAGTTTTGTTGAACGTTTGTATTGTTGGTGACAGTTCGATGGCAAAATCGTGCAAACAATTTTTCTGGTAGTAAATTCAGTTTTTAAGAAAATCGTCAGTTATTAGCTCACCATGTTGCATACAGGTCGGAATGGGGGGATTCCTTCACCCCCGAAATCTTAGATTCTCAAAAATTTGCAATAATTTAAAAGTTGCGGTAGTTTCTCACAAAGCCCCTCCCCCGAGCTGCTATTCAACGCTGGTTAACTCAGACTTGGAGCTGGATAGAAACGTGTCTAATAGACACTGGTCGCATGGTTGATACACTGAAGATAGCCTTCTACTTCCTGTTTGCATTTAGGTGAAAGGCTTCATCGAAACAGAGGCGGATCTAGGGGGTGCATGGGGTACAGATTTCCCCGGGCGCCGAGGTGAGGGGGCGCCAAAATTGGTTTAAGGTAGGATGTTCCGCTGCGGGCGATTACCTTTTTTGCTTGTCAGGGTATTCGCGAAGTTGAATGAAGAATGAAGGGGTGCCAAAATGGACAGAACGACGCCCTTTTTTACATCTTGTGATTTTCGTCAAGTTGAGGGGGCGCCATCAATATGCTTTGTCCCCGGGGCGCCGGACACCCTAGCTCCGCCCCTGCATCGAAATATAACAGCAGTTGAATAGCTTATGAATTTTGGGTTGTTCCTGGCTATGGGATAGTTAGACAGCGTGATGATGCAAGGTGATATATTGCTTACTCTATGAGTGCTTAATAATTACTTTAATTAAGTAAGACAGTAAGAATATGGTCATTTGGTTGTTCACATATGCTCGACTGACCTTTTGACTTCTCTGTCCTCTGTGTCCTGCCTTTCCTTACATAAATACTGCAAATATTATTGTTTACCAGACAATTACTTTTATGTCTATTCAGGGAGAGTACAGTAATATTGTTCCAGCTGCATATCGTCGAAATCAGAACCAAGAAGAACCAGATTGTCAGCAGAGAACGAACAAGAATGTGCAAGAGTGTAACAACCACAAAATTCAAGTCGTTCTTGGTGGACGACATCTTAGCGTCGACGGAGCAGGTTATAAGAGTTTCAACGGCTATTCCAACACCTCTAGAATCTAGATTTTCGAAAGAAGATCAATGCAATTTACAACGCCAGAAACTTCAAGACAATCAGAAAGTCCACAACGCTGGTCAAACAACAACAACAACAACAACAACAGCAGCAACAACAACAACTGCGATCCATAAGAAAGGTAGCACAGTCGTCTCTTGAAACAGAAATTATGCCAATGAAGTCATGGCTATACTGTATAGTGTATGGTATACACAGGCTATACTGTATAGTGTATGGTATACACAGGCTATACTGTATAGTGTATGGTATACACAGGCTATACTGTATAGTGTATGGTATACACAGGCTATACTGTATAGTGTATGGTATACACAGGCTATACTGTATAGTGTATGGTATACACAGGTTATACTGTATAGTGTATGGTATACACAGGTTATACTGTATAGTGTATGGTATACACAGGCTATACTGTATAGTGTATGGTATTCACAGGTTATACTGTATAGTGTATGGTATACACAGGCTATACTGTATAGTGTATGGTATACACAGGTTATACTGTATAGTGTATGGTATACACAGGTTATACTGTATAGTGTATGGTATACACAGGCTATACTGTATAGTGTATGGTATACACAGGTTATACTGTATAGTGTATGGTATACACAGGCTATACTGTATAGTGTATAGTATACACAGGCTATACTGTATAGTGTATGGTATACACAGGTTATACTGTATAGTGTATGGTATACACAGGCTATACTGTATAGTGTATAGTATACACAGGCTATACTGCATAGTGTATGGTAATGTTTTCAGTTTCTCTATCGCAAATTCATTTGATATGCACACTTTTATAGCGCTGATCGAATGATGGCCCCAAAGAATTCTAGTCAAAACAAAATCGCAAAAATTACAACTCGCGACAATTCAAGAGTTGAGTAAAGGAAACTCCGTCTATTTGGAAACCTAAGTAGGATTAAAGAGGACATGGGCATTATACACCAACGGGTGATGAACCCACGGTTAATGATTATGATGACGGCGATGAAGTGATGATAATGATGTGAAGACGATGGTGACGATGAAGATGATAATGGTGAACGTTTGTCTTAGTCGTTGGTTTCGAATAGATCAGATGAGGCACTGGCGCTTGGCTGCCTAACTTATATCAATATCATCCTATCACTACTCGTTAGGGGCTGTCCATTAATTACGTCAACAATTTAGGGGGAAGGTTTGAAAAAGTTTGACAGTTGTTGACAGTGGGAGGAGGGAGGTCAAGAGAAATTGAAATCAACAATTTCACTTTTTACAAATAATCAAAAATAGGAAATTTCATGGATTACTACTTATTATAAAGGAAAAAAAGCATGGCAAAAAAGGTCATCACCACCACATTTTGACACTCTATGATCAAAAAAGGGGGAAATGGTCATCACCGCAAAAATAATAACCTTGTTGTTGGGACCTGTCATTTATCTTGGGGTGGGGGTCAAAATTTTTTGACGTAATTATAGGGGAGGGTCACTGAAAGTTGACAGTTGATGACAAGGGGGGTCAAAAATTGCTCAAAAATTGTTGACATAATTAATGGACAGCCCCTTATTTAATATATACGTAATTTAGCAACTGCTGATTCTATGACCACCTCTTTTCGAAACGACTTCAAACTCACCTCTTTATCAAAACGCAGTAATCGTAAAAGGAGCGCTTCTGATTCGAATTTTCAGAAGAGGCGCTATACAAATATTCTATGATATTATACATTCGTTCTTCAAACCACTCCCTATAGGATCACTTTTCTGGCTGAACGGCGAATAAATGATAACGTATGTCGTAGAACAATTAATACAAAATATTACCAGTTATTCCGAGCTTCGGTCTCGAACTAGAGGGTCGACGTCAGTGGCGTGGGCAAGGGGGGGTTGGGGGTTAAAACCCCCGTTGGCCGTCGAGGAAAAATTTTTTAACGTGTTTTCATGCAATTTTAATTTTTGGACGCGGTTTTGGGGTTGAAAACCACGTTGGTACGTTGAGGACCTTTTTTGCTTGTCATCATCTTTAAAGTAGAAAATATAACGACGATTACCCTTTTTTGCTTATCAAGATTTTTGGTCACGACCACCCCCCCCGCCCCCTTGTGGAAATGATGGCTACGCCACTTGCCGACATCAAGAAGATGCCCTGTCTTTTTTCTTCGCTTGTTGTTCCACACGTTCAAACAGACCAACTCAGTCGCTGCTTTTCAATATCTAGAGTTCTAGAGCGAACTAAAAATTTACAATTTGATGCAGCTTGGCAGTGGCGCTGTTATAAAGAAAAACAGGGAGGCAACACATTTTAACGTACGCAAATTTACGTAGGTGTTTTATACGTACAGATAATTATCATCGAATATGAATAATTTTAACGTACGGTCGAATCGTGCTTAAAACTTAAGAATTAAGAATTAATTATGAATTAGGTAACTGAACTAATTAATTAAGAATTGGGGGACTGAATTAATTAATTAATTAAGAATTAGGGAACTGAAGGTAATAGAATTTTCACATGGTCCGGACCTCCTCTGGTGGCTATCATTGTTAATTTTTACATTTCAGGAGATGAAGAGGGAGACACCAAACCGAACGATGCACAAGCGAAAGAAGACGCAGTAACAGATAAACCAGAAGCTGATGATGACGACGACGACGATAACGACGGCGACGACGATGATGACGAATGCGACTACGCTACGGTCGGAGGGGAATACACCACCACCACCACCAGCAGCAGCAGCGCGACTGGCTGCATCCAGACGAGCGCCGCCGCCGGCCCCGGTTCGATCTCGGGCAAGCCGCGCCGCGTCCGAACGGCATTCACCTACGAGCAGCTGGTGTCCCTCGAGAACAAGTTCCGTCAGACGCGCTACCTGTCCGTCTGCGAACGGCTCAACCTGGCGCTCGCCCTCCGCCTCACCGAAACGCAGGTGAAGATCTGGTTCCAGAACCGCCGGACGAAGTGGAAGAAGCAGAATCCCGGACTGGACGTCAACAGTCCGACGACCCAACCGTTTCCGGGCGTCGGGCCGTTCTTCTGCGGCGAATCGAGGCGACCCCTGTGCGGAACCACCCTCGGGGCAGCCGTCTACCTAAGTAATCTGTACGGAGGCGGTGGGGGCGGCGCCTCCTGCAACAACAGCGGTGGGTCGAGTAGTGGAAGTCGTGATCCCTCCAGTAAAATGTATTCGTCGTTAGTGTTAGCGTCCGGTGGACCGTACCAGTTCAATCCTTACATTTCACCGGTATTTTGAGGTTTTCTAGACCACATTATCATGCTCAAAGACAGTCAAGCACTCGAGTCCCACCCCACCCCACCCCACCCCAGCATCGTTTCATATTCAGAAACATGGAAACACGTCGTCGTCGTCCTCGTCATCATCGGGTCCAGGGTTATTTCTAGGATTATCAATTTGGCGGGTGCCGGTATATTTTTGGGGTCCCTGCTGCCGAAAGAAGTCTGAAAAAGGTCATCCCAGGCTCAGATTGGAGAGGGTGTCGGTCTCAGATTGGAAGGGTGCTAGGGGTTGTAAAAGTATCCCTGATCGGGTCCTTTTTTACTGCAGCGTCTGCAACAGGGGTTGCAGAACGGATGATATGATTCCAGTTGTCTCTACTCTATCTTCTGTCGTTCAAACTATAGGCCTATATAGCTGACGTCAGTTTCATCCCAAGCCACTCTTCTGTGTCGTTATTATGCTTACCTAATGATAAACAGCGAGGAAGGAATTGCCATGACCAAAACCGTGCGTGACAGCCGTATTTGAAGGTTACGGATCAATTGATATCATCCATGCAACAGAGGACAGACGGAAATGGAGGTCCATGATCGCCGACGCAGTCAACTTGCTGCAGGGGCACCTAGAAGAAGAAGAAGAAGAAGAAGAAGAAGAAGAAGAAGAAGAAGAAGAAGAAGAAGAAGACTATAGCTTAGTTCACCCTGTTTTTGCTTACTTTTAGGCCTCCAGATTGCAAACTAATAATTATATATTGTAAAAAGGAAATCAGCTCAATCTCTCCTGTTAACTGTCCAGTGTTATAATATGTCTATAGTCACCAGATCCAGGTTAAGCAGCCATGCCCTTATTTCTTATTGCTGCCAAGATTAACATTTGGCAACATCATTACCATCACCTGAAGAACTATATATACTCCAGTTTTCATAATACTCAGTTATGGATGCGTAATAACAAACGTACTGATATATATATATATATATATATATATATATATATATATATATATATATATATAAGTTACTGTATATATAAGTCTTATAAGTTCTCTAAAAACCAAAGCACACCAATTCCTAGAAATATACGCAGGTTACTTGTTGAAACAGCGTGTTAATTTTAGACCAGATTCGCCACAAAACAAATTTCAGTAATGCACTCATTCTGCTCGAATGAGGGCGTTAATATCACTGTTGAAATGTTTGGAGGGAGAAGGTTTGTCTGCCCAAAAACCTTGACGAGCAATAAAAGGTCATCACATCCTTCCTTTTCTTTCAAATGTTCTTCTGCATGGCCATATCCTTCTCTTTTTCCCCTCACCAAAATAAAATAACCCCTCTCGTCACACTTTTTTTTGGGGGGGGATTTCATCCCCCAATGCAACATATAGAAATTTGGGAGGGGAATTTTCAAACTTTGGGGGGAAATCCCCCCCCCAAAAGGGCCTAGAATAAACACTGACGACGGACACAGTATTTTCGTAATTTATTAAACGTTCACACGGCAATATTTACATTATTGAAGATCGCGTTGCGCAGCAACTCCTATGAGGAGTTATATTATGAAAATCTCCGCAGATGGCAAAGTATCGATACTCAAACGCCGTCTTGTTGAACTACAATCGCATGATTTCCAATCAACTACGTGTTACGGAGAGTTCGTAGGTATAGAATTGCATGTCCTCGGATTTTTTGACAGTGTCAGGCAGACATCTACTTTAAAGTTCGCAGCAGTCTCAGAGCAGAACAAGATTCACCGGTACCGTGGGACTCGGAATTGATACTTTTTATTGGTACTTTCACGAAATGATTCTATATCCAGGTTTTTGTCTCACTGAGTTCGTACCGACCGACCCATCTTGCATTGAATCGAGGCGACGCACTCGCCCAAGCCATAGGCTTTCGATCTGTGGCCAGGTATCCCTGGGGTCCACGGCAAGTTGCCACGAGTTACACAAACAGATCCACCAAAAAGGCATTGGAAAAAGTGACGCACTCACCAGGTTCTAATATTTAAAAAAACATAGAAGATAAAGCACGCGGCCAATCCACTGTCGCCCGGCGCCCTTTAACTCAGCATAATAAACTTTAGCCTGTAGAGAGAGGGTCATATCGTGGTCTGTTCCAGTCTTCTGGTCGGTTCGTGCGGGCTCCGTCTTCTCGGCGTCGGTCTGCTTCCTCCTCCTCCTCCTCCTCCTCCTCCTCCTCCTCCTCCTCCTCCTCCTCCTCCTCTGCCTTCGCCGGGGCCGTGAGGTCCTCTGAACAACGACGCCGTTTCCAGCTCGTCGCTGCGCCGTCTGCTGCGGCTGGAACGCGTCCGGCCTCCCGGTGTCGCCCTGTTCGATTCCGTCATCGACCCCATCGGTATCACCTGGACCAGGTCGCCGCTTCTGCTGCTCAGACGACTCCGAAGAGACTCGGAAGCGGCTCGGTCATCGTCGCTCGGCGCCCTTCGGTGCACGTCTGGACCGATCGTCGCTAAAACGTGAAACCGAAGACACCATTGGACATCATTGATGTAAGAAACATGCTTCGTAGATAAGTGCCTACGGCAACTCACAGGATCTGGTGGCCGAACAAAATCAGCAATGAAGAACTATGGAGAAAGACATCGCAAGAACCGATAGCTGAAGAATTCAGAAGAGGACACGAAGATGGCTAGAACATACTCTTAGAACAGTGTTTATTCTAGCCCCTTGACATTGGGGGGATTTTGAAATGTTTGGGGAGGACAAGGTTTGAGTTTCCACACGTTGGGGGGGGAATTTACATTCCCCCAGCCAACATCTAAAAAAAATTGGGAGGAATTTTCAAACTTTGGGGGGGGGGGAATTCCCCCTAAGAAGGCCTAGAATAAACACTGCTCTTAGAAAACCGACCGAGAGCATCCTAAGACAAATGCTGACGTGGAGCTGCCAAGGGAAAAGAAAAAGAGGAAGACCGCGAAACACATGGAAAAGTTCATTAGAAAAAGCGCATAAATACAATAGAATGGATACAGCTGGAGTGAACTAGAAGACCTGGCAGGTGATCGAGTGAAATGGAAGGATCTTGTTCATGGTCTATGCTCCACTGTAAGTGCAACTGGATGAAGAAGAAGAAGAAGAAGAAGAAGAAGAAGAAGAAGAAGATCATTGATGTAAACTTCGATGAAAAAGTGAGGATCCGGCCGCTATATCTTTCCCCTTCCCGAGCCAAGCCTCTTAGAAAGTAGGGATGGGCTCTGGCCTATAGGCCTAATAGACGTTTACGCCTACATGTGGGTCATTCTGTTGTCACTGTTGCTTGTTGTTCAAGGAATGTATAAAAAGTAAGTTAAAAGTACTAAAAGCAAACAAAAGAGGAAAATACGATCGAACAGCTTAGTCGGATCATTTCAGAATTGTTGCTAAAATCACTCGGCTAAAATGATGGCACTCAGAATTGCAGGCGATGAAGATGAAAGGTCATTTCAAATGACAAAGTCATTCAATTATGCCAAATGAAATGTCAGGCTCAAAAACTCCGTTAAAATACACGTTTTTGTCATCTCTTGGTTTTTAAAAATAGATCGTCGATAATTATCTATAGTTTCGCTAATTCTAGGCGAAGTCTGACTGTTTTAATGTTTGAAATTTGAACCTTACTGTAAGTTCACTACTATTCTCTGTTAATGACTACACAGTGCTAGATCTACATTACCAAGCGTTGACACATTGGCGTAACGTTTAAAAAATTATCTACCTGTGATTTTGCCAATCATACTTACTACTCAGTTGAATCTGACGCGCGTCGGAACGGACATCGTCGTCTGTCAGATAAGAGGAGGACCGTCTTCCACTCCAGGATGATACGCCGACTCTTACTCCTGCTTCGTCCGTCCTGAATCCTCCTGGTCGGCGATTATCTCTCCTCCGACTTCTTCGTCTTATGCAGGTGATCAGCAGAACGACGGAGATAATGACTGTTAGGACTCCGGTCCCGAGACCGATGCACAGACCGAGGACCAACGGCAGACGCGATTCGGTCTTGTAGTTCTCAGCGACAGGCGATTGGCCGATCATCGTCATTGTTGCTGTGAACTCATTTGCGAGGGGACGACCTAAATACATACTAATTAATTTATTCCAATCTACTAATTTGTGACTAAACAGATTACTTCAATGACAGTGACATTTGGATCAATATGAAGATAATGGCAATAGTTCATTATTATTATTATTAGTAGTAGTAGTAGTAGTAGTAGTAGTAGTAGTAGTAGTATTAGTAGTAGTAATAGTTGTAGTAGTAGTAGTAATAGTAGTAGTAGTAGTAGTAGAAGTAAGTAGTAGTAGTAGTAGTAGTAGTAGTAGTAGTAGTAGTAGTAGTAGTAGTAGTAGTAGTAGTAGTAGTAGTAGTAGTAGTAGTAGTAGTAGTAGTAGTAGTAGTAGTAGTAGTAGTATAATTATTAATACAAGAGACCTTTAGAAGACAACGATATCAATTTAGACTCAAGCCAAAAGCAGTTCAATCGCAGAGTGGTTGCCAAATCTTTTAACCCTTTCTTTGGCGCATCAACGCACTAAAATGATCCAGCAAGAGCACCATGTCCATTGCCAAATCATAGCCAATGTTCGATTTCCCATGGAAGCTGGTAGAGGGCGACCCCGGTGTTTGATCTAGATTCTGAACTCCAGAGGGCGGGAACTGACAAAGCCGGGGGAAGTCAGCTAGGAGGCTGTTATTAGTTGATGTAGTATGCCGACATTTCCGGGGGCCTGAGATTTCCGGGAGGGAGAGAAAGGGCAATTCCGCCCGGAAACGGCCTAGATTAAACCCTGGGCGACCCTCTAGTGAGGTATACAAAATCTTGTTCTCCAACCGTATCGCAGCCGGAATTTTGTGGTGGGTGTACAACTGTACATATACTCGAATAGCTGTTTTGACAGGTCGAGCCATCGCATTACCATTGTATTTCACCACAATCTTAATTCTTACACAACACTGCATCACATTAGATTACATTAAGCTGCAAACCACGACCAGCAGCTAATGTTATAGATATTTAGGCGTTAATGTAACATTATCGCTTGATTCAATTCTGATTACATTGATTCTTGTCAAAGGAACCGGCTGGAGAAGTCCGGCCTTCAGGGCACCGTATGCACGAATCCTGCGATCCGATAGACTGATAAGTCCCGGCTTCGCATAGGACACAGCTGCGATTGGAGACGAAATAGTAGCTTCCGAATGAACATTCGACTAGAATGAAGCAAAGATTTTACAATACGCCGACTGGCGGCAACATCAAATAAACAAAGCGCTACATGGATATGTAAGCACAAATCAAAGAAGCTATATATCAATTTGAATAAGCTATCACATCACATTTCAGCATAGCAGTTTGAGCATATCGTAGCAAGCGACAACAAGTTTACCAGACAATGTGCCAATGATCTTGATAACCATTTCAAAATATTTACTATGTCACCCACTTCGCTATAACTAATTTACACAATGCGTTGCACATAAAAATATTACATTAGAATAGCAGATTTCGAATGTTCTTCCGTATTGTACACTCTCTAGCACTGACGAAGAAATTCGTCAGTTCTAGAGAGTGTGCAGTACGGACATGGACATATCCGTAGAAAATGTCACCACAAATCTCATTTGTTTCTGGATTTTTGTAAAAAAAAGTCACTTTTCCAACGATAAAAATACTCAAGGGCGTCAAGGCCCACGATGCGATGAATTAAATAGATCTTAGATAATTTTAAATGGTTATCAATTTAGCAATGCAATAAATAGTCAAATTTAAACATTCTATTAGTGGCTGAAAAGTTGAGGTGAGAACTTTTGACGACGACGATGATGATGATGATGATGATGTTGATGATGATGATGATGATTACCGCAATGGCTGTCAGGCAGCTGCATCCAATTTGGCGGACATCCGAGGGACTGAAATACGCTGACAATCTGAGTGGCAGAGAAACTGTAGTTTCTAAAGGCGACTGTCAGTTGACCTTCTTTAACGATGTCTTTTAAAACGTCCGTCCTTGCAAGCGCTGTTTCATTATCACTATTCGCAAAAACAATATAGAACACGCTAATAAGCCTACGGTAAAGGTAAGAAAACATAGTAGATTGAGGTAGATATGTAGTCCTAATAATAGAGAAAGTAATGTCATTTCAACTGCCAAGAGAGTAAATTACTTGTTGACAACGAACATTGAGCTGTTATATGTTCGCAGGGGCGGTTCCACGTTGGGTACGACTGGGGATGCATCCCCCACCGTTCCACCAAAATGCGTCTTCAATGAAAGATGATCGTCTAAAGTTTCTAAACGGATTAGCCTTGATGTATATTCACAATGATAGGGACATATCCATAGACAGTGTCATCGACAAATTCGCTTCCAGCAATAGAAAACTCGATTTTGCACTATGACTTTGTACAAACTGACTAAAATGGCTTTTATATACATTGTCAATTCTGAACATTATATTTTATAAATCATATCCACAGATTTCTTCTAAATCGTTTGCATATATTTCCTTTGACAATTGACGGTTCTTCCTAGAAATGTATTGCATCCCCCACCAACTTTCTAAAATTCATTGCACCCCCACCAAGAGTTCTTGGAACCGCCACTGTAGTCAATGATCGTAATATTTATTGATATCGATAAGTTGCATTTGCCAGTCATTATTAGTTTTGAAACGAGCTACACTGTAATATGCGCGAATATTAGCAAATTACCAGCTCATCAGCTATCAATGCATACTTTGTCCCATACTATAACGAAGTTATATGACACAGGTGCATGGAATATTTGGATAGGCATTTCCCAGTGTTAGATAGTAGACACAAGCAGCTTTTAAGCTAATTGCATTAAAAGGAAGCACAGTGTGGAGATTACGTGTTACTGCATTTTATCCAAGAACCTCTATTACAAACTGACCGTGACGTCATCAACGTGCCGAATATAATAATAATAATAATAATAATAATAATAATAATAATAATAATAATAATAATAACTAATAATAATAATAACTGGGTTTAGGGTGGTTCAGTAGGATCTGCCCTGTGTGAGAACCAGTATGCTCCACCCATTCATTCATTCACATAATGGTCTTGTGGTGTAATCTCATGTTTCACCCTCTTGTCCTCTATTAGGGTTGTTCCTGTGTTCTCCTTTGTCATCTTGTCTGAGTGTACAAAATTTATAGCAACAAAACCTTGCGGTAGGCTATACAATGGCATAAATGCCTCGTTAATTAAGAAGCAAATAATCAATGCAAGAATGAAACAGACCCGGCTGAAACCCAGAATAAAATATCGACAGACGTTGATCTTTCGTTTGCCGCTGTCTGCCTAGTCCGTCGTGAACCGATTCCAGGGCACAGAGGCTTTTCCACGTAGTTGTCTGGATTACAGAAGTCGACGAGGTTCGAAGAATCATCGCACAGACTGAGGCGAATGAGTTGTATCGCTAGGCTGTTACGAAACTCGGCATCGAACTGTACATCGTTCTGTGGACATTGTCCGGTAAACAGAATGCTTACTATCATCTCCTGACTCGTGCCTTGCACTTCTGCAATTTGACAAAGCGACAAAACGTTGTTGAATAGGGATTTCACTGACAAAATAATAATAATAATAAATAATAAAAATAATAAATAATGATTATACACTTTTATAACACAATTTCTAACACTCTAAAGGTATCAATCGATGGTACTTCAAATCCATTAGTAAAAGACCGGGTCATTCCAGGAATCAGTCAGAAACTATGGCTGCAAGTCATGCTCATCTCGATGTCCAACTCAAACGTGTCACTTGTCATCATTCTCAGATTTTCTGGACAGGGCGTACCTAGGGTGCTTGACACCCGTGGAAGGGGACGTCAGGAAATTAAATTAGCTCGTCAACAAATATTTAATTGGCAGCTCAATTTATTGACACAACATTAAAAGTGCAAATGCACTTTTCTTGCTACGATGTGCTCAAAGTCATTTTTTGTTTCTTCTCTTTCTACGCTGAGTTGAGCAAGAGCACAGTTTTTTGAATAGGCGTAAATTTTGGTGAAAAAGTGGGGGCTCACCCCATATACCTTTCCCATTACTTAGCCTAGCCTCTCAAAAGGTGTGTGTGCGCGTGGGCGTGGGGGGGCGGTTGAACCCGGCGGCCTAATAGGCGTCTACGCCTACGGCACTTACTCAGACATAATATATTATCAGAGACTGAAGAAAACGAAGGAGTCCAGCGTTTCTCTATACACTGATGAAGGTCGCTGTCGGTGGGAAACATCGGACTGAATCCTCGATCGCAGACAACTCGACAGTTGTATTTTCCATCGACTGAACTGCAATCCAATCTTCCGTTGATGGGCGATGGAGGATCGTCGCAAGTGTAACCTGATATTACAGACTACAGAGTAATGAACGTGACAAGATATGGCTTATTTCTTGCAATTACAAAGTAATCAATACACTACGTTACACGCAACGGACATTGTGAAATCAAATCATACGACTACTATTGATGAGATGCCATTGATGATGACGATGGCGAGTGATGATGATTTTGAAGATGAACTACAGAGCATCAGTATGCAGGGTTCGCAGAAGCAGAATTTCATAGGCCTATAATATATATATATATATATATATATATATATATATATATATATATATATATATATATATATATATATATACATAATGTACTGAATGAGCATATATATAATGTACTGAATGAGTCATATATATATTTTATTGCTCTCTCTCTCTCTTTCTCTCTCTCTCTCTCTCTCTCTCTCTCTCTCTCTCTCTCTCTCTCTCTCTCTCTCTCTCTATATATATATATATATATATATATATGCTTTCGATTCTAGAGTTTAAACCAGGGTTTCTCTCCTGACGAAACGTATTGGAACGGCGCTCCGAAAACTTTTCCTCCGGCATTTTATTATGTGAAAATTTAAATTTATTTTATAATTGTATTGCTTTTCAAGTTTTGACCGATTTATCACTGCACAATAATTAATATGCGTTCTAATTAAAGTTTAAATCAAAACGCTTCATAATAAAATCATAATAATAATTGCGTTTTAAAGATAAAATATATAAAACAGATCGGACATAAAGAGGAGTTTCAACTCCTTTTAGGCCTACTAGAAAAAAGCACTACTTAAAATGCATCTTTTCAATTTGGCTTTTCCAAATTGCTATGTCTTGCTGTCACATTGACTGATCTCTAGAATTGACCTGATTTGAATTTCGATTGCCATTTAGTAACATAAATTGTGCCATAAAAGCAAATTACTGTATTTATTTATATATTTGAGGCCTCTTTTTCAAATTGGAGCTAACGAATATCTGACGATGCGTCTCTAACCTGTTTGATTGACAGATATGTTGAAACTGCAAGATGTCGTCTGGCCTTCGTATGACTCTGGGCAGACGACAGTGGTTGTGCCGACGTTGAATTCACTTCCGGGCCGAGGAGTGCACGTGGAGTCACTCTGCGATGCTCCCATCGGTGTCGTTGGAAAAGCCACTGGATCTTTCCACCAAACGGTCGTCCTTGCGCCCTTGGTCAGTACCGTTTGGCTTTCGGGACAGTAGATGAACCTCGGTCTCATCGCCTCTACAAGGACACCCAATTTAGAAATAACGAAACCAAGGAATAACATAACGGTGCTCTCTAGCACTCGAAGGAAAAATATTGCAATTAGTGAGAATATTGATAAAAATCTTTACATGCGTAATTACGATTTTGAGTACAGATATCGTAAAAGCTAAAATATCAAATTCTCTGATTTGATCGAGTAAACTTGTATATACGAAACAGCTAAAATGAGAGCATGGCTGTATTTTGAGTCATGCAAGACTGAATAGGGGCTGTCCATTAATTATGTCAACAATTTTTGGGCAATTTTTGACCCCTCCCCTTGTCAACAACTGTCAACTTTCAGTTATCCCCATAATTAAGTCAAAAACATTTGACTCCCCCCCCCCAAGATCAATGACAGGTCCCAATAACAAGGTTATTGTTTTTGCGGTGATGATCATTTTTCCATTTTTTGCTCATCGAGTGTCAAAATGTGGTGGTGATGACCTTTTTGTCATGCTTTTTTCCATTGTAATAAGTAGTATTTCATGAAATTTCCTATTTTTGATTATTTGTAAAAAGTGAAATTGTTGACGTCAACTTCTCTTGACCCTCTCCCTCCCCCTGTCAACAACTGTCAAACATTTTCAAACCCCTCCTCTAAATTGTTGACGCAATTAATGGACAGCCTCTTAGAAGCTCACTATGAATGCACGTCATAAAGCAAATTACCTGGACTTGAATCAGTTGTAACTCCTGATGGACGATGAAACGCTGTCCACGTAGGCGTTGTAGTTTCTGATAAAATTATCACACTCTAAAATTTAGTGTTTTCTTTTTTAAATGTGAGCCAAGTAGACTACTAAGGAGAAAAACGGGAGGACTGTTACTTGGTAGGATAAATAGGCCTATCCCTTCCCTTTTATAAATTTCTAAGAACTTCCTTTACTTCGTAAATTACGAAAGTGTAACATATATTTACGATGGATTTTGATGGGGCTTGACAGACAAAATGAGATGAGGCTAGCATGAAAGTAAGTAACAAAGACATCAGATCAAGACGATAAACACGACTTCTTTAACCAACGTTATTTAGAATAATGTCCAGAGAAAAGTATAAAGAATGTTAAAATCTTCAAAAACCACACACTGATAAATAATTATATTCATTTCTACCACAGCAACAAAAACCAGCAGCTTGCGATACGCTATTTGAATAGATGTAGAAACCCACGCTCGGAAAGAGTAGGAGGCGAAAACGTGTCATGAGAAGAAATTAAAACCACAATATTCAACAACTACCACGATCTGAAAGACTCGACGCAGTCACTCCATCCAAAACTGAAACCATAAAGGTTGAGAAAACAATAGTCGATGGCGAATAAATTAGATTTAAAATGTCGTGAAATTTGCGTGTGAATCGTTAGTCGAAGGAAAAGATGTTTGTCGTTAGCGAAGGAAAAGATGTTTGTCGAGGTTGAATTCTCCATGCCAAGATTCATTTCAGTCGTATTTGAATCACTCGCGTTCTTTCCATATGACGTTGTTGTTCCAGCAGTATATTCGGAAGTGTTTGAATTCTCGTGAATTTCTGGATATGTATGATTTAGCAGCAGGGCCATAGTCGTTGATGTGACGTTCATTTCTGCCATTGATATCGTACCGTTATCTGGACCTGTCGACGAATTTCCCATGAAAGTTTCGTTGCCTGAAGGTGATGGAGTGAAGGTTGTGAAACTAACTGAATTATTGCCTGTATCATTGCTGTTGAGAGAAACCGTTGTGATATTGCCAAAATGAAGTTCGGTAGAGCCTGTTTCCAGTTCAGGCGTCGATGGCATGTACAATGTCGTGTTTGCGTGTGAATCGTTAGCGAAGGAAAAGATGTTTGTCGAGGTTGAATTCTCCATGCCAAGATTCATTTCAGTCGTATTTGAATCACTCGCGTTCTTTCCATATGACGTTGTTGTTTCAGCAAAATATTCGGAAGTGTTTGAATTCTCGTGAATTTCTGGATATGTATGATTTAGCAGCAGGGCCATAGTCGTTGATGTGACGTTCATTTCTGCCATTGATATCGTACCGTTATCTGGACCTGTCGACGAATTTCCCATGAAAGTTTCGTTGCCTGAAGGTGATGGAGTGAAGGTAGTGAAACTAACTGAATTATTGCCTGTATCATTACTGCTGAGAGAAACCGTTGTGATATTGCCAAAATGAAGTTCTGTAGAGCCTGTTTCCAGTTCAGGCGTCGATGGCATGTACAATGTCGTGTTTGCGTGTGAATCGTTAGCGAAGGAAAAGATGTTTGTCGAGGTTGAATTCTCCATGCCAAGATTCATTTCAGTCGTATTTGAATCACTCGCGTTCTTTCCATATGACGTTGTTGTTCCAGCAGAATATTCGGAAGTGTTTGAATTCTCGTGAATTTCTGGATATGTATGATTTAGCAGCAGGGCCATAGTCGTTGATGTGACGTTCATTTCTGCCATTGATATCGTACCGTTATCTGGACCTGTCGACGAATTTCCCATGAAAGTTTCGTTGCCTGAAGGTGATGGAGTGAAGGTTGTGAAACTAACTGAATTATTGCCTGTATCATTACTGTTGAGAGAAACCGTTGTGATATTGCCAAGATGAAGTTCGGTAGAGCCTGTTTCCAGTTCAGGCGTCGATGGCATGTACAATGTCGTGTTTGCGTGTGAATCGTTAGCGAAGGAAAAGATGTTTGTCGAGGTTGAATTCTCCATGCCAAGATTCATTTCAGTCGTATTTGAATCACTCGCGTTCTTTCCATAAGGCGTTGTTGTTCCATCAGTATATTCGGAAGTGTTTGAATTCTCGTGAATTTCTGGATATGTATGATTTAGCAGCAGGGCCATAGTCGTTGATGTGACGTTCATTTCTGCCATTGATATCGTACCGTTATCTGGACCTGTCGACGAATTTCCCATGAAAGTTTCGTTGCCTGAAGGTGATGGAGTGAAGGTAGTGAAACTAACTGAATTATTGCCTGTATCATTACTGTTGAGAGAAACCGTTGTGATATTGCCAAGATGAAGTTCGGTAGAGCCTGTTTCCAGTTCAGGCGTCGATGGCATGTACAATGTCGTGTTTGCGTGTGAATCGTTAGCGAAGGAAAAGATGTTTGTCGAGGTTGAATTCTCCATGCCAAGATTCATTTCAGTCGTATTTGAATCACTCGCGTTCTTTCCATATGACGTTGTTGTTCCAGCAGAATATTCGGAAGTGTTTGAATTCTCGTGAATTTCTGGATATGTATGATTTAGCAGCAGGGCCATAGTCGTTGATGTGACGTTCATTTCTGCCATTGATATCGTACCGTTATCTGGACCTGTCGACGAATTTCCCATGAAAGTTTCGTTGCCTGAAGGTGATGGAGTGAAGGTTGTGAAACTAACTGAATTATTGCCTGTATCATTGCTGTTGAGACCCGCCGAGGTGATATTTTCCAGATGCAGTTCGGTAGAACCTGTTTGCATTTCAGGCGTCGATGGCATGTACAATGTCGTGTTTGCGTGTGAATCGTTAGCGAAGGAAAAGATGTTTGTCGAGGTTGAATTCTCCATGCCAAGATTCATTTCAGTCGTATTTGAATCACTCGCGTTCTTTCCATATGACGTTGTTGTTTCAGCAAAATATTCGGAAGTGTTTGAATTCTCGTGAAGTGTTTGAATTCTCGTGAATTCTGGATATGTATGATTTAGCATCAGGGCCATAGTCGTTGATGTGACGTTCATTTCTGCCATTGATATCGTACCGTTATCTGGACCTGTCGACGAATTTCCCATGAAAGTTTCGTTGCCTGAAGGTGATGGAGTGAAGGTTGTGAAACTAACTGAATTATTGCCTGTATCATTACTGTTGAGAGAAACCGTTGTGATATTGCCAAGATGAAGTTCGGTAGAGCCTGTTTCCAGTTCAGGCGTCGATGGCATGTACAATGTCGTGTTTGCGTGTGAATCGTTAGCGAAGGAAAAGATGTTTGTCGAGGTTGAATTCTCCATGCCAAGATTCATTTCAGTCGTATTTGAATCACTCGCGTTCTTTCCATATGACGTTGTTGTTCCAGCAGAATATTCGGAAGTGTTTGAATTCTCGTGAATTTCTGGATATGTATGATTTAGCAGCAGGGCCATAGTCGTTGATGTGACGTTCATTTCTGCCATTGATATCGTACCGTTATCTGGACCTGTCGACGAATTTCCCATGAAAGTTTCGTTGCCTGAAGGTGATGGAGTGAAGGTTGTGAAACTAACTGAATTATTGCCTGTATCATTACTGTTGAGAGAAACCGTTGTGATATTGCCAAAATGAAGTTCGGTAGAGCCTGTTTCCAGTTCAGGCGTCGATGGCATGTACAATGTCGTGTTTGCGTGTGAATCGTTAGCGAAGGAAAAGATGTTTGTCGAGGTTGAATTCTCCATGCCAAGATTCATTTCAGTCGTATTTGAATCACTCGCGTTCTTTCCATATGACGTTGTTGTTCCAGCAGAATATTCGGAAGTGTTTGAATTCTCGTGAATTTCTGGATATGTATGATTTAGCAGCAGGGCCATAGTCGTTGATGTGACGTTCATTTCTGCCATTGATATCGTACCGTTATCTGGACCTGTCGACGAATTTCCCATGAAAGTTTCGTTGCCTGAAGGTGATGGAGTGAAGGTTGTGAAACTAACTGAATTATTGCCTGTATCATTGCTGTTGAGACCCGTCGATGTGATATTTTCCAGATGCAGTTCGGTAGAGCCTGTTTGCATTTCAGGCGTCGATGGCATGTACAATGTCGTGTTTGCGTGTGAATCGTTAGCGAAGGAAAAGATGTTTGTCGAGGTTGAATTCTCCATGCCAAGATTCATTTCAGTCGTATTTGAATCACTCGCGTTCTTTCCATATGACGTTGTTGTTTCAGCAAAATATTCGGAAGTGTTTGAATTCTCGTGAATTTCTGGATATGTATGATTTAGCAGCAGGGCCATAGTCGTTGATGTGACGTTCATTTCTGCCATTGATATCGTACCGTTATCTGGACCTGTCGACGAATTTCCCATGAAAGTTTCGTTGCCTGAAGGTGATGGAGTGAAGGTTGTGAAACTAACTGAATTATTGCCTGTATCATTACTGTTGAGAGAAACCGTTGTGATATTGCCAAGATGAAGTTCGGTAGAGCCTGTTTCCAGTTCAGGCGTCGATGGCATGTACAATGTCGTGTTTGCGTGTGAATCGTTAGCGAAGGAAAAGATGTTTGTCGAGGTTGAATTCTCCATGCCAAGATTCATTTCAGTCGTATTTGAATCACTCGCGTTCTTTCCATATGACGTTGTTGTTCCAGCAGAATATTCGGAAGTGTTTGAATTCTCGTGAATTTCTGGATATGTATGATTTAGCAGCAGGGCCATAGTCGTTGATGTGACGTTCATTTCTGCCATTGATATCGTACCGTTATCTGGACCTGTCGACGAATTTCCCATGAAAGTTTCGTTGCCTGAAGGTGATGGAGTGAAGGTAGTGAAACTAACTGAATTATTGCCTGTATCAATACTGTTCAGAGAAACCGTTGTGATATTTTCCAGATGCAGTTCGGTAGAGCCTGTTTGCATTTCAGGGGTCGATGGCTTGTACAATGTCGTGTTTGCGTGTGAATCGTTAGCGAAGGAAAAGATGTTTGTCGAGGTTGAATTCTCGAGGTTGAATTCTCCATGCCAAGATTCATTTCAGTCGTATTTGAATCACTCGCGTTCTTTCCATATGACGTTGTTGTTCCAGCAGAATATTCGGAAGTGTTTGAATTCTCGTGAATTTCTGGATATGTATGATTTAGCAGCAGGGCCATAGTCGTTGATGTGACGTTCATTTCTGCCATTGATATCGTACCGTTATCTGGACCTGTCGACGAATTTCCCATGAAAGTTTCGTTGCCTGAAGGTGATGGAGTGAAGGTTGTGAAACTAACTGAATTATTGCCTGTATCATTACTGTTGAGAGAAACCGTTGTGATATTGCCCAGATGAAGTTCGGTAGAGCCTGTTTTCAGTTCAGGCGTCGATGGCTTGTACAATGTCGTGTTTGCGTGTGAATCGTTAGCGAAGGAAAAGATGTTTGTCGAGGTTGAATTCTCCATGCCAAGATTCATTTCAGTCGTATTTGAATCACTCGCGTTCTTTCCATATGACGTTGTTGTTCCAGCAGAATATTCGGAGTGTTTGAATTCTCGTGAATTTCTGGATATGTATGATTTAGCAGCAGGGCCATAGTCGTTGATGTGACGTTCATTTCTGCCATTGATATCGTACCGTTATCTGGACCTGTCGACGAATTTCCCATGAAAGTTTCGTTGCCTGAAGGTGATGGAGTGAAGGTAGTGAAACTAACTGAATTATTGCCTGTATCATTACTGTTGAGAGAAACCGTTGTGATATTGCCAAGATGAAGTTCGGTAGAGCCTGTTTCCAGTTCAGGCGTCGATGGCATGTACAATGTCGTGTTTGCGTGTGAATCGTTAGCGAAGGAAAAGATGTTTGTCGAGGTTGAATTCTCCATGCCAAGATTCATTTCAGTCGTATTTGAATCACTCGCGTTCTTTCCATATGACGTTGTTGTTCCAGCAGAATATTCGGAAGTGTTTGAATTCTCGTGAATTTCTGGATATGTATGATTTAGCAGCAGGGCCATAGTCGTTGATGTGACGTTCATTTCTGCCATTGATATCGTACCGTTATCTGGACCTGTCGACGAATTTCCCATGAAAGTTTCGTTGCCTGAAGGTGATGGAGTGAAGGTAGTGAAACTAACTGAATTATTGCCTGTATCATTGCTGTTGAGAGAAACCGTTGTGATATTGCCAAGATGAAGTTCGGTAGAGCCTGTTTCCAGTTCAGGCGTCGATGGCATGTACAATGTCGTGTTTGCGTGTGAATCGTTAGCGAAGGAAAAGATGTTTGTCGAGGTTGAATTCTCCATGCCAAGATTCATTTCAGTCGTATTTGAATCACTCGCGTTCTTTCCATATGACGTTGTTGTTTCAGCAAAATATTCGGAAGTGTTTGAATTCTCGTGAATTTCTGGATATGTATGATTTAGCAGCAGGGCCATAGTCGTTGATGTGACGTTCATTTCTGCCATTGATATCGTACCGTTATCTGGACCTGTCGACGAATTTCCCATGAAAGTTTCGTTGCCTGAAGGTGATGGAGTGTTGTGAAACTAACTGAATTAACTGAATTATTGCCTGTATCATTACTGTTGAGAGAAACCGTTGTGATATTGCCAAGATGAAGTTCGGTAGAGCCTGTTTCCAGTTCAGGCGTCGATGGCATGTACAATGTCGTGTTTGCGTGTGAATCGTTAGCGAAGGAAAAGATGTTTGTCGAGGTTGAATTCTCCATGCCAAGATTCATTTCAGTCGTATTTGAATCACTCGCGTTCTTTCCATATGACGTTGTTGTTCCAGCAGAATATTCGGAAGTGTTTGAATTCTCGTGAATTTCTGGATATGTATGATTTAGCAGCAGGGCCATAGTCGTTGATGTGACGTTCATTTCTGCCATTGATATCGTACCGTTATCTGGACCTGTCGACGAATTTCCCATGAAAGTTTCGTTGCCTGAAGGTGATGGAGTGAAGGTTGTGAAACTAACTGAATTATTGCCTGTATCATTACTGTTGAGAGAAACCGTTGTGATATTGCCAAGATGAAGTTCGGTAGAGCCTGTTTCCAGTTCAGGCGTCGATGGCATGTACAATGTCGTGTTTGCGTGTGAATCGTTAGCGAAGGAAAAGATGTTTGTCGAGGTTGAATTCTCCATGCCAAGATTCATTTCAGTCGTATTTGAATCACTCGCGTTCTTTCCATATGACGTTGTTGTTCCAGCAGAATATTCGGAAGTGTTTGAATTCTCGTGAATTTCTGGATATGTATGATTTAGCAGCAGGGCCATAGTCGTTGATGTGACGTTCATTTCTGCCATTGATATCGTACCGTTATCTGGACCTGTCGACGAATTTCCCATGAAAGTTTCGTTGCCTGAAGGTGATGGAGTGAAGGTAGTGAAACTAACTGAATTATTGCCTGTATCATTACTGTTGAGAGAAACCGTTGTGATATTGCCAAGATGAAGTTCGGTAGAGCCTGTTTCCAGTTCAGGCGTCGATGGCATGTACAATGTCGTGTTTGCGTGTGAATCGTTAGCGAAGGAAAAGATGTTTGTCGAGGTTGAATTCTCCATGCCAAGATTCATTTCAGTCGTATTTGAATCACTCGCGTTCTTTCCATATGACGTTGTTGTTCCAGCAGAATATTCGGAAGTGTTTGAATTCTCGTGAATTTCTGGATATGTATGATTTAGCAGCAGGGCCATAGTCGTTGATGTGACGTTCATTTCTGCCATTGATATCGTACCGTTATCTGGACCTGTCGACGAATTTCCCATGAAAGTTTCGTTGCCTGAAGGTGATGGAGTGAAGGTAGTGAAACTAACTGAATTATTGCCTGTATCATTACTGCTGAGAGAAACCGTTGTGATATTGCCAATATGAAGTTCGGTAGAGCCTGTTTCCAGTTCAGGCGTCGATGGCATGTACAATGTCGTGTTTGCGTGTGAATCGTTAGCGAAGGAAAAGATGTTTGTCGAGGTTGAATTCTCCATGCCAAGATTCATTTCAGTCGTATTTGAATCACTCGCGTTCTTTCCATATGACGTTGTTGTTCCAGCAGAATATTCGGAAGTGTTTGAATTCTCGTGAATTTCTGGATATGTATGATTTAGCAGCAGGGCCATAGTCGTTGATGTGACGTTCATTTCTGCCATTGATATCGTACCGTTATCTGGACCTGTCGACGAATTTCCCATGAAAGTTTCGTTGCCTGAAGGTGATGGAGTGAAGGTAGTGAAACTAACTGAATTATTGCCTGTATCATTACTGCTGAGAGAAACCGTTGTGATATTGACCAGATGCAGTTCGGTAGAGCCTGTTTCAGTTCAGGCGTCGATGGCATGTACAATGTCGTGTTTGCGTGTGAATCGTTAGCGAAGGAAAAGATGTTTGTCGAGGTTGAATTCTCCATGCCAAGATTCATTTCAGTCGTATTTGAATCACTCGCGTTCTTTCCATATGACGTTGTTGTTTCAGCAAAATATTCGGAAGTGTTTGAATTCTCGTGAATTTCTGGATATGTATGATTTAGCAGCAGGGCCATAGTCGTTGATGTGACGTTCATTTCTGCCATTGATATCGTACCGTTATCTGGACCTGTCGACGAATTTCCCATGAAAGTTTCGTTGCCTGAAGGTGATGGAGTGAAGGTTGTGAAACTAACTGAATTATTGCCTGTATCATTACTGTTGAGAGAAACCGTTGTGATATTGCCAAGATGAAGTTCGGTAGAGCCTGTTTCCAGTTCAGGCGTCGATGGCATGTACAATGTCGTGTTTGCGTGTGAATCGTTAGCGAAGGAAAAGATGTTTGTCGAGGTTGAATTCTCCATGCCAAGATTCATTTCAGTCGTATTTGAATCACTCGCGTTCTTTCCATATGACGTTGTTGTTCCAGCAGAATATTCGGAAGTGTTTGAATTCTCGTGAATTTCTGGATATGTATGATTTAGCAGCAGGGCCATAGTCGTTGATGTGACGTTCATTTCTGCCATTGATATCGTACCGTTATCTGGACCTGTCGACGAATTTCCCATGAAAGTTTCGTTGCCTGAAGGTGATGGAGTGAAGGTAGTGAAACTAACTGAATTATTGCCTGTATCATTACTGTTGAGAGAAACCGTTGTGATATTGCCAAGATGAAGTTCGGTAGAGCCTGTTTCCAGTTCAGGCGTCGATGGCATGTACAATGTCGTGTTTGCGTGTGAATCGTTAGCGAAGGAAAAGATGTTTGTCGAGGTTGAATTCTCCATGCCAAGATTCATTTCAGTCGTATTTGAATCACTCGCGTTCTTTCCATATGACGTTGTTGTTCCAGCAGAATATTCGGAAGTGTTTGAATTCTCGTGAATTTCTGGATATGTATGATTTAGCAGCAGGGCCATAGTCGTTGATGTGACGTTCATTTCTGCCATTGATATCGTACCGTTATCTGGACCTGTCGATGAATTTCCCATGAAAGTTTCGTTGCCTGAAGGTGATGGAGTGAAGGTAGTGAAACTAACTGAATTATTGCCTGTATCATTGCTGTTGAGAGAAACCGTTGTGATATTTTCCAGATGCAGTTCGGTAGAACCTGTTTGCATTTCAGGCGTCGATGGCATGTACAATGTCGTGTTTGCGTGTGAATCGTTAGCGAAGGAAAAGATGTTTGTCGAGGTTGAATTCTCCATGCCAAGATTCATTTCAGTCGTATTTGAATCACTCGCGTTCTTTCCATATGACGTTGTTGTTTCAGCAAAATATTCGGAAGTGTTTGAATTCTCGTGAATTTCTGGATATGTATGATTTAGCAGCAGGGCCATAGTCGTTGATGTGACGTTCATTTCTGCCATTGATATCGTACCGTTATCTGGACCTGTCGACGAATTTCCCATGAAAGTTTCGTTGCCTGAAGGTGATGGAGTGAAGGTTGTGAAACTAACTGAATTATTGCCTGTATCATTACTGTTGAGAGAAACCGTTGTGATATTGCCAAGATGAAGTTCGGTAGAGAGCCTGTTTCCAGTTCAGGCGTCGATGGCATGTACAATGTCGTGTTTGCGTGTGAATCGTTAGCGAAGGAAAAGATGTTTGTCGAGGTTGAATTCTCCATGCCAAGATTCATTTCAGTCGTATTTGAATCACTCGCGTTCTTTCCATATGACGTTGTTGTTCCAGCAGAATATTCGGAAGTGTTTGAATTCTCGTGAATTTCTGGATATGTATGATTTAGCAGCAGGGCCATAGTCGTTGATGTGACGTTCATTTCTGCCATTGATATCGTACCGTTATCTGGACCTGTCGATGAATTTCCCATGAAAGTTTCGTTGCCTGAAGGTGATGGAGTGAAGGTAGTGAAACTAACTGAATTATTGCCTGTATCAATACTGTTGAGAGAAACCGTTGTGATATTTTCCAGATGCAGTTCGGTAGAGCCTGTTTCCAGTTCAGGCGTCGATGGCATGTACAATGTCGTGTTTGCGTGTGAATCGTTAGCGAAGGAAAAGATGTTTGTCGAGGTTGAATTCTCCATGCCAAGATTCATTTCAGTCGTATTTGAATCACTCGCGTTCTTTCCATATGACGTTGTTGTTCCAGCAGAATATTCGTTAGCGAAGGAAAAGATGTTTGTGTTTGAATTCTCGTGAATTTCTGGATATGTTCTTTCCATATGATTTTGCAGCAGAATATTCGGAAGTGTTTGGCCATAGTCGTTGATGTGACGTTCATTTCTGCCATTGATATCGTACCGTTATCTGGACCTGTCGATGATTTTCCCATGAAAGTTTCGTTGCCTGAAGGTGATGGAGTGAAGGTTGTGAAACTAACTGAATTATTGCCTGTATCATTGCTGTTGAGAACCGCCAATGTGATATTGCCAAAATGAAGTTCGGTAGAGCCTGTTTGCATTTCAGGCGTCGATGGCATGTACAATGTCGTGTTTGCGTGTGAATCGTTAGCGAAATAAAGGTTATTTGTCAAGGTTGAATTCTCCATGCCAAGATTCATTTCAGTCGCATTTGAATCACTCGCGTTCTTTCCATATGACGTTGTTGTTCCAGCAGAATATTCGGAAGTGTTTGAATTCTCGTGAATTTCTGGATATGTATAATTTAGCAGCAGGGCCATAGTCGTTGATGTGATGCTCGTTTCCGCCTTTGATAATGTAGCGTTATATGGACCTGCCGACGAACTCCCCATGAAAGTTTCGTTTGCTAGCGACGATAGACTGAAGGCTATGAAAGGGTCTTGTTGACTGTCTCTGTTGGTACTTGTGACAATGGACACGGTGTCTATGTGCAAAATCTCTTCCGTATTGGAAATTTGCCTGTCGTTTGGATTTGTGGTTTTGCTGTTCATTGTCGCATCTTGTTCGTTTCCTTTTGTCGGTATTTCTGTTTCATTAGAAGTTCTTTTTAACGATGTCCGTTTCTCTGTTGTATTTTTTAGCTGAAGTATTTCCGTTGATTTGGTTTCGGCATCTGGTTTCGCCGTCCAGCCGTCGTTCTGAGTTAGTCGTTTTATTTCTGGGATTCTTCCGGTTGAGGTTGTCATCTCTCCTTGTATGGAACTTTTGTACGTTTCTATTGTAGCTGGTCTTTTATCTTCTGAGTTTGTCGATGATATTGTCCCTTCAGCATTGCTATCTGTGTCCCAAATAGTCTTGCTCGGTGTAAGTGCTGTTTAAAATCATCAATGTGATTAGTTTTATTGATTTCGAAGTTCACTTTGCATCCCCCACCAACCTCCCCAAATTTTTTTCATCCCCTCACCAAGAATTCCTGGAACCGCCACTGCACGCTCATATGCTAATATTTCCAGTTACATCTATAGTTTGGTTTTAGCGCGTCAGTCAATCTACTGTGTTCGGGCAAAAGTTGATATTATGATTGGTTTTCTCCATAATCAGTCTTGGTGGTCAACGCAATATCAGGGAAGGATCTTCTATAGCTTAATTAATCGTCAGAATTAAGCTACTGCTTGCTAGCTCTCGCTCGTTAATTGCTCTGGGATCAGTGGCGGCTCCAGGATTTGGCAAGTGGGGGGCCATTGGTGTGGCAACTTCTAATGATGGGAGGCCAACCATTTGTTGTTTAATGTATGTAGCATTAAGTATAGGGTCCCACCAGGGGGCCACTGGGGGCCAGACACTCAATAGGAGGGCACGGGCCCTCTGGCCCCCTCCGGTGGAGCCGCCACGGTCTGGGATTGTTAATGTTCGATGGGACTTTGCGATGCTTCTGATCTGGGACTTCTGTATATTAGCCAGGAGTGCTTGCTTCTGATGTAAATATCAATTCATTGGAATCGTATCGTTATACGATCGTGGTTGTCCAGCTGCTAAATCTCGTTCTTATACTGTAATTTATAGAGTTACCTTTTATGATGCAGTAATCGATTCAAACGTTCTAAACTAACTAAGCGCTTTAAATGCACAGATTACATTAGACGTATCATTGGCACTGTACGTACTAAGTGAAGTGATTGCGCTAGACAGCTCAAACGCCCTGCACACACACACACACACACACACACACCAGCAAAATATGCCAAAGTTCAGAAACTGAATGCGTCAATAACACCGTACGCCTACAACACTAACCCCTGAACTCTAATAGCCTAATGTAATTAAGGACTTATATAGCGCCGGTGTATTCTACTCAGACGCGCTCCCGGCTGGCTTGCTAATACAATTAGACTCTAGCCCATAGGCGGATTTAGAGTTTAATATTTGGGAACAGTCGGAAGTCACTTGTCAACATGACGTAGTCATGTACGTAGCTGTATATATATATATATATATATATATATATATATATATATATATATATATATATATATATATATATTTGCCCTCGGTACTTCATTCCCGAAGGTCTTATGAAAAAAGTGTCCGGAGACATTAAGAAATTGTGTGGCTAACTCTCGTCCGGTTCGAGGTCTGGAAAAGTTCCTCGAAAAGCAATGACGTTGAATCGCTGCAGAGTGACAGACAATCGTTGGAAGAGGAAACTTCCTTCCTATATATATATATATATATATATATATATATATATATATATATATATATATATATATATAATGATTAGAATCAATACAATAAACAATGTATAGATAGATAGATAGATAGATAGATAGATAGATAGATAGATAGATAGATAGATAGATAGATAGATAGATAGATAGATAGATAGATAGATAGATAGATAGATAGATAGATAGATAGATAGACAGACAGACAGACAGACAGACAGACAGACAGACAGACAGACAGATAGATAGATAGATAGATAGATAGATAGATATAGTTCTAAATTTTCTATTTAATAATTTAATTTGGCAAAAAAACAGTCTTCAGATGTTCCGGAACGTGGTCCGGATTTTCCGGAGCGCCGCTCCGCCTCGCTCCGGCACAAAAAAGCCCTGCACTCGTGACTCGTGTATTAATTTCGCACGTAACAACTTTATAGTGACGATATGGAATTATGTCTTTTGAGTGAAGTGATAATGCCAGCATTATTGTAGGCTACTACCGTAGCGCTGTACTTACTGAGGAAATGCTGTGCGAATGTTTCGTGGGTGGCAATAAAAACGACTGTCGTCCAAAAGAAGGAAATCATGGCTCTTCCTGAGTGATCTGAATGTAGACAAAAGAAAGTCCCGAAAACATATAAGCTTAGATTTGATATTTGATCGAAACTATTATTGTTACTATACCTTTGCGTGAAATTTTCAAAACTCGCTTGTAAAATGCATTTTTAAAATTCAAAGTCGCGCTAATTAAGTCAGAAGAGAAAAAAGCGAAGAGAAAGACGCAAAAGATTTGAAATATGATATATGATATATATATATATATATATATATATATATATATATAGAGAGAGAGAGAGAGAGAGAGACAGACAGACAGACAGACAGACAAGACAGACAGACAGGCCGACAGACAGACAGAGACAGACTTACATAGTGTCAGAGATGAGACTTGAACTTAAGAGTTGCAACTTGGGGATCATCCATAAATGACGTCACGCACTTAGTGGGGAGGGGTTCAAACATTTGTGACGATGTGTGACGACGGGGGAGGGGGTTTCCAGAAATGTGGCGTCACATAATACTAAATATTGCTATTAATACCGCAATGCTATGTTACCGCAAAGTTGAACGTCTTTTAGATTTATAATTCATTAAAAAAAGAATTTGAAAAAGTTTCTGAATATCGTTTCAACTATAATAATTATAATGAGTACTGTAAAATGAATTCATTGCAATACCCGCTTCATTCAAGAAATAAGTGAATTGAAACATTAATTTTGACATTAGAAATATGGGGGGGATTAACGCGTTGTGGCATCATTTTTAGGGCTCTGACTTTTGTGACGACTTGTGACGAGGGGAGGGGGTAAAAACTGCCAAAAATCGCGTGACGTCATTCATGGATGGCCCCTTGATAGTGAAACAACGTCAACATAATACTCGCACTACTTTAGTTTGGTACCATGTATGTGTGGGCAATGCAACTATCGCTTTGGCTATGTAGGCCTATACCTGTGGTACCTGTTTCGGACCTTGATGACAAAAATCATTTGAGCGACTAGTCACTATATAAATTGTCATTGGACATACACTCTATGCTGGTTTCAGGGGCGTAGCCAGGAATTTGATTTGGGAGGGTATAAATATTTTGGGGTGGGGGATAAATCTGAACTATAACCCACATAAACCATATAAAACACATATAACCGCAGGTAAATCTATAACATTAAAATCGTTATCTGTATGTCTGTTGCCTTCGAGCGTTCTGATTGGTTGCGTTCGAGCGTTCTGATTGTTTGGCTGTGTGAGCGTTCTGATTGGTTGGCTGTGTGAGCGTTCTGATTGGTTACCTTCAAGCGTTCTGATTGGTTGGCTGAGTGAGCGTTCTGATTGGTCGTTCTGGAATTGGAATTGGATTGGTCGTTGCCTCGAGCGAAGCGAAGCGACGCGAAGCGAAGCTCGCAGCGAGCGAAGCTCGCGCGAGCGAAGCGAGCCTTCGAGTTCTAGTCACATTAAAAACTTTAAGGTAAACTGATTTTGGGGGGTATATATATACCAATATACCCCCATTCGCTACGCCCCTGGCTGGATTTGGGAACAGCTGCTGCGAGATTTCCAGTTTGGCGTTTCTGACATTTTCAAAATAAAAAGTCAATGTCGAGCAATAGGCATGCTGCATTGAGTGCGATAAGCCTAAGGAGGAGCGGGCATTTTACGACCTATAGGACTAGGACGATGTCTCACAAAGCTTCTGACGAAAATTATTTTAATTTTTAAACAGAAACTGTGTCGTTCTTTCACAAATAGGCATTTACAATTCAAGATTGTGACGCACTGGTTCATCCTACGTCTAATAGGGTTAACCTACTGTCAGCAAGCAGTCGGGCTCTGACCATGGGGGGCGCAACAGGGTGGGCCAGGTGGCCCATGGCCCACCCAATATTTAGGCCCAATGTGCCACAATGTGTTTGGCCCACCCAATTTCAATTGGCAAATTACAATGTTTCGTGGAACTAATAACCCCAAATCCCCAATATATTGGCATAATATTGCCATATATAATTGAGATGTCACAGATGTGGAAGACCATTCAAAATTATTATATTTATATAACCATGCAACTGTGTTTTTTCAACGATCGATTGATCGTAACGGCAAGAATTTCTCGCTGCGCTGTCTTGACTCTGAAATATTGGCCATGTTGGCCCACCCAATATTTGGCTTGTGGTGCCCTCCGTGGCTCTGACAGGGTCTACTATTTGCACTTATGAAGTCCTGAGTGTAGGGTGACACCGTGACGCAGTTGGGGAATCATTGGAATAAACTGGGCCCTGCTTCACTGTATTTATACGCTTCACTAGCGGCGTGTGAAGTCCCAGTTGTCTTAACCAAAAAACAATCAAATGGCAATAGAAATATTAGCAACAAAATTGCAATATAAAAATGACTATAAATATCACATTGTGTGATGATGATTATAATAATGATGATGATGATGATGACGACGACGATTAAAACGAGTATAGGCCTCCTGCAGTAGTCACCTGTGGATCGACACCGGATGTTTCTGTAGTTAAATCTGAGCGCATTATTCTTACTGTCTGAGGGAATTTGTGCGTGATCATATGATCAACAGTCTGCATTGATTTTGTCGGAGCCGCGCTAATATGAGCCAAGATTTGGCAAAACATTCTCAGTTATTAATGAGTTTCCGACGACGTTACTGTATCACTGCCCCTCCAGGCCACCAAAACAGCTACGGCCCTCTCACTCATCGATCTTCGGCACAACACGGGCATAAAAATTATAATTGTTTCCACAGTGGCACGAGGGTCGGTCGAGGCCCCCCGCAGTGTACCACCACGCGAGTTGCCCAGATTAGGGTTGCCAGATCTCCCGTTTTTTTTGCGGGAGCCCCCGTATTTCAGCCCCAGTCTCCCGCCTCCTTGAAACTTGCTTGTAATATTGATTCACTACATGCAGATGGTGCAGTGCATTGAAAAGCGTTGTTTATTGCTTTTTCCTAGTCTGTACTCTCGTATTTCGACTTTGGATATCTGGCAACCCTAGCCCCGGTTGGTAGCATGAAGTTGTCAACAAAAAATTTTCAATAGAAAATTAGTCACAAAAAATTGTTTTGTTGTTTCACGCTCATTCGAAAATTCTTTAATCGCAAAATGCTTCCGTAAATATAACTGCTCTCTGACAAAATTTAAATACTTATTCGAGTCTCGAAGACTCCGATTTCCTTTTAAGTGACAAATGAACATGTAGCCTACAACCACGCAATTTCCAAACACTTGAATGTATTCCCACATCCAGATCCAGTGCATGGCGGTTCCACCATGTTGATGACTGGGAATGCATCTCTCCACCGGAGTTTTTTTGCCTGTCGACATATTTTTCGTAAGCTTTTAAAAATTTGTACCATTCGGTGAACTTAATACGACGGATGCGGATGACCTTTTTTGCTTGGCAACCTATTTTCCGGTAAGTTTATTTAAAAATCTAATAAAAATACTGCGAATGACGTTTTTGCTTGTCAGCCTTTTATGGCAAAGTTTATTAACATTTAGTGGACAAAAGCACTAAGAATTAATTACCTTTTTTCTCTCATTTCTTTTTCTTCTTAACTTTACATTCCCCCACCAACTTCCTATAAGTTATTTCATCCTCCACCAAGAATTCCTGAAACCGCCACTGTCCATATTTTCGTCTCTTGAAATTCTATATAAGGGCTGCACATTAATTATGTCAACAATTTTTTTTGTCAATTTTGACCCCCTCCCCCTTGTCAACAACTGTCAACTTTCAGTGACCCCCTATGATTATGTCAAAAACTTTTGACCCCCCTCCAACTAAGATCAGTGATGGGTCTCCCTAAAAAGTTTAGCAGGTTATTATTTTTGTGGCGACGACCATGTTCTCTTTCTTTTGTTCATCAAGTGATGATGATGACCTTGTTTTTGCTTGCCAGGCTTTTTTCCATTGTAATAAATAGTATCCCATGAAATTTCCTATTTTTTATCATTTGTAAAATAAAATGAAATTGTTGACGTAAACTTCTCATGAACCCCCTCCCCTGTCAACAACTGTCAAACTTTTCAAACCCCCTCCTCTATTTTGTTGACGTAATTAATTAGCCCATAGGCATATATATATACACTTGAATAGTGTGCTTTTTGTGATATGCAAACATAAAGATCAAGGGCTGTGGGCAGCAGAAGAAGAGGGACAATTCCCCCGGGCATAAGGAACGTGGAGAGGACCCTAAAACCACTTAGCGTGTCGATTGAACTTTAATGCAAAACAAAGCATATCTAAACTTATAAAGCACGTTGCCAAGTCACGTTACAGTTATCGACTGGCCTGGTGTTAATTAACTTCACTACTTCAGTATGCTAGCCATTTTGAATCGCTTGTAAACGATTGCAATAATCAGTGACCACTCCCCTCACCATAAAATGCACCATCTTGAATGTTAGGTGGTTCGGCTTCGAACGCAATGACGAGATTTATTCACGATCTGGTCAGGAGACGATGCATTCACAAATACTTCGTCGGCGTCTTAATTGGTCTCTTCGGCACTCGGCAGGGACGTCATTTGGGGGGTAGGGGGCCGTTGCCCCCTTGATTTTTTGTGGAAAAAATTTTTCGCCGTTTGTGGTAATTAGTTTTAAAATAAATTTGACTGGTAAAAACACTGAAAAGCAAAAAAAGGTCACCAACCCCTAAAGGAGGGCTTGATGTCGAGTAAACTATCGGCGAGAATCTCTGCGGATCTGCGCTCATGGAAGAACCGGACGAGAGATCAGATGACGATGACGAAGACGACGATAAATAACATTCTAAAGCGCTTTTACCATCCAGCTTAATTAAATTTGTGTAAAGCGCCTTTGATTTTGATCTATGTCATGTTTACGGCGCTATAAAAATTGTCAATAATAATAATAATAATAATAATAATAATAATAATAATAATAATAATAATAATAATAATAATAATAATAATAAACTGAAGTAACTAATCTCACAAAAAAGACTGACAAGCAAAAAAGGTCGTCAACTTTTTCGCAAACTTGTCAGATCAGATCGTAAGTGTTTTGCCCCCGCCCCCCCTGAAACACAGTGAAATGACGTCTCTGCTCTTCGGGCATGCAGCACGACTCCCGATCGAAACAGGCTACCTGCCTCTGCCGCACTCCGTCTGGCTGCATCCGTCGTCCGAGATGGTGTCCCAGATGCCCTTGATTGGCATCGACCTCGAGGAAGACCACCGACCATCTGACTTCATGTCTCACCACATTCTTGACGTTGCTTATTACCTTGTCCCCTTCTTCGAATGTGATCATATCCTCATATTTCCCCTCTCCAAAATAAAAAACCCTCTCGTCACACTTTTTGGGGGGAAATTTCCATCCCCAATGCAACATTTAGAAATTGGGGGGGGGGATTTCTAACTTGGGGGGGGGGATCCCCCAAACAGGCCTAGAATGTACACTGTATGTGATGACTGTGGACTAACAGCCACCGAAGCACTCCAGTGTGCTCAGGGCAGAACTTTATGGAGAGCAATCGCAACGACCACTCCGACTATGCGTGACTGATGATGATGATGATGATGATGATGATGATGATGATGATGATGATGATGATGATATTGCGGATTTTACGGTGTGCACTTCATATCTTTAGTGCTGATCAATGCTGAGGCTTCCTAGATAGGGCCTAGGCCTGATTAGCCTTAGGCCTACGTGACTTATTCACGATAGCAGCAGTTTGGCACTTAGGCCTATTAAAAGCTACATTCGTTTTGCCTCCTTCTAGTCTTTTACTTGTTTTGATTATTTTAATATTTCATATTTATTCTTAATTCTGCACTAATTTTGGACAAGGCTAGGCCAGGCCTAAGGGACTGTCCATAAATGACGTCACGCATTTAAGGGGTTTAAACATTTGTGACGATGTGTGACGACGGGGGTTCCAGAAATGTGACGTCACATAATACTAAATATTTTTTATTAATAACGCAATGCTATGTTACCGCAAAGTTGAACGTATTTTACACTTAGGTCTATAGGCCTAATTCATTTTAAAAATATAATTTGAAAAAGCTTCTGAATATCGCTTCAACTGTGATAATTATAGTCAGTATTTTCAAACGAATTCATTCCAATATCCGCTTCATTCAAGAAATAAGTGAACTGAAACATTAATTTTGACATTAGAAAGAGGGGGTTGACGCGTTGTGACGTAATTTGTAGGGGTCTGACATCTTGTGACGACTTGTGACGAGTGGGGGGGTCAAAAACTGCCAAATCGCGTGACGTCACTTATGGATGGCCTCTAATATCAGTGTTTATTCTAGGCCTGTTGGAGGGGGCGAATTCCCCCCCCCCAGTTTTAAAATTCCCCCAAATTTGTATATGTTGGCTTGAGGGATGGAAATCCCCCCAAAGCGTGGAGAGACAAATCTTGCCCCCCCCCAACATTTAAAACTGCCCCCCCCCCAATGTCAAGGTGGCTAGAATAAACACTGCTCTAATATCGATTGTGTTGCTGCTACTGCCTAACTGCCTTCATTAAAATTTATAACGCTTATGATTTGTTTATGGATTTGGACTTTAGAACACCATCCCATGTCCCCAGAGGCGTAGCGAGAGTATCCGGCGCCCGGGGGCAAAGTGTACCGTTGGCGCCCCCAACAGTGCTGACGAGGAAAAAAAGGTCGTCACATTGTTCTCGGCGCCCCTCAAGTCTTACGGGCGCCCCTCTTCATAGTAGTGCTGACTGCTGACGAGCAAAAAAGGTCGTCGCACGTGTTTCTTCTATGCATTTCATTTACCCAAATACCCAATTTTAGCGCCCCCACCTCGGCGCCCGTGGGTATATGGCCCCCTCGCTACGCCTCTGCATGTCTCATCGTCATAAGATCATAAGTCATGCTTAAACAAATGATGCCATAAAAGTCCACAGTCATTATTCAACCTGACATCCCGAAATATAATATTGTCCATCAGACTACCGTAGGCCTACTTGAATTCGGCCTCATTCTGCCTACTCGAATCGAGTAGCCTACTCTGGAATATTACCGCCACAGAATCACTCATAATGCGCCTAGAATATGATTGGTCATTGCAGAGGGCCGTTGCCTGACTCGGCCATGACCTACCTATCCCACGGCGGGCCATTCTAGTGGGCTGTGGCCTGACTCAGCCATGACTACATAATGCGGTCCATGCCTCAGCACGTGACTTTCGTCTAAACAAATCGAACCTTGGCTCATAACACGTAAATGCGACGTAATGGCGCGTGGGTGATATTTATAGACAAACTGCTGCATATTTATGAGTTAATGTTGTGATTGGGGGGAGAGGGGGGGAGAGGGGGCAGTCGTTGTTCTGCTATAATCATTTTCGATCTCGACCCTTAACGACTGATGGAAAATTTCGGCCGATTTGCATTAGAACAGCCCATGATACTTAATCGACTTCCGTCGCAGAATCCGATTATTATAATGTTCGTGTTTCCGACGTAGTCTCATTCTTTTCAAGACGAGTTGGACATTTTCCAAACGATTTGGCGCCGATTTAACACGCCGGTTGGCTTGTGTATTTCATTTTGCTGAATAAGATCCACTGCGTGTTAGTTTGTAAATTGCACCGTACCCTTAAGTATATCGAGCAAAGTTTATGTGCCGTTACAGTTCTGGTAACGTATAGTAATGTTTTAAATTTCACTTTTTGTATGTAGGCTATAAGTCTTAAATATAAAGTAATAAAATATAAGTTTAGGTAATGTAATAGGTTGCTCGTGTGACCTTGCTTTTGACCTTAAAACCGAAACGAATGGAATATTCTTTTGGCTTTTCCCACATGATTCTGCGTCACGGGCAAATGCTCTTTCTTGAACGTGTCAGCTCGTTGAATCAGCAATTAGGTCATATATATATATATATATATATATATATATATATATATATATATATATATATATATATACATAGGTAAAAAAATATATATACATACATATATATACATATATATATATATATATATATATATATATATATATATATATATATATACACACACACATATATATATGCATACATACATACACAGTCCATGTTTACTTCTATATATAGTCCATGTTTACTTCCTCTTTAAGAGGTGGTGCAGACGTGTTGCTTCAAAGCATTGCTCTAAAATTAATGTTATAAAGGTGATATCGGATATTGAATAAAGTTTTGTTTTTCTTTAGAAAGATGTTCACTTTGCTGATAAATAATGCAGTTCCGGGTGCGAACAATGCGTGGACGTACTGGATCGAGCACATCATGAAGCAGAAGGCTGTATTTGGGATTCAAAAGGCTGCTTTGGTTTCAAAACGTGGATTTATGGCGGCTAATACGCCACGCTTTGTTCTTTCCAGTCAAGAGATTCACGTATGAATATTGTATTATGGATTTTTCTTAATGTTGGCTTGAAGTCAGTTTCTATGCAGTCAGTTGGTCAATCAATCAATAAACATCTATGGTGCCACTATCATAATGCTTAGAGCATTAGATGATTGTTCACCAAAATCCAATCCAAATTAGAACCAGATCAATCTGGAAAGGTAAGTCAGATTGGCGGGGAGCAATCAAAGGGATAGGCAAAACCAAACACGTATGTCTTAATACTAGATCTAAAAGACGCTGATGCTGGTTATATGAAGCGATGCTGCTACTGATTGCCAGAGCCAATGGGCGCCGACAGAAATTTTTCCAGGAGGGACAAAATACAATGGTCACGGTTACACCACATAACTTTTTTCAAGAGGGGGCAAAACACATTTAACAATGGCCACGGTTAATATTTTAGCAAAGTTTTCAGATTTCAATGCGAAATATTGGTATTTGCATTTTCCAGGGGGCAAGTGCCCCGCTTGCCCTAATGTGCGGACGTCCATGCCAGAGCCTGAGTAACAGCAAATGAAAGTCCTGGTTATTCCGGTGTTTGCCATAATGCCATAAAATGTTTTTTGTTATCTGTCTGACACTTTTCCCTCCATCTTTGGTCAGTTAAACTGTTGTTTGTGATGTGAATCACATATTCTTTTCAGATGATATGTTTCCTTTTTGGTGACGTACTGTATAATCCTGCATATAAGACAAATGAACAGTTTTCTAAATACAGTAAATGATGCGTTGAGTGGTAGAGATCAGGGACTGTTTTAAGAAAATTTCATCACTGAACTAAACTCAGAGAATTTGTGGACATCCGAGCAAAATAAGACAATAAAAAAGGTCGTCCGGAAAATATCACTGCACAAAGCATAGAAAATTACATTTTACCACTGCACATTTTCATTTTATCACTGCACATTTTGTGTATCACTGCATGTTAAAACAGGTCCGGATAGAGATACAAACACAATGTTGCTTATATAGAGTATGTTTAGTTCATTAAGATGGAGATATGTCCTTTTATGAGTACTATTGATTGATGAAGACTTGAGTATTAATAGACTCAGACTAGAGGTCAAAGAGTTTCAAGTACCGGGTAGTCATCTGTGAATGGAATGAATGAATGAAGGAACGAATGAATGAATTTTAATGGAATAATTTGAGAAAATCTGTTATTATGCAAACAGAAGTCGCAAGTTGAGCTGACAGTTAAAAATTGTTAGTTAAGAGTAAAATTAAATGACCTGACATTTAAAAGAAATGAGCTTTGACTATCTTCTGTCCAAGAAACTGAACCTTGTGATTGTGAAGTAGCACTTGAGACTAGAACAGAGCTTGACTACCGTAAGTTTCTTTACACATTCTTGATGCAAGTGCACTGAAGTGGACGGAATTCTTTCTGTAAAGCGCACGGTGCAGAAGTGAGTATTTTCAGAATGATTTTTCTGGCCATTAGTGTAGGACACAGTGATCGACCTTGTTAAGTTAAAGGGAAGAGATAAATCTAGAAAGGCTAGAGACGCTAAGTCTCAATGTACATAGCGCCATTAGAAGATTTGACACAGATATTGACACGGCTGTTTCTTTGATGTCAACTCTCTGACACTCAAATTGTAATAGGAGAAGTGGATTATTTTCTGTAAGTATCTGATAAGTAGCAGATCCACTAGATATGTTCAAGAGGGTTGGATGTGTTGAGGTCAAATTATTTGGTAATAAATACTTTCATGTCTAGATTGGAATATTATCGATGCCAAATAACCTTGAGACACTAATTATTGTATATGATAGCAAGAGACTAATATGTTTGACAATAAATGAGGTAACTTACCCGGTAGGTGGCCACTGCCTTTAGTGCTGTAGTTAGGGTATGGTCAAATATGCTCTGTTGCATGATGGACAGAATCAAAAGCTGTATGGACAAAAGAAGCTGAAAGTGGACTGGGTCAAAGTATGTTAGTGTCTAGTATGCATGACAAACTTTACTGGCCAGTCCTGAGTTTTACTGGGCCAGTTCTGAGTTTTACTGGGTCAGTACTGAGTCCAAATAAGTAAAGTGTACCGATGTGCAGTCCTGTTACTACAATGGAAACATATTGGCTTAAAAAGCAGATATCAAGTCAGGACTGTCAGCAGCAGAGACAAATTATGATTCTTTAGTGTCAGTTCTCAGTTCACTGCAGTGTGATTTTCATTAACGAAAATGTAAAAATTGCGGGAAAATAACGAACTCGTTAATGAAACTAAAACAGAAAAGTAATAGAAACTGAAACGAAAACGAAAAAACAAGAACAATTTTAAAACTAAAAAATCTTAAACGAATATGAAATCAATTAAAGCCTGACAGAGAAATTCTGTGGCTCACTCATTGCCATTAAACGGTCATTAAATGCCCTACTTGACCCCAGTAGCTGATAAGAACAGGCCTCATCATATCTTCTAGGATCTAAGAATCTTGATATAACTTGGCCCCCTAGTTGAGCATGCTGTATCGTAGGAAACTGTGACGTCACCCATGGACCATGGTCACCATTTTGCACTGGCTTATCAGTGCACAATATATATATATCAAGTCTACTAACCTATACTTCTTCATCTAGAGGACCATGGTTGCAGTAGTTTAATAGCAAAAACTGCCCTGCATTCCTTCCTTGTCAAGATTTTCACAGTGTTTGATTGTTTAATTTCAATTTGAAAGCATCAAAGTGCTTTGATGTAGCTGTGCAGGACGCCGGCGCGGCATCAAAGCGCTTTGATGTTGGCAGGACACCAGACTGCCACTAACGAACGGTTAACCGGTTAACTTTTTGAACGGTTAACCGGTCTTTCAAAACCAGTGGTCTTAGCAACCTTATGCCAAATGATGTGAAACAAAGTGGAAAATTTCCACCAGACAGAAGAGATTTAATTATTTCTTGAATTGAGGATGGTTATGTCAGAGCATGGTTGTTTAGTCCAGATTTTCTTAGAAAACTTAGTAATGCCAGATGATGTGAAATAAAGTGGAAAATTTCCACCAGGCAGAAGAGATTAGAAGAGATTTAATTATTTCTTGAAATGAGGATGGTTTTGTCAGAGCATGGTTGTCTAGTCCAGATTTTCTTAGAAAACTTAGTAATGCCAGATGATGTGAAATAAAGTGGAAAATTTCCACCAGGCAGAAGAGATCAGAAGAGATTTAATTATTTCTTGAAATGAGGATGGTTTTGTCAGAGCATGGTTGTCTAGTCCAGATTTTCTGAGAAGAATATTAATGCCAGATGACGTGAAATAAAACAGAAAAAATTCCACTAGACAGAAGAGATTTATGAGTTTGTTGTTGCATGTGTATGTGTGTGAAGCGCTGTGCGTTGTTTCACAGAAAGAGGTCAGAATGGTGTAGAGGTAAAAGACCAGCAGCCAATCTGATTGGGTTTGTTTGGACTTTGGCTTGTACCATTAATCTGGTAATTTTGGGCCACTTCCCATGCTCCAACCAATTGGTAATAACTTACATGTGTTGTTGAGCTAAATTAAAATATCTGGATCTCAAAAAAGTCAAAGTCCTTCCCAAGCCTCACAGCTCATAGGGCAGTGCTGATCTCTGTTGCTATTGCCCTCAGCATCTAGTACCTGTTTAACTTATCACAGCTACTTACTGCTCCTCAGTTTATCACCGCCCTCTATCGAGTAAGGCTGAGTTGACCTTAGGACTCCTGCGGGTCTAGAACCAGCGACCTTCTGCCCTATTGTCCAACATAACATTGTTACCACTCTGCTAACTTCCTGCCTCAGTCCGAGTTTAGTCTTTGTTAAAATGCTTCCACAAAATATCTTATGCTTTATCTGACATCATATGATTTTAGACTTAGGCTTACAGAATTAAGCTGAAAAATTATGAAGCCTTATATATAATTATATATTTAAGTGAGACTACAGACAGATTAGAAGGTGTTTATTCAACTATTTCTATCAATTTGCTATTTATATTGATTGTCTAAGGCTTTTAGATTTATGATCAACGAAACTATTTCTAATATGTTTATTTTTTAATATAAAACTTTAGTTAGGACATGTTGTTTAACATTCAGTAATTGTTCAACAGCCTTCCCTCGCTTCTTCACGTCCAATTGCAATTATTCCACATTTTTGCACTTTACAGGTCTAGGGTTATTTAAAAAGCAGATCAAACATGAATTCAGTGAGAACCTCTATTGTCACTTCTATGCTTCTTGCTACTAATTTTAAAATTTGTTCACATAATATTATTCTTTGAAATCATGTATAAAGAAAATGAGCAGGGCTCAGACCTTTTGCCTCATCAACCAATTATTTTGCATTTTGTAGTTTTGCATTTCTAATTTCTAATTGGTATTTTGTTCATAAAAATTTGCCACAAATTGCGTGCCTTGAAATTTTTCAAAAATTTCACAATCACATGAAATATTTCAAATTGAAATATTCCCATGCCAACATCACTGTATGTATGTATGTATGTATGTATGAATGTATGTATGTATGTATGTATGTACCAGTATGTGTGATGCAGTGATGATTTAGATGAATTTGTTTAAGTAATCTGACATTTTCTGTGTTTTGTAAACAGGCTCTCAATCATATTTTCAAGAAAGGAGATGAAGAGAAGATTAGCATTGATGATCGTACATATCTTATTCGTCAGATGGATGATAAACACCTGCTGGCTTTTAATGGATCAAAGTACTTCATCATATGTCCTTCAAAAACAATGTTCATTCTGGTGGAGTCCGAAGGCAAAAGGGAGAAGTTGAATGATGCTATAGCATTTGTAAAGGGCCTTTGTAAGAAACTATCAGCAAAAAATTATTGACCGTCAATTTGTCCATTGTCTTTGAAAATTATATTTGTCGAAATGCTTCGTGGACTGTTTCTTGAAATTAATAGATTTGCAGAAATGGCTTCAAAATAGTGAATCCAGCTGGATATACTTACAGTTGGTGAGTTGAAGTTGACATTACTGAACTGTTGCAAATTTTGTTGATGACCGCAAGATCTCAAAGACTTATGACAATGGCTTTGTCAGTGATGATGAAGACTGCAGTCGTGATATTCTGCCTATTGTATTTACTTTTTTAGTTGTGTACTAGCGCTGAGAATCGAAAATGTTGGAAAATATTGCAGAATGTTTGCAGTGTCTCAATTTTCTCCGTTGATGTTTTCGCTTCTGAATTTTTTGCAAGGCAGATGTACTTTGTCGACAGTGATTAGAGCAAACTGTAACATTGCTGATATTTCTAAGAGGTTAATGGTCAAGATGTTGAAAGTATAATTACTTTACTGACTGTATTGATATAATTGTACAAATCATTAAAGAAGCGTTTTATCAGCTTTGCTATCGCTTGTGTCAGTTTCTGATACAGGTGTACGATTTCTAACTCGCATATGCTTTAGCAGAATTTGTCGAACATTTTATAAAGGTGGAGTTATATACACACCAAACTGAGTGCAAATTTATACCGGTGACCGATTTACCAGGAAGCTGTGGGATCGGACCCCTCCCACACCGAAATTCCCAAATGCCAATAGGGAACTCTAATAGCTAAAAATCAATTTGCATTCTTCTTTGGGGATCATCCTGAACCAGGTTCTTTTGGGGGTGGGGGGCTAAGAGCTCCAATTTCCTGCAAATCAAACACTATTTTAGACCAAATACAGTGTATAATCATTCTGTGAAAATATACGCATTTCGGGTGTAGTCAGATTTTTACGAATATTTATACTGCTTTTAATTAATGATAATATTATAACTTGATGTATTGAACTCCTGACTGTGATGCTTATTGTATTTTTAGTCATTTCATTGTCTTGTAACTTTTAAAATTGTCTTCCGATTCAGAAAACTTTTCCAGTTATTTTGTTATCTGTTTCCAAGTAATGAGATTCGGTAAAAATGCTGTGTATTGTTTGTAATTACTGTTGTAAAATGCTTGTATTTTTTTGAAGTTGTATTCCAGATTTTGGATAGTAATAAGTCTTGATCGGAAAATATCATACATTGCAAAGATGTAGGGTTATATTTGAGATTTGAAACAAGAGTTATTTAAAATCTACACCATATAAGCCATCATCATCTTTAGTTATATGGAATACTATGGAAGTTTTCAGTGTTTGCTTTGTCTCTCAAGTGACATAAGATCATTTATGCTCTGATATTTGTTTTTTTATTAAGACTCCCATCACCTAATATTCTTCACATTTTTGTTAGCAATATTTTCAAAGTAATTTTGAAAAAATTACAACACAATCATTTTGAATCAGAGTGTGATAGAGTCATACCAAAATTCAAAGCTTTTAATAACAAAATTTTTATATTTTGTGCCTAAAACTTATTTTTCTCATATTATGAATGTTCAATATGCATTATATGGTGCCATCCATATATTACTTGGTGTGTGCATAATATATAGATTGACCCTATGTCATGTGAATGTAATTTTACAATTTTTGTTGTCAATTGTCTAAATTTGTATGCTTATTGTGTGGTATTTTGAATTCTGCTTTTTGGAAACTGTTGTCTGCATATGCTATGGAACAGTAGCAAGATAATGTGCTTTGAACTGAAGCAACTGATAATAAGAACAACTTGTTTGTGATACAAATACCAATTGCCCAAATTGTTAGGGGTTCATAAAGATGTCAGCTACCTCCACACCAGATAGTACAAAATTCTTTAGTTAAGAGTCATATTCAAAACTCCCAGATATGAACATATATCCCAAACTAGACTAGACAGTCCATATATTGGCTCCCTATCAAACACTGAATTAATTATAAAATCTGTCTTTTAGTATATAAAACCATATTATACAGTATACTTAACCCAATTATTTTAAGACGTTACTTATTCCTTTCACCAACTAATCACTCCACTAGGTATTCAGCAGGACTTTCATTTGCTGTTCCTCAATATCGTACAGTCATTGGCACTAGTTGCTTCTCAGTGTGTGGCCCTTGGTTCTGAAATTCATTACCAATATCCCATTGTATTACTAGCATCTTATCAAGTTAAAACATACCAGTTTGACTTGGCTTATCAATCAATCAATTTATAAGTATCAAAATCAAGACCAATGATCATTACTATTACAATTATAATTCAATATTTGAAAAATTATAAGGGCAAGTGCAAATATGTTTCATATTTTGATACTATATCATAGTTTCCTTAATTAAAAATTGGTCATATAATGAAAGAATTAGGATATTAAAAAGGAGAAGCGGGAGAAAAGAAACAATCTATCCAAAGCCTGCTTTCCCTATCATCATCATCATCATCATCATTATCTGCATCATCACTCTATGCCTGCATGGTGGCAATAGTTAGATATGAAACATGTCCACTTTGCTCGATCTTGTGCTAATCTATGTCCTTCCAAAATAATTGTTATGTTCTTTGTTTCTAGATCCTCCTTGATGCTAGCCATCCATCTTTTACTTGTCCTGTCTCCTACGTTGTGCATATGTATAGTGCTTTGTAGGCCCATCTATTGTTTTCCATTCTTTTAACATGTCCAAATGAAGTTAATCTCCTTTGTATTTGTCATACTTTATCGATGATTGTTTCTGTGGCTCCTGTCTGTTGCCTGATGTTTTCATTTCTAAATTGCTGATATTTGCTTACTTCCATTATTTTTCTAAGACAGCTCATCTCTGCAATCAGTAGACCTTTTGTCTGGTTTATTTAGTACCCTGGTTTCCGATCCATGTAAAAATATGAGGTATTACTAATGTATTATACAATTTCAGTTTTGCATTCATGGCTAAGTTTTTGTTTCTCCATAAGGTTCCCATTCTTCTCATTGTTTGTAAACCTCTATTTATTTTCATTTTCACATCCTCGTGCTTTTTCCGTCGCTCTTGAGTACCGGTATTCCTCCAACATACTTGCGTGTTTCAACTTTTTCCAGTATCCGACCATTTAGTATGATTAATTTTTCTTCTTCATCATTGCCATCCCTCAAGAGAGCCATAAACTTTGCTTTTTTCATTGTTAATGTTTTCATCAGGATGACGTCATCTGCCAACTTCAAATTACTTAGGTCTTGATCACTGCATTCCAATTAATGAATCCACTCCTGTTTTTATATTCTTTAATGCAATTTCAAATATGCACTCCAGAATTACCATGAACAGTGTTGACGACAACATAAAGCCTTGTCTTTTACTTATATTCATGGTGAACCATTTGGATATTTCACCATTCACTTTGATTGCACTTTCAGCTTTCTGATAAATTATTTGTATCTTTTTAAAAAAGTTTTCCACCAATTAAGATGTGTCTCAAATCTCAATGTCTGCCAAAATCCATCCCGCCAGACTGAGTCGAATGCTTGTTGGTTATGCTTTCCCTAGGAATAGTTCGAAATACAAATGCAATTTTTAGCGAAGAAATAATTATGATTGTACAAGTCAACATTTTGAAACTGATAGGTTATAACATATGTTTCCGAGTGCACATTTTAACATGTGGTGCAGATTGCAGATACAATGCTAAATTTAAAGATAAATTACACATACTAGGAGATTTACAAATAAGAGATAGTTGCTTTAAGTTTAGGCCTATATAGGGATCCAATCTTACCCCACTTAGATTGCTCCCCCGCTGTTCTGACTTACCTTTCCGGATTGGCCTGGCTCTAATTCAATTTAGATTTGGGGCTGTTCATTAATTATGTCAACAAATTTTGACCCCCTACCCCTTGTCAACAACTGTCAACTTTCAGTGACACCCCTATAATTATGTCAAAAACTCCCCCTCACTAAGACCAGTGACGGGTCCTCTAAAAAATACCTTTTCCACTTGTCATGTTTTATTCCATTGTAATAAATAGTATTCCATGAATTCATGAAATTTCCTATTTTTTATCATTTGTAGAAAAATGAAATTGTTGACGTCAACTTCTTTTGATCCCCGTCTTCCCTGTCAACAACTGTCAACCTTTTTCAAACCCCTCCCCAATTTGTTGACGTAATTAATGGACAGCCCCTTTGGTACGCCATCAGCTGATGCCCTCGCCCCTCGGCACTACGATAGTGGCACCGTAGAAGTTTATTGATTGCTTGAATCGATGGTCGTAGGCTGAAACGGAAGTCGATCTGTGTGTTGCTATTTTACTTCCGGTTGAATAATTACAATTACTGAAATTGTGTCTAATCTTAATTCGTTGCAGCTCTCCACCGCCCCTCAATGAACTCACCGCATATGAAAGCGGCTGCATTTATACGATAGACGGGGAGGGAGTTGCGCCTCGAGGTGCCCTCATTTCATTCAATTGGTCTGGTACGCTGTGAACGTCGCCGCCTTCATGGCCAGCGAGTATGAGAGGAGCTGGCGCTGCCATCAATAGTAAGTAAGACCTCGTATATTTTGAAGCTCTTTCACTGGTTGCGTTACCAGTAGCCGTTTATGGCTGAGTGCGTGATTGCGGCGTTTCATAGATATTTTGGGAAATTTTGCGGCCGCTTTAGGTTAATTTTACGAAACTGCGATTTCAGCATTTTTTGGTAATTTATTATTGTTACGTTACATAAGCTTGTTGTTCCGTCTTTTTACGATGCCATGTGACGTCATCAAACCTTTCATAGGTAAAACACTGGGCACTCAACTGCAGACTAAATTATTACTCTTACGTTGCCGTGCTGGTATGGTAAATGATAGCCGTACATGATTGTTTTGAGGTTTGCGCAACCTTGTAAAGTAACCAGCAAGGCATCTGTAGTCAAGTACCAACGAGATAATGGCAACATGACAATTCGTAGAATCAGTATTTTTGCAGACTGGAAAATTAACTCAAAGGACTTGAAGGTACTGGTACTTAACATACTGGTATTGCCACCAGCGTAGTCAGATAGGAAGATGAAAGATGATCAGAAATATTTACTGCTGTCATATATCTTATTGTTATTATTATTATTATTATTATTATTATTATTATTATTCACGGCATGTCCCATACTGGAGTGAAGCCATCTCCATGACTAGTTACTAGCTCACTCTGTACTATGCTTGCCTTGCAGTGGTAGAGTCCAAAGTTTTGGATAACTCCAGCGCGCAACCACCGACAGAATTGGAAATACAGAATAATATAGATGCCCTTTAAAGAGTACGGTTGTGCATTTGCAAAAATATATAGATGTAATTTAAACATGGCAGCTTTATAACTTGTAAGTAACCATTGCATAGCAGGTGGAAGTAATACCGTAATGTGTTGTTAATGTGTAAGCTTACGAATTACATTTTAAGTTTGACAGCAATTACGTTCCCGTTGTGTGTCAAATGCTTTTTCGAGGTGCCTGCCATGATTACAGTCTGGTAGAAATGTGGTGAATTTGCTGAAATATGACATTGCAGCATTTAAATAATTTAAGATTGATTAATGCAGGCATCCCATGAATGACTTGTTTAGTTATAGCCGAGATTGAACAGTCAAAGGGCAGCTGGTATTTTAGAGGAGAAGGGGGGGCAGTTTCCTATTCACTGCTTGCTGATGCATGGCAAGGAGGAGGTTCATTGAAACTAACTTTGTTAGCATAATGGTGGAGAACGGTGCAGGGGGTGCACTGTGCAGTGGCCATAACTGGCTTTGCGAACTGATGAGGATTTAGCATAAAGAAATAAATACAAATTCCTTCACCACAAGTCTGATTCTCCTGCCATTGGTCTGGCTCTCAAATGCCATTCTGCAGGGCACCATTGGTTAAAAAGAACTCTATTTCCAGGGGAAAATGACATTTGGAAAAGAAAGGTTTGATTTTTAAGAGACTGTGAAGATGCGTTTTGCAAAAATTGCAGAAGGTGTTACTCAGAAATTGCTATTTGTGTATGAAGTAGCGAGACTGACTGTTACGGAGCTGAGGTGTTGCATGTATAAACGGCATAGATACATATTTGAACTAGGACTTATTTAATGGGCTGTGAAAATGAAACTATGTGGTTAGAAGGCAGCTGGGTAGACCGAGGCGAGGGGTGCAGTGTTTTAGTTTTGTTTAAGTAGAGAGACTCGAGTTGCTGATCTGTATAGCAAATAAATGATATGTTGATTACAGCACATTTTGATTAGGTATTTTAATTGGCTTCTGAAATTTCATTTGCCCGTGTACGATGGTTATATCTGCAGGAGAAATGCTTTTTGTTGTTGCACATATTACATAGTGGTATGATTCATGTTAATTAAGGGGAAATGAGCTCAACAAATGGCGATGCCTTTGCTCCGTCGACTTCTGTTTTAAGAGCATCATGGTCTGATTTCTGCGAACACCATGCGTCTGCCTCAGCGGAGGAGTTCGCATGGCGCGTCGGACAGTTTCTGCAGGAGAACCCGGCGAGCAGCAGCTGCAACTTCGGCGAGAAATTCGCCGAGTTTTTCCTGCTCCACTTCGAATCTCAGGCGGCCCAGATGCCGAAACAGCCCGGCGTCGTCGTGGGTCCGACGTCGTCGGTCTCCGGCTCCCCGTTTGCCAGCCCTTCGAAGTCTCCGCGCCGCGAAGTGACGCGGTCGCGGGCGGTCGGAACGACGTCGTGCCGTTTCCACACGATAGGCGCCGCAAACGATTCTGCGGACGACGTCCTCGCTCCAGATCACGTCTCTCGACCGCCGCAGGAGCTGGAAAATTGCAACGTGGAACAGGACCTCATGTCCCCGTCGAAGCAGAGGTCCTTCTTCGGGAAGTTTTCCATCCGTGGAATACGCAACAACATGAAGCCGCTGCGTCAGCTGTTCAGGCAGCATTCGTACGAGATGGAGTTGTCCGGTTCGAACCTGAACGATCAGTATTCAAACAACGGCGGCGTTTCTAAAACTACGCTGAAACCGAGGCACGACAAAGTCAAGATGATTAAAATGCTCGTGGAATGTAAGAAAGAGAGCGTCGTCAACAAGCTTGTCGACGACGACACCAGCGATAAAACAAAATGGGAGAGATGCCGTGTTGTGCTGGTCAAGACCGTTGCAGGCGATCTGCTCGAATTTTATACTCCTCCTAAGGTAAGCTGTGTTTTGTGTTTTCATTAGTATACCTCTTTGAGTCTGTGATGATGCAAGCAATTTATGTTTCATGGCCAATATTAGGGCAATTGTTAATTAATTGTCTATAGAGTTGAATTTTTTGATCACTGACTGAAAAATGGGCTTTGAAAATGTTTTCACTTTGTTTGGAAGTGGACCAGATTTTAGTTTCTCCAATGAGTCGAGGCTTTAACCCCTTTCACTGTCATATGCCGTACAGAGTACATCATAGTGCTCAGCATGATAATCATCAATAGCAACACTGGCAGCAAAGGGGTTAAGTGTACCTGGTTTTCAGATGAATTTAAATCTGCCAAGGGTCAGGATCTTGAAATAGTTTGTGGATAATTATCATATGAAGTGAGATTGGATTTACAAGTTCTTGTCATCATCATTTTCCAGTCGATTGTAGTTCATCAAAATGTGGTTATAATGAACTTTGATAGTGGCGCTATAGAAGTTGATTGATTGATGATTGATTGACTTAGCAGGTCTGTGAAATTTAGTCCATTATATCTGAGGTATGTCATATCCAGAATCATTCAATACGGTAGTGCTTCAAATGGGACAGTACATTTGTGGTACATTATAACCAAGTATACGTTATAACCGAGTCCGTTAAAACAAAGTTCTGCTGTATTATAATTTGGGCTTGAAATTTGTGCAGTTAGGTATATTTTTTCAAGCACTTCGATGGAAAGTGTTTGACCTGTGTTAGCCAATCGTGAAGCCTTGTAGGAGAGACGGCAGTGATGGACAGATCTAAAATAGATAAAAATCTTTATCAGTGATTGGAATTGAACACTGAAGGTTTTATTACTGTCTGAGTGGAGTTGTGATTTTGGCGGGAATTATGTTTCCCTTTTGGTATCCTTGATTACTTGTTTCCATCATATATATTATTTTTATTAGCTTACTCAGCTGTTATTCTTTTAACCCCTTAACTGGGGATCCCGGATATATCCGTCCATTTTACATTGAGTTACAGTTAAATACACGGTTAAGGAGTTAAATATAATTTCATGTTTTGTTATAAATGTTATGTGTGATATTGGAAATATTGGAAATAAACTTCAAACTTTATAATTTGCAATACATTGCAAATGACATAATTGATCTTGAGGAGTGCCAATTGCAGTGTTATGAATTCTGCACCCACTTTCCGCACTCTTCAACTGATTCTGCACTGAGTGTAATTTAGTGACCACTAAATGACTACATGAAGACTCTGACTTGGCATATTTACTCATGCATTGAGCTTATCTAACAATTATATGCTAAAATAAGGTTTGTGTTTATTAAAACACTGATGCAATAGCAAAGTAGCATATAGTCTATAGGAAAATCTCTTTGTGGAATTTGCTTTGGTTTCCAATTGAAGCCACTTATCTCATTTGAAAATTGCACATGAACTGAACTGACACAAATGTTGTATTAGACTTTGAACTACACTCTTACAACATTTCATATGCTGTGAATACGAACTCTGTTTGTGCTTTAATTGATGTGCTGTGTCATCTAACATTTGGTACCCATAGACACCTTTGATTCAACTGTGTTTAAGTACTTCATCTTGGCACTTGCCTTGATCAATTTTAATAACTGATAATGCAGATAAATAATAATAATAATAATAATAATAATAATAATAATAATAATGCATGGTGCTTACTCAGTTTTACATTTGTGCAGTTGATGTTGGCAATTTCTAAAAATTGAGTTCATCTCTGAAAAGTTGATTTGAGGATAAATTGATTTTCATTTGGTTTCCTCAATTTCATCACAGAATTTCTCAATGGTCTTGTTGATCTTGTTCATCCCAAACTTGCAGGGTTAAAAAGCACTTTCCTGATTCTAGTTAGAAGCTACAGGATCTGTTGTCCAGGCTGTATTTCATGACTAATAGTAGTAAAGCTAATCAGAATGCATGTGCCTACCCAGTAGCCTTTTATGGTTGGTTTGACAGTTTATAAATTCAGTCAATATTTCAGTTATCATAGACTTTTATACCAATACATGTGCTGTTTGTTTTTGTAGGCTTAATCACTACGTTCACATAACCTTCATAAATGATACAGCCTGAAAAAGCTTTTGCTGTTCATGGCTGGATAAACATCCTATTATTTATGAATGATTGTTATATTATGTAAAATTGAAAGGTGGCATATATTGGCAACAGCCTTGGACGGCTGTCAGTTTTAAGTGCAAGTTTACTTGATTTTTGATAAGTCATTTATGGTCCTTTATTTTCTGTCAAGTCATTGACTTAACCCCTTAACTGGGTGCCCCGAGTAATGCTCGTCCATTTTACATTGAGTTACAAATAGTTGCCCAGTTAAGGGGTTAAGTCAATTTCAAGTTTTCTTTGGGTCTGAATATTGGACACAGCTGCTCCCATATTTATTTGTTGACTAAAATATTTTTTGCTTAGGGTTGTCAGGTCCGCAAGAACTTTAGAATGTTGAAATGTGCATATTCTCTGTGTTTACTTTTGTCTATGTTTTCTACTTGAAACTTGCTTGAAATTCTTAAATTCAATATTTCTACCTTATTTGTAGCACATGGTAGCTAAAATGACGAAGATTTTCAAAGAATACTTTTAAGAAATTTATCAGGATTCAGGAACTGCAGTACTTTGATCACTACATTGGTTTTTTAATGTACTTGTATACAGTATAAGGAACTTTTTCTATCTTTCAATAATGTTTTTAGATCCTTGCTAATTTTAAAGCTATGGGTTATGCAGAATATACATTACCCTGACAAGACTAATTCTGCTTTGTATGCCTTGGCCAAACCAATTCTCAGAAATTAGTTTTTCTGATTTTGTGAAATGATGTGACATTTATAGACCTGATTGGTCCAAGTAATATAGGCTAAAGTTCAGGTACTATGTATATTATTGGCTTGAGTAACTTAAATGGCCCTTCAACTTTCATGAGCTGTTAACTGATATAACATTTGTTAACTGATATGATATCTGCATCCATGAACATTAATTAGTGTATTTCAGGGAAAATCAAATTTTCAAGTAGAAGATAAATGTTTTTCAACCCTGAATATTAATACACTGGTTAATTATAAAAAGCTAAGATTAACAATAAGGCATTATTAATTTAATATTAAATAATATAATAATTAACAAATGATAGCAGCAGGAAATTAAAGTAATAGTGTGTAAATGATAAATTATAAAATGATAAGAAAAATGCTTATACAGAATTTTTTTTTAGCAAAACTGGCTTTATTGGTAAAACTATTTATGCAGGAGTGAATTTTCCACAGAATTGCTAAGCATAACTTTCCAAAGAGATGACAAAGTTAATGGAAGATTTTAAGGAATTTCAAAGAAAGCCACATTTCTCTAAATTGTCCTTTTGTTTTTCTACCTGAAGAGAAATTTGAGAGCTGCATTTCGGAAAGGATATGATAATGTTGCCTGAGTTCTCTGTGTGCTTTTGACATAAAAAAACTTGCACTGTATAGAGATGCAATTGTCAGAAGTAAGAATTTACAGGAATGTTTTATTATACTGGTTAACATTTTTGTTCACTTTTGGTCTGCTATAGTGCAGTGGTTCTCAACCCGTGGCCCTCGGACCACAAGTGGTCCACGAGAGGGGTCTAGTGGTCCGCAGCAAAGTCTGAAAAAACGTAAATAAAAATTAGACACACATATTTTTCGTGTAAAAAATCAGAAGTGAGACGAGCAAAACAAGGTCATCAGCACAAAAGGTTTATGGCACATTTTGTGTGTATTCTGTGCATTTTCAACGTGAAAAAGCCTGACAAGCAAAAAATAACAAAAGGTCATCACCGCTTGTTAGGAGCAGATGACTGCTCAATTTATCAGGCGGTCGGCGAGAAATTTTTGAACTTCAAAGTGGTCTGCGAGGCAAAGAGGGTTGAAAACCACTGCTATAGTGGAACTCTTATTATGATAAGTGATGTAATGAATGCAGTGTAATAAAGCATTTATGCAGCATCTCACCTGGACAAATGCCCAGAAACACTCCCGCAGGCTGTGTTTAACTTGAAAGAGAAATAGGTATGTTTCCAGACATTTGTGTGGAAGCATTTATAAAATAATGTGGAGTTATTCCAGGTTAGACCAACCAGTGCAAAGTGATACACCTCCAGTGTTTAGACCCTAATATAGGCATAGACATAAAGACAGTTGTTAGAGCAGTCAATTAATTTTGTAAAGCTGCCCAGGCACCTGTCCAAATTTTGAACAGGTACCAAAATTGGCAAAATCTCCATTGTGGCCTCTTTTCTCCACAGGCTCCCACATATAGGGTTCTAATGTGAGACTGAAAAGTTCTGTATCAATTTCATTTATGCATAATTGTTACCCACTATTTCGTTTCTCACTGCAGTTGTGTTTTTAAATGCTCGGCCATCTGGTTTGAAATTGAAAAGAGAAAATTGTCTAAAGCTGAATTGATTTCTTTTATTTTCAGTCACTGAAACCCACCAGTGGTGTCTTCTGCTTTGTCATTTACGAAGCGCGCAAAACAACCACACTGGAACTTCCCGAGTGTGAAAATTCATTTGTTTTGAAAGTAGGATGCATTGACGTCTGATTAATAAATTTGTGTACTGCATTTTTATTACACGTAATGTAATGAACAATTTATATAGCACCACTTATGTAGACTAGTCATGTGCATTACCCTTTTGCATGTTTATTTGCCAACTCATTATTAGTTGAAATGCATGCAATAAAATGTAATCTGAACCTCGCGCACTGAACTAAGAACTAGAAGCGCACTGATTATAATTATCAGCCAATAATCAGTGTCAGCCATTTAACAATTATATTATGACCATCCTTGATTAATGGACAGCTACCAGTATTCTTGATGTAATTGTTAACTAAAGTACAAAATATACCATACTTTTAATTATAAGGTGTCCTAGCAGTACTTGTACGATATGCCACCATAATAAGTTCATTATTATTATTATTATTTTTATTATTATTAGTAGTAGTAGTAGTAGTAGTAGTAGTAGTAGTAGTAGTAGTAGTAGTAGTAGTAGTAGTAGTAGTAGTAGTAGTAGTAGTAGTAGTAGTAGTAGTAGTAGTAGTAGTAGTAGTAGTAGTAGTAGTAGTAGTAGTAGTAGTAGTAGTAGTAGAAGAAGAATAGAAATTATTAAGAAAACAGATATGAGTAGAAGTCTTGTATACTGTGTCAATTGAAGGAAATATTCATACAGCATATTTATTTAAATTGAGGGCCACTTTTTACAATTTTTTTAGTCAGTATGAAAGCAGAATGTATCTAAACTACCGCTGAAGAAAATTTGAATGGGGGAGAGGAGGTGGTGTAGCTAGTGTATAGATTTGTAACAACTGGTATTGTGTATTGATGTGGAGACTGCACATCACATTGACCAGAAGAAGCATATCACAGTGGAGGAGCCAACATTAGGATTTAGCATGCCTCTTTGTATTGCTGAGAGAGGAGAGGAGGTTCATTTACTGGTTATTCATCAAGGACTGATTGCTTCCTTTAATCCACCACAGTTTAGCCTGAAAATCAGGGGTCTGGTTACTGTAGTGTGCCCCCCCCAGGAGGTACTGTGTGGTGGTCTAGCAAACAGTAGAGGTGGCTTGTGCATTCTATGCCATTTTCCCCTGCCATGCTATTGACCTGGCAGCAAGAAATGGTTACTGTTCACTTTGTGTTGCCTGTAACAAAGTCCAAAAGTATTTCATAGCAAGGTATTATTTAGAAAACTTCGCTTATTTTGCAATCAGTGGGAGACATCATCGATGCTTCTCTACTATCTACCGGCCATGGTAGCTATGTTGACTGGCAAAAGTGAAACTGAAAGTAAAGGTTGATTCGGTGGGATATAGAAGTTATAAAATAAAATCCATAGATGAATTCTGCCACTTGAGAAAATAATTCTGCTGTTTTCTTGCATTTCTGTTTGGGTTTGGAATTAATTAAGACTACCATTATGAATAGTGGTGGCTTCAGTATTTGGCAAGTGGAGGGGGACATTGGGGAGGCAACTACTAAGCATGGGCGGCCAACTATTTGTTGCTAGATATGTAATAGGGGTGGGCCAGGCATTCAATAAGGGGGCATGGGGTCCCTGAACCCCCGGTATGGAGCCACCACTGATTATGAATGATAGAATCGATTTCACAGTGCATCGGATGAAGATGCAACCTCCAGAAAGTCAAAAATATGAACAAACAGTAGTAAATAATGCAGATAATCGTTAAATTGCACTTTTTCTCGTCGACTTTCTTGCTTTTAGAAAAAGTCAGAGATTTTTCTGACAGCAATCATGTTATAATTGGAAATTTCTGCTGATCATTTTCAATCCGCCACAAGGAGAGATTTCTAATTTGTTATCGAAACGCTTTCAAAGGAGTTCTTAAGTCACAATTTCTCTTCTTGCCTGTTTCAGTGGCGTAACCATACATGCCTCTGGGCAATTACAGTCAATGCTCGAGTTGCTTTGTTTTCTGTCCGGGTTGAGTACAAAAACAATTTTAATTTGGTTGCATTATATCAAATTCTTGATGCTGCGAATCACACAACTGCGTCCAATCATTGGTTTATTTTGACATTTGAATTGATAAGCATGATGTTGGGGAAGAAGTTAGCAGATTGGTAAACAACACTGGACGATTGTGCAAAAGGTCACGGGTTCAATACCCGCAGGAGCCCTAAGGTCAACTCAGCCTTACCCGCTAGAGGGCGGTGGTAAAATGAGGAGCAGCATTATGCTGTGAAGGTAAAACGTGGGTCTGGGAAAAGTAATGGCAACCTACCCCAGATTAATGGCTTATACCACCTTCATCACTGATTGCCTAGACCGGAGATAAGCGTCGGAACCCAACACTCGGACTCGAGTACAGAACCTACCTTTACCATTAAGCATGATTACATGACATTTGTAATTTTCACTGAAATAATTATTGTTGTTGAGTGGGTTGGGTGCCTGGGTTTGTTGTTGACTCTTGTTATGCCACTGATCTGTTCCTCTGTTCCACAAAGCTGTGACCCACTCCACAATTTCCATATTAATATAGTCATCATTTTTATGCATAATTTATTTATGGTAAGACAATGATGAACCGACTTCTTGTTCAGTGACTGACGTTCACTGGTGCATTTTCACTATAAGCATACAGCACTTTATACTTACGCTAGGCATACATGTAAAGTCCCTTTATATGTGCGAAGAAGTTGTTTTAATACATTTATGTATTTTTTCCTACATAGGCGATCCATAATATAGAATACGTTTTGCAAGCACGAGATGAAAGTGAGATGTTGTCTTGGCTGTCTGAAGTGCAGAAGTGTATGACTAGATCAGAATCATCTGATGCAGTCAGTGAGCAGTAAGTGTATATTGGATACAATAAGACATATCTGTTTTGAATTTCTCATCTGTTTCTATATATGCACAAGACCAATAATTTCGCTATCCTGAACTTACAGGTTTCTTTGGGCAATTGGCTTCATGTTAGATAGATATCTGTAAACTTTGTTAGCTATGTTTGACATTCAGTTAAATAGAAATTCAATTAAGCATCCTATAATGTATTGTTTCCAGACAGGACTAGGTCAATAAGGTCAAAAGGGCAAGGTCAATAAGTTCAAGGTATTTTTAGATCCCATGACATAATGTAGAATGTGCCTTGATTGTCTAAAGATACTGTCTGTTGACAATCAAATGTTGGTTGATTATGATGTTTTCAAAGATGTCTTCTGTCATTTTAATTATGTTGCAATGAGATAAAAGTGATTCCTCTTTTGATTGTAAGAAGTGTGAATTTACAGGATTGTTTTATTGAACATTATTTATTGACGACAATGGTTTTTGTAATAAGAAGTTCTGTATGAGCCTGCAACGACAGCTACACTGACAATTCATGCAGAACTCACTATTGTTATGTTTTATTTCAGAGTTTATAGCGATGATGAGAAATTAATTAATGATAGCCGAGTACCGGTATCACAGCTTATAGGCAGAGTTGCCTGCTTACTTTGTAACAGTAATAATATAGTAGAAACAAGAAGCAAGAGACATCACCCAAAGAGAAACTGAAACAAAAAAGCGTATTTAGAACAGAAATTTAAGTTCAAAAATTGATTCTGAGAGTTTGCACTTGGAATCAGCTTTTCGACTGAGTTTGACAAGCCTTGGCTAATGTTCTGTCAGTCGCAGGGCACAAGCCAGATAATTAGTTATGTCAACAGAACACTAATTTACAACACGTTTCAATTGTAGTCTCTCAGCATTGAAAGAAAATTGCATTATGCACAGACACATTCACAGATTCATTCCAAATTCGAATAATTAGGACTTTCAAGGTTTCAATAGAATAATTAGTCATTGGAGGATATGTGCTAACACTAGCATCCCACGATAGTTAAGCAGTTAGTGCTCTAGGGTTTTCATTGATTGTCTCTTTGCTTTGTTATCATGATTTTTGATAATATTTCTGTGATTGTCCATTTCTGATTTTTCATATTTAATTTTGTTCAGTGATTTTTTAGCAATATAAATGTTTTAGATAGATATTATTATATGTTATTGTGTTCCGTTATGTAGAAAACTGTATCATTTAACCCAGAGGTTCTCAAACTGTGGTACATGTACCCCTAGGGGTACATCAGCTGTAGCCAGGGGGTACACTAAAATAGCTAAAATAGTAAATAATATTTTGGAATTTCGTTTTAAAATGTTAAATATTGCCAATTCTACGTCTTAAGCTGACAACATTGAAACCTGATATTGCTAAATTATGCAAATCAAAACAAGCTCATTGCTCACATTGAATAAACATTTTGGTTTTTCTAGTAACGGTAATAAGTCATCATCAGATTTGGTTTCAGTAGTCAACTAGTAACTAGTGACTTGTAGAATGTAGAATATAGATTTTATTTTAGTGATTATAGTCATTTCTAGTGTCATAATTTGTTTGAGTATACTCGTATAGTTCTTGTCAGTGTTGTTTTTGGTCGTCCCTGGGTTGGGGGTATAAGCGGCAAAAACATTTTTGGCTGGGGTACAATTTTTAAAAAGTTTGAGAACCCCTGGTTTAACCCTTTTGCTGCTGGAAAATGTATGGCGTCAATGCGCCGCTTAGGGGTTAAATATCACTGATCAAGCCTTGAACTGCGGCTACCTGACCAATGAATGCAGCATTTACTGTACTCGTGTTTAGTGTAATTAATAGTTCTTAAACTTCTTTAGAAATGGTAAAGGAGCTGGCAGCCAGAGATCGTTAGTAAAGAGTTCAGCTCCTGTTAATTCATCTGCTACTACTTCTTCAAGCTCTGCGCCTCAGTTATCGAGGTCACATCATCGTCACACTATATCTGGTAATGTTCGTAATTTCTATTCCTCTATAGAAGCAGATGTCAAGCTTTTTAGGATTTCTTGCGTGGTGGTGCCTTAGAAATTTTTTTTGATGACCTGCAGACCTTGTAAAATTAGATTTTTAAATTAGTTGTAATTAACACATATACTACTTGTTTTGTCGATCAATTAATTATATAATCAGAAAATTGCAAATCTTAGTCATTAAATTTTATTTTAAATGGAATCAGCACTCATAGAGCCATCAGTGTGCTTTGTGTTGGTGAGATATCTTAAGAAAGTAGTACCACTTGGCGGTCCCCTATGGGACCGCAGACCCAGTTTAAGATCCACTGCTCTATAGTGTAACATTCTTCATCAACATGCACTGAAGATTTATTAGCCAAACTGTTACCGTAAAATTACAGCTCAATGTTATTCTTCAGTTTAGATTCATTTAAAACTCTGAACACTTCACATGCCTGCTTTCCACTCTAAACCACAGGCAGTCTTTGCTAAATTTTCACTACTTTGCATATGCTTTTAAAGTGAAATTCCATTAAAAAGGACTTCAACTGAATGAAAAATGCATCGATGTCAGCCAAAAGTCTGTGTTAATTAAGTCTGAAACAATATTTTATGGTTGCATTAGCTGAAAGTTCATGTTATATGAGTTTGTGTAAATGGAGTTTCACCTCAAGTAGGCTGGCCAGCTTCATGTGTGGATCTGTTTACAAGTTTAAGCTGAAATATTGCGCAAACTGTAGTAGAACATTGCTGTAATGAACTGCAACTTTAATTTGGTGTCGTTTGATTCTGTGGTGAACGAGTTGTTTTTAGCAAGATTATATTAAAAGGGATTCATAGACTTGATCTTTTTTACACCTAAGATTCTGGCTAGATCTAGTGCAGTAATTTGTCATGGCTAACAACCAGGAGTTTTATTTAGCATCTATTCGCAGAAAGGATACCTATTGTTGATATCTATCATCAATTCACATCAACTTCCTCTTAAATGAAACAGACACTGAGTTTCTTGTTTATTGTAATGTAAATAATGTAATGTAAATTAAATATGTACAGCGCCTTTGACTTTGGTAGATGCCATGCGTACGGCACTATATAAATTGTCTGAATAATAATAATAATAACTAATAATAATAATAATAATATTGAATACCGAGGATTAACTCTGTCTTTGGTGTTTTTACATTGAAGATGGAGAAAGTCAGGAGGTTCTCAGGAGGTTGTCGAACAGCGGCAGTGAGAGCAGCGACCATCCACCAGAGCTGCCGCCGCGCACCCCGAGTCGGACATTTCCAGGGTCGTCAGTTCCCTGGACTCAGTTGTTCAACGGAAGCGGTAGCAACGGAGGCTCGGGGGCTTCCAGAGCTGTCAGTAGCACCAGCTCAGAGGCGCTCGCCTATAACTTACAGTCATCTGCTGCTGATCCATGGCTGGGTGGGTGTGTTTTAGAGGTTTTTATCAGTTGATGTGTCGCGTGATTGTTGATGTTTGCATGTAAATTGTGTTTAGAAATTTTTTCATATTCTTGTCAAAATGAATTATTCTGTAAGTACTGAGTTACCTATGTTGTGATTGAAGGGGTAATTCAATTGGGTTTGGGTATTTTCAATTGGGTTTGGGTATTTTTAATTGGGTGTGGGTATTTTCAATTGGGTTTGGGTATTTTTAATTGGGTGTGGGTATTTTCAATTGGGTTTGGGTATTTTTATTGGGTGTGGGTATTTTCAATTGGGTTTGGGTATTTTCTGCCTTGCTGCTTATGCTTTGTGATTAACATCATTATTTCTGTCCAGCCTTCTTCAGGATCATTAGGTCGATATTATTTGACATTCTGCATTCCATATTTTCTCGGGTGGACTTGCTGTTTTAATGAGAGTTTTTGAATTCCTTGCTTTTTTTATCTCTCCACCATACTTATACATACTGGAAGTTGTCATTGGTATTTGCAACTTCCTTCCCACATTCATGTGCATGAAATGTCATGTCTTTGTGATTCTCTTCTAATTTTTCTAGGATGTTTTATTTATTGTTCCTATTTATTTTTTAATTATCAGAAAGAAGTTATGACATCAGATGTTGCTATCAGTTTAAATGTGTCTGCAGAAAGGACGTTTAGAGCACGGAGGCAACTGAGGTGAAGCCCGATTACATGTTAATTGTCGATTCAGCTAGAATTCTGACGGTTAAAGCGATTTATTATAAATCAAATCGTCACGTGTCACCGTATATAATGTTTCTGTTGCCTTGACTTTAGCATCTGCTCAAGTTGATGCCATTGCTACATCCGTCTCTTCGAGCGACGGTTACGTGGATCATCACCTGAACGAGTATCCGTGGTTTCACGGAACACTTTCTCGCATGGACGCTGCAAATTTAGTTTTGCAGCAAGGTGTGGATGGACACGGTGTCTTTCTTGTAAGGCAGAGCGAAACACGTAAGGGCGAATATGTCCTAACATTCAACTTCCAGGCCAGAGCCAAGGTAAACTTCACTCGGTAGAAGTTCAGTTTAAGACCTATGTTCAAATTTAACAGTTGCATATTTTTCAGTCTTGCTCATTGAAAGTAATTTCTTTGTTATTATGAACAAATCATTGTGAAAACTGGCTTTGTACAGATTGTTTCTCTTATCCTGCTTCTCCATTTTGGTAGGGTAATTCTTTGTGTGCTGTGAATTTAAGAATTTTGAGCAATTACAATATTTGTAAACCTAAAAGCCAAATAAGAGTTTTTTATTAGAATGTTGCAGGAGGCACATATGTAACGTTGACTTTATTTCATGCTTTTGCTGTTGATCCATAGATGTGATGTTTAATTTTGGAACAGAAATTAAGTGGTGTCCTAGGGTTGTTATGCGGTAGACTATTTTATGTCAGAACACATTAAATAGTAGTGCGCTCAAATTTATGTCTTACAGAACAGTTTCATGCCGTTGTTGCTCTTTCTAGCATCTGCGAATGACTATTAATAACGAAGGCCAGTGTCGGGTGCAGCATCTCTGGTTCCAGACGATCTTCGACATGCTCGAGCATTTCCGTACTCATCCAATTCCTCTGGAGTCTGGTGGATCTTCGGACGTCACACTCACCGACTATGTCGTGGGCGTCGATTATTCGCACGCTACCGCCACCCCACAGCCTCCTCCTATTCCATCTTCACATTCGTTATCACACTCAACATCTCCAGACCAGCAGCAGCAGCAGGGCATGCAGCAAAATCTATCTATATCTAGTCAGAGTATACCAACCACGTCCCGAGGGGAACCGAATTCGTCGGGTGGCGGCACAGGTACGGCCTCGCGGGCATCGGGACACATTCTGACCCACGGCGGTTCTGTACGCATGCGTACCGAGTCCATGGGAAACATCAACCAATCGCACAACAGTTCTAACAGAGCTGTGGAAAACCCGTATTCGTTTGTGTAAAGACCTCCGGCGGTGGTTTTTAGTATCGGGCCTGTTGAGTTGACCTGCTGTGGACAATTACAGGATGAGATGAAGTAAAAGAAATTTTCTGTAATTAAATTTTGAATTATGTCCAGATTTACTAATTTCAGTATCTGGCAATTCATGTGTTGACACTTATTGAATAGAGGGTTGTGCCATATTCGTGTTGGATCTGATTTAGCCACAAATCAGGGGCATAGCGGCGGGGCTATATGGGTATATATACCCCCAAAATCAGGCTACCTTAAAAATTTGTTTTTTAAGATTTTCAAAGTTTTTAAAGATTTATACCCCCCAAATCACATTAAACCCATCCCCTGCCCCCAATCAAATTCCTGGCTATGCCCCTGCCCCAAATATGATTCTAAAGCCGTTTTTCATTCAGAAGAATAATTATTATGATTTACTCTGTAATGGCTTTAACAGATTTGCCTACTTGCAAAAAGCAAATGGTGGTTGTCAGGTAAAACTGATGAGAAATACTGCAAAATTGGTCACCCTATTGCTTTTGTGCAAAGTTACAAGTCACATCTTTCACCAGCTTTTGAACTTTAAAAAATTCTGGAACTACTAGCATTTGGGCAAATATTGCTTGTAATTAATTATTTGTAATTTATCAACTGATGGGTGTTACGCTATGAATCTTTTTGTATGCTTAAATTGGTGTAGTTTCTTTAGGCCATCAATATAGATTGAGAATATAAATCAACCCTTTGAACATAATTCTAGGGAGTCTAGATGCCCAAGGCCTACAGAACTAAGCTGGTTTATGTAGGGGCATTATATATATATTTGTTGGTTTATAATGTTATATAGACATTGTAGCCTATTTGATTGTTATCTCTGGCAGAGCAAAGGAGGGAATATGTATCTAATTCTGTATAGATGCATTAAGGAGTTATTGAGGGCCGTGACATTATCAGCTGAGTTTCTTAAAATTTGCTGACAATCATAATGGAAAATTACTTAAAGATTGCCAAAATGCTAATATTTCCCAATTGTAGCACATATTCTTCTTGCTGATGTGCTATATAAACAGAAACAGTGAGCAGTTAAATTCCAATGCTGTTTGTATGTTCTTTTGCATTGTGGATTTTTTGCTTGATTGTTGACAAAAGAAAGGTCTTCAGCTATTTCTGAAGTTATTTCTAGTTTTAGGGTCCTTTGAATTTTATGACTTTTTTATGCACTCTAAGGGTGAAAATATTTTTTTAAAATGTTGGTTCCTGCTTTTTTACAACTAAAAATATTTTAACTCCTGGAACTCATGGTCACAGGACCCAAGCACCCTGACTGCTTGCTCCCAAGAAAAAATGGCATGATTTTATATGCAGGCTATTACATTCCAATGATCACTTTCTACTTCTAGTCCTACTAAGTGAAGAAATTGTACTGAACTGATACTGGGGTAGCTGTAGCATAGTTGTCAAGTTGTTCAGATTTAGTTATTATTTTAAGCAATTAATAGAGATGAAATTTTTGACTATGTTGTAAAAGGATAACACAACTGGGTTTAGTGGCAGCCTCAAATTGGCATTGTTAGTCTACATTCTTGCAGTTTTCTCTGATTATTGTGCATATTATTGTAGGTTGTGATCTAGTTAGGAAATTTCTCACATAGAAATTATTATGTATACAGCTAAATGTTAGTCCAAAGAGGTTGGGTTGTTGCTGGTCAAGAACCTGAAGTCTCACAAGAGTTAATTGTGGAAGGCTTTAGTTGTGCAGAAATAAAATTCTTTAAATTGAGAAGCGTTTTGAATGTAAGTTTTCTTTGTTTCGTAGAGTTTTACTTCAGTCTGAATGTTAGTAATTTGTGTAACTGTTCAGTACAAAATTTACATGTTCAGTAACTTGAATTTTTGAAATAAAATTTTTTAAAGTTGTAATCTTCGTGTCAACCCATTTGGGGTTAACTGCAATTACCAGCTGCAGTTATAATTTGATAAGGCAGTATTTTACTGGATGTGTTGTAGTAATTGACTTTGGTTGAATATTTGTAATTGTAGTCGGGATGGGTGTGAATTTTCCTGATTTCATTTGAGAGAAACAAGGTTGAATTTCAATACTGGTTACAACTATCATTTAATCACTTTGCATACAATTTTGGAAGCTTTTATGATTTGACATAATCCTAGATTTATAAAATATTTGTGTGCATAACTGCAATGTTTTAATAATGTGATAATAATGTGATTTAAAGTGGTTTAGAAAGCTAGGTAAGCCTGTGTGAAAACTACTGTAATAACTTTCCACATTCAATAACCTAGTTTTCCAAGACAGCCTTTGAATCTGTTTACTGTTTCAACTATCACTCCCACCTTGTCCATACTGTTCTATTTGTCCACAACCCTTGCACCGAAAAAATTTCTTCTTTCTTGCACTCACCCTCTGCTTAAACAATATGCATTTGTGGCCTCGATCATATGGCATATCTACTTTCCCAGTCATTATTTTGCATGTTTCTATCAAATCCCCTCTCTTTTCTCCTTTCTAGTGTTGTCAATCCACAATATTGAAGTCTCTTTTTTGTAGCTTAAATTACGGCATCCATTGACCATCTTTGTTGATCATCTGTACTTTTTCTAAAAGCTTTATATATTTTTTGAAAATGGATTTCATGCCTGAACACAGTATTTTTGATGAGACCTTACTAATGACTTATATAGTTTTATGATTATTTCTTTGTCTTGACTCACTATTGTTCTTTTCATCATTCCCAACATTTGGTTGCCCTATGTTGCTGCCTCCATACATTGTTGAGATGGATTTATACTTCTATGGATGATTACCCCCCCAAGTCTCTTTCTTCCTCTGTGGTGGTTTAGAACCTTCCCCCTAAAGTATATTCATTACCATTAATTATTAGATTTCCTAGCATGCATTACAGAACATTTGTCGACATTAAAAAGCATCTGCCAGTCCACTGAAGAATTTCCTTAGATCCTCCTGTAAAATTTTAGCATCGTCAAAGTCAATATTTGTGCACATCTTTGGCAAACTTTGAAATTTTGGATAGTAAGTTTATATATATATATATATATATATATATATATATATATATATATATATATATATATATATATATATAGCAATGGCCCAAGCACTCGGCCCTGAGACACCACTAATAATTCTTGTCCATTCCAAATGGACACTCCTTATGTCAACCTTGTATTCTTCCCTTTAGCCAATTTTGAATCCATCCGAGAATATTCCCCCGTATGCCACAGGACTTCGATTTGGCAGTCAGTTTTATGTGGGGCACTTTATCAAAAGCTTTGACAAAATCTAAATATATTGTGTCTACTGCCTTGCCCTCATCTAGGTTACCATAAACTGTCTCCAGAAAGTCAAACAGGTTAGTCAGGCATGAACATACCTTTGAATATCCATGCTGACTAGCTCTAATGAGTTTATGCATAGTCAAAAGTTCCAATATGTTCTTTTTCAGTATATTTTCTAGAACTTGGCAAATTACAGAAGTTAGGCTCACTGGTGTGTAATTGCTTGGTTCGCTTCGTTTTCCTTTCTTCACTAATGTGTCTCTCCAGTCTTGTGGTACTTCTCCAGTTGTGAGTGATTCATTATCAATGCAATTGCATGTCCAATTTCATTTCTAAATTCGTAAAGAAACTTCGGATGTAACTTGCATCATGTAAGCCATCATCTAATTCTGGGCTCTTGTCTGTCTTTAAATTGGCCAAAACCTTGATAACACATTCTCTTGTGCACACTATATCTGTGAGCATTTCTTCTTTGTTTCCATCGAACACAATTTTGGTTTCTGGCACAGTATTTGTATTTTCTTCTGTAAATACTGAACACTTATTATTACATGTATTTAGAAGCTGTGCAGTTTCTACATCCTCTGTTATTGCACATCCAGAGTTGTCCAAGAGGGGACTGACTGTTTCATTTCGTCTCAATTTTCTATTACAATATTTGTAGAAACTTTTGCTGTTTTTTTTATATTTTTTGCCGACCTGCCTTTAAAATTTGCAGTAGCTATCTTGTTAGTAACTGCTGATGCTTTTCTTTTCCGGATATACTGTTCCTCCAAGATCTTGAGTTTGCTGATTCTGCTCATTTTCATTGTCATGTAATGATTTTGGGCATGCGTAACCAACTGTACTGTATGACCACAAAGCATTTTAGTGTGGCCAGAATATACCAGCAGCAAATTTTGTGGCAGTCTGTACAGTGAATGTACGTATTGCAGTTTGGGATATAAATGTTGGATCAAAATGTTCATGGTTCCAGGCAGACCAAATCGATGGCTCCAAAACCCTTGCAAGATTTTCAACCTCTAATGGGGGTTCAGTCAGCAAAAACAAAATTTTCAAAGCCCCAAGCATTGCAGCTAATCTTGGCATTGGCTATACATGCAGGAAAACTGGGACCCATATTGCAGTTCAGTCAAACAATTATGTATAATTTACTCTTCCTTCTAGTCATATGACAATTTGAACCTCAACTAATGTTCATACTGGCTTTTGAATATTATCTATTGATCTGATGCCGGCAAACTGTAAGATATAAAACATGAAAAATAACTTGCCTGATTGTATCACTGATAGTACGAGTCAAAATATCGAACAAGCGATCAACGTGACTGATTCAGAATACTTTAGAATGTCAGTTGTCAAATTTTCTTGAGAGCATGAAATACAAAACCTGATAGAACTGTTTATAAATTTATGCGTCTGATTCTACTACAGTCACTATCCAAAGAGCAGAGATCACAACTGTGCTGACGATGATTCCTGCGCTGCGTCCTTGCTTTCAGACTGTTGACTTTCGCTTGAAAAAGTCGGTGAAAGTTTGTTCAAATTCTTAACGGAGGACGATGGTATCTGTCTGTTGCTCAGACTGGTGTAAATGGACAAAGCCTGAATCATGGTTCAAAAAAGAAAGAAAGCATTAATCTTACAATGTCATTTAAATTGTTTCCTTTAAGTTATACGCAATGGAAAAAAATTGAAATGGCGAAGAAATTTGTTTACTTGGGAAGTGAATTTGGAAGCAGAGGGAGGCTTGGACTTGGAAATCAAAAGAATAGCAATGGCAGGATAGACCTTCAACAGGCTATATACCAAAATTTTCAAAAGACATGATATTGGGATGAAAACAAAATTAAGAATTCTCAACACTTGTGTAATGCCAATACTAATATATGGACGTGAATCTTGGACCATTAAAAAAAGAATTGGAGAAACAATTTATAGCAACAGAAAATACATGGCTTAGAAGAATACTAAGGATTGGATACAAAGAACATATAACAAATGAAGAAGTTAGAGAGAGAACACTGCAACCGAGCATCATGGAAGTCATCAGAAAGAGAAGAATGAAATGGACTGGACACGTACTCAGAATGGATGAAATAAGAAACCAACAACGAATTTTCAACTACAAACCAGAGGGGAGAAGATCTAAAGGAAGACCAAAAAGACGATAGGTGGACGGATTGGAAGAGGATCTGAACACGGCAGGACTGAATCTCAGCGGAAAAACTGACGGAAGACACCGAATGACTTTGGAAGATATAGTATGTATGCAATGAGGAGGGGGTTGGATTTAGGAAATTTTGTGTATGTATGGTGTGCAAATGGGGAGAGGAAGTTGAAAATATGCCTTTTTTGCATACGTACTATAGCGTCTTTGAATTTAGTAATCAATTAGTACTATAGTATCTTTGAACAAAGTAGTCAATTAGAATTAGACTAATTAATTAGAATAATTAGAAATATTTGCAGAAAGTTCAATTATAATAAAATCCTGTTGACACAAACACTGATAACAAAGTCCATTTTATTTGGACAAGCAGAGACTCAAAAGATGTCTCTGGTCTTGGTAAACCCAATGAACTTTTGGCTAACATGTAAGCATCATTCTGGTCCCATGAAGTCCATGTTAGCAAGTTTTCACAGCATTGCAACATGATAGTATTTTCATTCATTCATTGAAAAGTACTAACACAACAATCTCATACTTGTACTGACCTGTGTAACTAAGCTTGAAATGTCACCAGCATTGGTTGGCAGCAAAATAGTGTTTCCTTCTTTGGCTAAGTTGCCAAAGGCGCTGACATACTGTTCTGCCACTGACATTGACACAGCATTCACACCATTCTAAAACACGAGGGCAGATGTTTTAGATCTGGCTAAAGAGCATGAGAAAGACGCACATCTATTTAGAATTTAACTGCAAACATGGACTTTGGCTTTGACTTGTAGAGTTTTGTAGGCTGGTGTGGGTATGGGATGGGAAAAAATGCTGTGGGAATAGGGTGGGGACGGGGAGAAGCAATACGGGGAGGGGTGAGGATGGGGATAAATGTTTGAGTGCGGGTGTGCGGGTAAAAAGTTGTCCCCATGTCACTCTCTACTGCTCACCAGAGTATTTAAAGCATGTATTTATGGAAAGCCAAATAACTAAAATAGGACATTTAAGATGCCTAACAATTCAGAAACTGCTTATTTCCATCGATGGTAAAACAATTTGCAGGTCATCCACCTCTGACACTCATTTCAAAGTTTTAAATTGCTACAATAATGATATAATCTATTCATAACTGCTTGAACAGTTGAATTAAATAAACTTAGTAAAATACACATAAAACATAAATATAATCATCATTGTGAAGTCATTTTTCAAAATGAACTTTAACTTTTCAACAACATTGTGTCAGCAAAATAGAAAATAAAGAAACACCTGTTTGGAGATTGCATCTGCAATCAATTCAATTGCTCGCTGCTTTGCAGTTGCAGTAGCAACAAGGGCTTCTGCTTCACCTGAAGATAGATAAATGACCATCTTAATACTCCTTCACATAAACTATGCATCAGTGAAAAATAGAAACTATGTGCCACATCTCTCAGCGGCACTATGTAGAGATACTGTAATGTCTGCATTATTAATAACACAAACAAACAAATACATGCTTAATTATCAAAAACATGAAAGATATATACATATTTACATACCAAAATGAATGAAAGCATACAGTTACAAATAACGAATGGATAACTAGCCTGCTGTTTAGAACTTGTGCCAGGTGTCAGCAAATAATACTTACCCGTACATGAGAAACTTTGTCAAATACCGTCAGTTGTACACTAACACTAAATGCCAACCCGCTAGCCAACCTTTTTATTTTATTTATTTGCTTATTTATAATTGACAACTTATATAGTGCAATAAGCATGACAGAAGGTTAAAGTCAAGTGCACTTTACAACTCTCATATACGAAATATTAAATAAGTGAGTCTCGAGTCTTCTAGCGAACAGTTCAGGAGAAGTCGCTTCGGTAACATCGTCCAGTAGCGCCTTCCATAGAGCCGGATTACCGCGAGACACCGATCTTTCCTCGAACATCACCGTCTTGGCCGGAGGAGGAATGATTACATAATCAATAACGCAGTTATTAAATGGTTAATATTAATCAAAGGTTGTTGGTGAAATTTACAAATGGATATATATATATATATATATATATATATTCAATGGATTTAATGAAAACCTTTTGCCTGATTGACTTGCTCCATTAGGTAGGCTTCGGAAATAAGAATCCTCGCTTTCTTTCTACCCTCAGCGACGTTGATCTCGGCCTCCCGAATTCCTGAATTGCAACAAATACTAATATTTAGTGTCTTCTCAAAAATTGCAAAATAGGGAACTATATAACCTATAATTCCCTCCAACCTTCTTCACCTCCTCAAGATCTATCCTAGCTCTTTCATTGTTTTAATCTTCATTTTAGTTTAAGTCTCTTTTTTTAGTAAAAGTCCTTCTTCACATCATCTTTTGTCTCCAATGCAGGATAGTTTCACTTTCACTTTTCCACCAAAATGTTATTGTGATTTAATTTTAAATTTGGTAGCATTTTGTTCCCCAGCAATTTAATTCTTTTCTAATGATATTGTTACTGAAATAAGTAAGGTAATGTAATAAACCAACTTACATAGTCCCCTGTATTAATATAACAGAGCAGTGCTTTGATAAATGGTCATAATTAGTTGTTGGCATAAAGTTGACCACTGTTCTTTCTGGGTCACATGACCTCTACAATTATGTTTTATTATCTTTAAAAGCAATTGTATTATTATTATTATTATTATTATTATTATTATTATTATTATTATTATTACATGAATGATTTATATAACGGCATAGCATAACTAAGGCTAAAGTTGAGAGCGTTTTACATTAGCAATTCGTCAGTTCGTACAGAAAGATGGTCCTGTATTTTCCAGTAACTATTCACAGGAGACACAAAAAAGATGCGTATTAACACGCAAGTTTCAGTATTCAAATGCATGAAAATCTTTTGCCGTTCAACCTTGACGTGCAGAACAGAACTCGATTTGCAAATGTTGGACTGATTAGCGTTTCCACATATTAACTAAGGACATTCATCCAGTCTGACGGTCGATACAGTAAAAATAAAAATATCATTGAACGCTTGGAAATCAAATAGAGGACTTTGACTTTCTCTGGTAAATATAGCTGCCAGGTTACATAAAACATTTTCCACAATGGCTTTCAGTCAGGAACCTTATCCCAAAACCCAGCCTTGCAGGCATAAAGTGAGAGTGTGGTACAGATGTACGTCGTAGGCAAAGTAATTCAACATCAACTGACCCTCAGATTCAAGGACTGCAGCGCGTTTCTTCCTTTCGGCTTCCACCTGCATCTGCATCGCTTCCTGGACTCGTGCCGGAAGGCGCATGTCACCTAAGACCCCAATGCAACGATAAAGTCATCGAAAAACAGTGGTAAATTAATTATCTGCCAAAGATGAAAATGTCATGGTTTTGCAAATTTCCGTAATACCCATGAACTGTTACATTAAATAGTATTTTAATCACTCCACGCTGGCATAAACTGATCTGCAAATTTAGAGACAAGTGAGACAATAAGCAGAGTTTACTCCATAAAAATTAACACGGAAAATAAAATCTTACGATATCTTACGTGGGGACATGACATTAAGCAACATAACATTAAACAAGTCCAGCTGTGCAATAATTAAGAAAAGAGATGAGTGTTATGCAGAAGATAGGTGCCAATGAATAGCAGTCACTTGAAGTGGCATAATGAAATTCAAGTCAGTTGGGAAAGCTATTTGGAGGCCAAGTACAGAAGAGTATAGTGAAGGGAGTGCAGGCTCAAGATCAAGTTGAAAACTTTCTAAAACTTACTAACTGAGTTTCATTAGTCGTCAAGTTGAGATAAATTGAAGTCAATCATTTTAAAAAATATTTTAGAAAGTCTGTTGGAAATCCATTGCTAATCTTAAAATAATGCCTTAAATGCAAAGTGAAATAGTCAAAGTAATTTTCAATCAGCTCACGTATTTCATATCTTTTGCAATCAACACCCCATGTTTCAGCAGCTTTGTTAATAGATTCTGAAAACACAAACAATGAATTTGAACATCATGCCATACTGAAAGAGACTCCCCCATCAGCAAATATAACCAATCTAAATTTAAACGAGAAGCAAAGAGCAGTAAACAAAAACATGTGACTGAAATTACATATACTCATAAAATAATAATAAATAATAATTTTACTGTAACTTAATATAATGCTTCAACTTTTTACTGCAGTGCAAAAGTTCTCTAAATTCCAGATGCTGCATATATGTTACCACAATCCATTTCAAACATAATTCTTATTGCATTTGACAAAAGCACAAACCTCATTAACCCTCTGAACATGGCAAGCCATATTATCAATATGTTGTGAAACTGAAATATTGGTTTTACATGGTCAAAGGGTTAAAATTTTAGTAGAAATATGAGGTGCTATATACTGTTAAATGCTACATTACATTACATATGACTGTATTATAATACATACAAGTTATTTACCAACAATAGCTGCATTAAGCAGTTCTCTTTCCCGGAACACTGTGTCCAAAGTTATCTTTCCAATTTCAGACCTCATTGTTGTTTGGGCCAGTTGCGTAATAGCATACTCAGCATCTTCCACTCCATAACTTGCCTGAAGTGGTAAGATTTACACAAATCTATGAGAAATAGATTTTCCTAAAATGATAAGAGCCAGATAATAAATAGGTAAAGCTAGGTTATTCTAAAGGACTCATCTCGGCCAAACTGAACACCTTTTCAGAAACCTTCACAAAAACACGTATTTAAGTAACAGTAACTTCCCTTTCAATACAATGAATTATAATAATAAAACAACTATAGTATTTTTTCTGATTACACTATACATTGGCTCCATCTCTGACTTGTACCTTTTCTTAAGAACCTGATATACTACCTATGGGTCAGTTGCATTTCAAAAGCAGCTCATAGCAATTTCAGTACACTTTCCAAATCACACTATCTCCAAAATGCAAATTCATATGGACAATCTATATAGCAAAGGGGTGGACATGAGGTTCCACCAAAATTTCAACAATGTGCACTGCTTTTATTTGAGTGCTAGTCAACTCTGTCAATATATTTTTAAAATTATATTAAGTCCACCATGAGACAAGTTGTTTGACGGAAACTTCTGCACCATTGCTCGTTAAAATTATCTGCAAAAGTTTGTCTTTGTTGTTAAGCCAAATATGAATGCTAAAATTATGGAGACATTGTACAAGGAATATAACACATTGGAAGGAAATTTTGATAGCACATCGTTCAGCATTTGCTTGAACAATAAAACTCTGTAACGAATGATTCATTTTGCTGAAAATACAAATATGATTCAATAGAATCAGAAAGAAACTAGATTCATCATGCATTGTATATACCTTATAAGGTTCAATTACTTTCAAATACAGAACACCATCGATCTGAATGTTAACATTGTCTGAAAGAGGAAGGAAAATACATATTCAAGTAATAGCAAATGTCCAGTTCAATGACAGATAAAATTCCATTCAGATTTAAATTAAAAGCAAATTCTACTAGAAAATTATTTAAAACACTCAGCATTTTCACATACTGCAAATCATTATGAACACCTGCCAACCACATAAAGTTGCAACCCAGCTACAGTCAAGAGTTATTTTATAAAATGGACCGACAACAACATACTAAGCAAGTTACAAAGATCTTAAGACTGCCGATACCAAGCCAATCACAGCTCTGACGTCAAATACAGTACATCATATATGCTCAGCAATTTAGTCTGAGTGTCAGCCCCAAAATATTCCTTACAACAAATTGCTCCTACTGAAAACCATGTTGTCCCCAAACATGTGTTGCCGGGGAATACTAATCTACTATGAAGAGACCAACGACTGATCGATTGATTGACAAGTGTCTGTTCTAGATGAAATCATAGAAGTTCTGCTACTTGAGAGGCACAATCAAGCAACAAGACAAAGACATTCTGAAATGCAAAGAAGGATGGCTATGCAAAAATAAACCTTCAATAAGAGGAAAAGAGCTGATAATTAAGAGAGAATCAAACAGAGAAATAAAGAAACAACATGTTAAAACCTTGATAAGCAACTTGGACATTAAGCAAAGAAGAGATACAGAGACTTGCTCAGAATGTGTTTCACGGACATAAACCAAAAGATATTGTCTAATAGCTATATCACAATGTGACACGGGAGCAACAGTGCTTTGAAACTGATCTTACTAAGTTCTCGTTCAACAGAATGGTTCTAAACCCCTAATTCTATAAAAAATACCCTCCTTTGTTCCTAATTCTTGCCACTAGTCTAGATATACATGATACAGAAATGATCTATAGGATACACAAATGATACATACCAACAGTAATGGCACTTTGTTGGGGAATGTCAATTGCTAACTCTTTCAGACTTTGAACATATTTGATAGAATCAACCACAGGGAGCAGGAAATTTAAACCCTATAGGAGTAAAAACACTTTGAACATAACAACTTGTACCAGCAAAATATAATTATCATTCGCACTATGCACACTCTCCCATTAAATCCATCATATTTAACCTGCCAAATTTAAAACTGTCCATATTTTGGGCTTTGACAAACTCAACCCACTGAGTTGCATCTTGTTTATCTGACAATTTGCTGCTACTACATCATCATCATTGTTGTCATGTTACTCAGGGTCTATATTTGTACCCAACACCGTAGTCTAACACAGAGGAGGCAACACATGGTCCACTCAAGACTCCATGGTGGCAAGACAAAGAGCATTGGAAATTGCACAGTTGGCCAATGACTTAAATAGTTGTATATCAATATACTATAATACAAACATATGAAAGACACACACTTTGAGTCATACACACACACACACACACACACACACACACACACACACACACACACACACACACACACCACACTTTAGGCCATTTCTTTATCTTCCTATTCTTCAATAAATTAATGTCTAATTAAGAAGAATAAATATGAATGGGTGAGTTTAAATTTGTTTGCTGTATGATCCAAAGTAGTAATATATATGTGGTCTTTCAGTCTTAATGGAAACTTCTATAAATAAAAAATGTAGGGCAGGCTCAAACATTCTGGCCAATTTAAAATAGAATTCCCTCTTGCAAAGTTGTTCATCAATGGTTTAACAGAAACCCACCCAAAGTTTTACAGCAAAATATTTACTAAAAAACCACAACTCATAATTCCAACTGTAACCCAACAAGGTCTGAAAAAGATCTGTTTCTGCCTTAACAGACAATCATCATTATGACCATAAAAAAGTCTGACAAGAAAATTCAAATGAAAACCCGCATAAGTACGAGATAGTTACCGGCTGAAGAGTGCGATGAAACTTTCCAAATCTTTCAATAATCCAGGCCTCTTGTTGCGGTACAAACAATACGACAGTGTTCATAGGAAGACCCGATCGAAGTCGAACCTGCTGCTGATGAGCAGTGAGGGCCAAACTTCTCTACAAAAATTCATTTAATATTTCCATGTCAAACATAAATGTGAAGATTAATGTAATTTAAATAAGGGTCCATCCATATAGTACGTACACAATGAGGGGTCGGATTTCAGGGATTTTGTGTATGGACGGTGTGTAAACAGTGCAGTGAGACTGAAAATATGCCTTTCTGTGTATGTATAATATGGATGAGCCCTAAATGAACTATGTCCCTTCAAAGATTTCTGTATAAAAGTATGATAGCCACTTGAAACCGTATGACTTTGCTTAAGATTTGAAAACAAGTGTCTAAATACCATATCTCCAATCCTGTCTGGTCTTTGATTGCATTAGCTACCAGAGATCTGCTCTTTGATAACATTCTCTAAACCAGTTCCACTAACTATGAACTTCAACTTCCTAATCATTCAATTGGTTGTAAAATATATAAAAAAGCCAGTCTCTTTGATATAACACCATTGTTTTATGCTTTACATTGCACCAACATTAGTGACAATTCTGACAGTGTTCAGGATGGTAAAAATGATGTGCATACACATGAAAATCTAGGCTTCAACAAAGCTGAACCATAAATCATTTGACTTCATCTTCTTCTTGCCTGAGTCATATAGAATTGTAACAGCTATGGTCGGTGAGGCCACAGGCAGGAATAATCTATCTACTGAACTCATTTCTGCACTAACATGGTTTGCAAGACAGACATGAGTCAAAACAGCCTCCTCTCTTTGTAATTATTCACACTTAATGCCATTATTTTCTTTAGTACTGTGTGATAGCTGCCTTTATATGCTAGTGTGAAGCGGTTCCTCTTCGAGCAATGTTTCTATCTCAATACGATGTCCCTGGATCGCCAACCACTGAACCCCAGCAACTACAAGATTTTACCACGAATTTCTCTGCCTGACAGGGCGCTTGACTTCTGTTGCTGCGTCTCTGCTTTCATTATTGTTAAACAGTAATTAAATGTTCCTAATACAAAATGTGTGACAATGCGGCAAGAACTCCATAGCAAATAGCCGTGTTTTCTACGGCATGAATTAAAGGATTACCGACATTCACAAAATATTCCTCGAATGACCTGGTCTTTTGCTGATGGGTTTGAAGTACCGTTGATTGATACCCTTGGGTATTAGAAATGGAGCTATCAAAGTGCATAATTATATTAACTTTATGTGTTCTGGATTATATCACAATGCTCTCATTTAGTTCAAATTAATTTTTGGCTTTTTATTGAGTCATTGAATTGTAAAATATAATCTGTTGTCTCTCACTCCATTACCATCTTAAACAGTAATTCAATTGCTATTGCAGGCTGTGGCTCTTTATAGAATATTAAGTAATTAATTTGTTCCATAATAACATCAGCTGGCACTATTCGTCTTGTGCTGAGCTCATCAGTTGCCACACGAGTCGAAGTGCAACTGGGCTTTCTTTAGCATCTACATCTTTTTTTGCAAATGCAATTTGCCAAAGGCCTGCTGTGCCTTGGCTACATTAAACAGTTTTAAGGACGACTTTTGTCCAGCAATAAAATCCTTAGTACTATCAAATCTAGAGTTACATCGCGTCTCTTTTTGTTTCCTTTTTCGTAGTCTTTCTGCTTCCCCACTCCCACTCTGACAGATATAATATAATATAATATAACAAGGTCTAAAGTGGTTCAGTAGGGACTGCCCTGTGTGATATATGGAATTGACCTTGCCTGGCTGACCACTAAACTTCGGCTATAGCTATTTCAACGGTAGATTAAGCGCTAAGAATAAGCAGCCTCTACGGAACCTGCTACGAAGGAGCTATATAAATTCACGAGATTTTACTTACATAGCATTATTACACCTCATTACGAATTCGCTCATTATCGCCCACTAATTTCAGTCTCTTGCGAATGCAATGCGTACAAGTGAAAGCTATCCGAGACCTTAAATGAATGCGAATTTCTTATAAATTTCAACATTTCTCTACGAATCCGACGACGAAGAATATTCCGAATTTAAATGAAATAATTAATTTAAACTTCGTGGATGAATCCGATCAACAGAAAAGCGATTCAGATTGTGTTGCCTCTCAGACCTTAAAAAATCGCGTAGTTTATAAATAAATCTGGGAATCGTCGATCCGTATCCTCCACTCTGCGACATCAAGGGCTGCTACACCGTTCAATACGAGCATACTCTCAACTTACAACCGACCCGCAAAGAGGCTGGAGAGACAGCTAAGCACTCAAAAAAACCACCTGCAGCTTCAAAGAAGAAGCCTCAGTCACTGGTTGAAAAAACAGTAGCTGAAGCCAAAGCTGCATTTGTTGACATTGATCTGTCGGAGGGAAGGATTCTGAGGAAGCGGACAGCTGCTCCACCCAGCAATGCTCCAAAGACATCAACGAAAGCTGTCACGAAGAGACAGGCAGCAGGGCCTAAGAAAGCAAAGGGCTCTCAGGACACGAAGGACAGCAAGACTTCTGCTGTCAAGTCCGAATAGCAGATCTTTCATGAAAACAATAACAATAAATAATAATAATAATAATAATAATAATAATAATAATAATAATAATAATAATAATAATAATAATAATAATAATAATAATAATAATAATAATAATAATAATAATAATAATAATAATAATAATAATAATAATAATAATAATAATAATAATAATAAAAAGAGAAAATAAAATGAGAAGTGCTAAGGCAGAGTATAAGTCTGCTATAAAGCAGAAAGAGAGGGACAATAAAAATTATTTTAGTGATACATTGAATGATGCCCTCATGCAAAAAGATTTTACTGCCTTTTGGAAGTCCTGGAAAAATAAATTTGGGGGAAGGAGTAATAGTTGTGCTAAAACTGTGGATGGGTCCTGTACTGAACCTGAAATTGCCAATGCATTTGCAGATTTCTTTCGATCTGCCTGCACACCCAATAACAGTAGTTGGCACGATAATCTCAAACTGCAGTTTGAGGGCTGTTACTCAGGCTATAGGAGTCAGAGTATAGAGTGTCCTGTGATCTCAATTGAAGAAGTGGGCATAGCAGTTAGTAAAATTAAGCTGGGCAAAGCAGCCGGGTTTGACAGGATAACTATAGAACATTTACTGTATGCACACCCAATTGTATTATCTTGTATAACTCATTTGTTTAATCTAATGTTGAAAGCAGGATATGTGCCAGAAGGTTTTGGTAATGGTATCATGATCCCTCTGCTAAAAAATTGCACAGCAGACCCTACAAGGTGTGACAATTATAGGGGTATAACCTTGAGTCCAGTAGTGTCTAAGATTTTTGAGCATGTATTACTGGGGAAATTTGGGGTTTTTGGGAGCTCTGACCTGCAGTTTGGGTTCAAAACTGGGGTAGGATGCTCAGATGCCTTATACACATTGAGGGGGTAATAAGTTATCTCAATAGAAATTCATGCACAGCTGTCATTTCTGCTCTTGACATTTCTGGAAAGCTTTTGACAAAATTAGTCACTATGGGCTGTTTTTGAAGCTGATACAAAGGAAAACCCCTTGGTATTTCATTGAAGTTTTACTCAACTGGTATTCCAAATGTAATGTTATGGTTAGATGGGGTAATGCCTTATCAGAATCTTTTACTGTAGTGGCTGGGGTACGACAAGGAGGGTTCTTTCGCCTTTGCTATTTGCTGTTTATATTGATGATGTAATTTTAAAGTTGCAAAATTCTGGATATGGCTGCTATATCAATGATTTGTTTGTTGGATGTTTATTGTATGCTGATGATATCTTATTGGTGTCACACTCTATATCCGGCATGCAGCACATGCTGGATATTTGCACCAATGACTTTGTGGATTTGGATTTGAAATTTAATGTGAAGAAATCTATGGTGATGAGGGTTGGGACACGTTGCAATATCGCATGTGCTGTATTGGTCCTGGATGGTGTTGCCTTGCCATTTGTGGAGGAAATTAGGTATCTCGGGGTGACACTTAAAAGGGCAGGCACTTCGGGTTATCTATTTCAGAAGCTAAATTAAAATTTTTCCGCACGTTTAATTGCTTGTATAGTCGCAGCAGAGCTGCCGCTTCAGAATTAATATGCGTTAACCTGGTAAAGAGCTATTGTCTACCTATTGTATTGTATGGTATGGAAGCCACATTTCCAAACAAAAGTATTCTTAATGCTCTTGACAGACTGATTCGAGTAGTTGTGTGCAAAATTTTTAAAACATGTGAGGCAGATAATGTCGAGTATATCAGAGTCCTGACGGGTTTGGATAGTATGCATGCTATTGTAGAAAAGCGACAAGCATCCTTTGTTAATAGATATGAGAAGAAGCCACTGTACTTTGCTCAGTGCATTACTAGAATTTGTCTGAGGGCAGAGGCTGTACTGTGTAAAGTTTGTTCTTAGTTTATTTGTTTATTATTAGGTTTATTTTATTATTATTATTTTATTATTATTATTATTATTTAGTTTTGTTCAGTTGATTTGTGTTTTCCTTGGTTGTGTACTACTGGTTGTGTACTACTTTTTATGCTGTGCTTGTCACGAATAAAGATGATTAATAATAATAATAATAATAATAATAATAAATGATAATAATAATAATAATAAATAATAATAACGTTCTTGACCTTGAAAATCTCAGAAATGCGAGAAGAAAGCGTTTTGATGTATTAATTATTAAATAGCAGTGCTTTTTCAGTGGTAGCAAACGGGAACGGCGTCCGTTTATAAATAAATAATTTAAAATGAAATATTTTATTTGAAAGCATTATCTTGCAAATATATTAATTATGTTCTGTAATGAGGCACTTTTATAGCATCAATTTTTATACTCAATTGATGCTAACTCCAAATCCAACATCATAGAAGACATCGTCGATTCAAATTTTAATGTAGTCAGAGTGGACAGCAGCGAGACATACTATATACTAGGCCTATAGGCTACGGTTCAAGAAAGAAAAAGTACTGGATGAGATGCGTTTTAAATCTAAATTGGAACAAATTAACTCAACTTTTTTTAAGCCAATAAGATTTGCTGATTCGCTGCTCAATTAAATATACCTAGAACAAACACTGAAACTAGTAGGCCTAATAAGTAAGTATGTAAGTAAAATCTCGTGAATTTCTCTAGCGCCTTCGAGCACAGCAGTAGCTGCTTATTCCTAGGCGCTTATAATAGGACGCTTTCGTTGCATACCTAACAATCCGAACTCTTCCTCAGTTTATTATTTTTTCTAAAAGTGAGTTAATTTGTTCCAATTTAGATTTAAAACGCATCTCATCCAGTACTTTTTCTTTCTTGAACCGTAGCCTAGGCCTAGTGTTTGTTCTAGGTATATTTAATTGAGCAGCGAATCAGCAAATCTTATTGGCTTAAACTTATTGGCACAGACTTTAATTATCTGTATTATAAATTAATGTCTATTGAGTGTGCGTGCTTGTGTGATGTTTTGACAGGGCCGCTTTAACCCCTTTGGGGGCCCGGGTAAGCCTAATATATGGGGCCCTATCAGGTTCTTGACGCATGAATTTGTCAGATCAGCATGTAGTGATGGGCACTAGTTAACTAAAAAGTTATAACTATTAGTTTAACTGGGAAAATTTAGTAGAAGCAATAGCTTATAACTATACTTTTCTTGATTAGCTAGTTATACACTGTATAAGCCTATAGGCCACATGTTGTGTGTGTGTGTGTGTATTAGTCTACTGACTGGTAGGCCTACCACCGTTACTCAATCAGAAATATAATACAAAACTGCTGCTATAATCGACCTCATTTCCTACACTATTCAAGATGAAACACAATAGTATATACAGCTAGACAGGAATGTTGTTAACCAGGATACCCTTCTGTCAGTACAGTGATTGTATGCAGTGGCGTAGCGAGGCAAAGTGCCGCCTAGGGCGAAAATAAAAAGTGCCGCCTCCGAAAAATATAACTTCCAACAACTCCCCAAAAATCCCGACAAGCAAAAAAGGTCGTCGCATTTACTTTGTAAAATAAAAAATGCTTTTATCTATAAAATCCGAAAATGCCGACCTTGTTGCCGCCTTCCACCCTCATTCAACTTCCTAAAAAATCTTGACAAGCAAAAAAGTCGCATTTTTAGCAAAGGACATGCATAAAAACCCGAAAATATCCTAAAATGCCGCCCCTAGCGCAAGTGCCGCCTGGGGCGGTTCGCCCCACTGCCCCTCCCTCGCTACGCCACTGATTGTATGTCTGTAGGCCTATATATATTAGCTGCTTACTTCTCAGTTATAATAATTTCCAACGATGGACGAGACGTTATCTGTGTGACTATAACGATACTACTTTTATACAGCTTTCATTGAACCCACTTAATAAATAAGACGAAGAACACCAGAATTAACTGATTACATGATATGTTTATTATTCGACGATACAAACTGCTGTCTTATAAGCTTCGTAATCTCTATATAGGTATAGGCCTACTAACGCACTCTAAAAAAAGAATCAATGCAAAGCACTTATACTTCTTTTTTCATGGCATTTTTGTATTTTTACCTATATATATATATATATATATATATATATATATATATATATATATATAAACCCCTTCATTTGAATGTTAATTATGTTATAATGCTAATCTCTTATCAATGTTAACATTCTCCTGTTTTTTTGTGTAACATTACATAGACAATTAATTATTGAAGTTCCTCTTGATTCTTGACCATATGCATAATAGTGATTACGTTATACTGTGACATTCTAGATTAACCAACTATCGGGATTCCAGGATCCCTTAGGTTAATCTTGTTTGTTTCCTTATGCTCATGGTAATGTCAATTGTTTTTATTTACTGTGAACATGTAATGTCCTTTTTCAGTTTTCCACCTTAATTAAGTATTATATATATATATGTTTATAATCGAATTGATGATTACTGTATGCTTTTGGAAATAAATAAACTCATTCAGTCAGTCAAACGTATGCACGACATCCACGGGTCTGGGAACACTTCAGCTTATTTAGCAAATGGCATAATAGGCAGTTCGACGACGACTCTCCATGGATAAGGGGTCTAGAGTCTATCTAAACACACACGCTATCTCTCTCTCTCTCTCTCTCTCTCTCTCTCTCTCTCTCTCTCTCTCTCTCTCTCTCTCTTCACTTCCTTCCTTCAGACGCTCTCCAATCAAAATTACGACGCCGGACCCCTTCTGCTGCGCGCGCCACATTGCTTGTTATATTAAGTATCTGTCTATCTGACCATACAGCAATAGCGGGGGGTTAGTGCGTGTCTGGCGAGTAGTGTCGTCCAGTGACGGTTCCACCATGTTGATGACTGGAGATACATCCCCCCACCGGAGTTCCGGATGACCTTTTTTGCTTGTCAGCCTATTTTCCGGTGAGTTTTTAAAAAATTCTCGAAAAATACTGCGAATGGCCTTCTTTTTTTGCTTGTCGGCCTTTTTTGGCAAAGTTTATTAACATTTAGTGGGCACAACACACTAACAATGGCCTTTTTCTCTCTTTTCTTTTTTTCTTCTTCACTTTGCACCCCCCACCAACCTCCTATAATTTTTTTCGTCCCCACCAAGAATTCCTGGAACCGCCACTGGCGTCATCTTCGCCTGCCCACCATCTACTAACCCTCGACTGCTGCATGCGCAAACACATGTCTACAGGGTAGAACAACCGGACTTTTAAAAGCCAAAACAGGACTTACTTATTAATTCATGCTAACCATCTTCTCACAACATTAATACCATAGGCCTAATGTAGTTTTTGTAGACTAGGCCGATATAGAGGATGTAGACTTGGTGGTATTTAGCTAATTGCTTATTTAGGAAAATGAAGCAATTAATCCTTGTTTCCCAAAGTAGTCTGGCTCTCAAATGCCACTCCTTGTATTGCGATGATTGCGAACTAATAGCTAAAGCACGAAGCTAAACGATTTTAGGGGAAATAGGAACAACGGGAAACAGAAAATAGGCCTAAATGTATATAGCAATAATTACGATAGGATATCTGCGCCAAATTATAGAGCAAAACGTCTACGCAAACAGGATCCATTTGAAGCGAATGGTTTAACTGGGGCCGACTTGGGTTGAATTAAATGCGAATATTTCGAACCAAACACGTGTTAGATCACTTCTGAAGCTGAAAGACGTTATAAACCGACATTAGTAAAGAATTCAGATACAATCACTTCGGAAAAGCAGAATACAGTGGCTACAGGTAATACCGTATAAGGTATATGGACATCTACTGTATTTCGATTATAGAAAATACTAACTGTCAGGACATAACAGTAAAAAGTAGACCTATTGTGTTGCCCTGGTAATGCGCTGCATAGATTAGTTCTATGTAAATGGAATTTGTCAGCACTAGGCCTATTAGTTTGCTACCTTGATTTGGAGAGGAACTAATGTTATAATAATTGATTTTGAAAGAAAATCCGAGGGCAGATGCTTTCAATCGGTTGACCTTGGACCCATGGAGGTCCCCGGAAAATTGCCAAGAATTCCACTAACAGACCAAAAAAATGTTTGAAATTAATACATTCATCTGGTTCCAATGTTTGACAAAATGAAGACAAAGCGCGAATTATCGTCTGGCAGAACGTTTCGCTCGCCTTCACGATTTCGCTTCGCCTTCCCTTGTGCCATCGGTTGATGCTTCTGTGCATTATGAAAGTGGCGCTATAGAAGTTTTTTTTAAAGATTAGATAAAACTGCGGAAGTAGACCCACGCCAAATTTCATTCCTTTTGATCTATAGGGCAGAGGTTTAGCTAAGGGGCGATGGGGTACATTTGCCCCGGGCGCCGAGGTGGGGCGCCAAAATCGGCTTTAGAGGGGAGCCAATATGGGATTTAGGTAAGAAAAACGTAAAAGGGAGCATATAGTTGTGGCGATTTGCTTTATTGCCCTTTTTAGCTTATGATCAATAGTTGTTTTTGCTTGTCAGGGATATGAGATTTTCTAATAAGCAGCATTAACCCCTTAACCGTGTATTTTTAACTGTAACTCAATGTAAAATGGACGGATATATCCGGGATCCCAGTTAAGGGGTTAACAGCTGACGGCACCGACCTTTTTTGCTTGTCAGGGTTTTTCTGAGATATTTTTTAAAGTTTAAAGTTCAGGAGGCGCCATCAGTATGTTTTGTCTCCGGGCGCCGGACATGTGTGTTGCGTTTGTTTATAGACGCGTCCGTCTAAAAGACGATGGGCGTCTATGTGTGTTTGTATGTGTGTTTGGCTCCTCCTTTCTCAACCAGGGCTTGCCACCGGCTATGGCGGAGTTTGGGCGCCGGACACCATAGCTACGCCGTTAAATATTGGACAGAGGTTGTGAAACCATTTAGGCCAACAATGAGGCCGGGTGGTGTCGGCTTTATTGGCCCGCCCTAGGCCTAAATGTTAGCGTAAAACTTATTAATGTAAGCTCCTCGCTTGAAGATCATCTTAATATTGCACATGTCTGAGAATTGCAACTAAACCGAAATTAAATCGAAAGCTGAGCAACAGGGGCGTAGCGACGGGGGTATATTGGTATTTGTACCCTCCAAAATCAGGCAACCTTAAAATTTTTAAATGTATTTTTTAAGATTTTCAAAGTTTTTACAGATTTAAACCCCCTCCATCACATTACACCTTCCCAAATCAAATTCCTGGCTACGCTTCTGCCGAACAAGAGATGAAAGAAATAAAGAAGCTTTTATGATTGCATTTAATACATTTTCAGGTTTTGGACAGCACGGTACAATACTATAGATGTTGTAGAACGACGCAATCAGAATTACTTAATTAAGCTAAGAAATTTGTTAGATTTAAGTCAGTCAAGTCTCTTTCTTCCTCGAGAAATCAGTTGCGCTGCAATAATCGATTACACTCGGCCATAATCCAAAGCCTGTTGTAGTTTGGTGGAAGCATGGATTATTCGGACTTTCGTAGACATTGCTTGACGCGGCCACATACGCTATACCAATTTTCTTGTGGAAGCGCTTTTGAATTTTCACTTTTGTACTACAGCGTCAATGTAACGGACATCGACAAAATCTTGTACCATCATGAGATCTGCGCTATCCCTTGGAATAGAAAGCCTCCGAAAAAGTTCAAAGGCATTGTATTGAGTATAGAAAGCACTGAGACTCCTCCAGGATTTGCAAAATTAAAGGTTTGTCGTGGCGTGCGGTCAGAGTATTTTCATCGCCCGAATTTCCTAAAATACAAAGAAGCATCCGCTGGACCGGCCTTTAAAGTCTCACTTGATGCTCCAAAAATAACTAAAAGAATATTAGATCGGGCTAAATTGCAACCAGTAAGGGGAAATATGAAAGGTGACTGGCAATTTCCAAATGATTTGGTCTATGGCGTCTATTGTCCCTACTGGCCTCCTGAAGCAGAGGAATGGAAAAGACGGATAAGGAGTCACGGATGGCCAGATGAAGCTTTGATCGCTCGAATTGTAAACGGCGGCTGCCATTTTGTATCGAAGTCGCCAACGGAAAGCGTCGTTGATGACTCTGTGTGGAGATTCTCATTCTCAAAAGCAGAACTCATTCTGATTCACAGCTGGACTAACATTCAAAAGTACGTTTATCACGTCGTTCGACTCATTAAGACGGATATTGCCAAGAAATGCAGTAGAGGAGAAAACAAGTCTTTGCAAACTTATTACTTCAAGACGCTGATGTTCTGGTTTTGTGAAGAAAAGCCGAAGGAATATTGGAGTGAAAGCAACATTGAAACTTGCGTTTGCGAAATCCTCCGGCGAATGATCGAATGTCTAAACGACAAACATTGTCCACTTTACTTCATCCGTGAAGTAAACATACTGAACCAACTGGAAAACGGCTTCAGCGAGGAGTTAGAATTACTTCTGACGTACATCAATAAATATGCAAAGAAATTTATTGACGACAATTTCTATATTTTCAAGTTTTCTGGTCCTACTGCTGTATATTCAGATCTAGGGGTTGAAAAGAATCTAATTTCGCTTTTAGGGGCGATTCTTCCGTTTAATAAAGAACTAAGTGGTCGATTGGGACAGTATTTGGCTGAATCGGAATGGTTTTTACCGGAGATGGTCTTCCTTCACCGAGCAGTTGAGACCAATCTTCGTCTAATGACGATCGAAAACGCTTCGTCTAGAAGAGAAAGCGAAGACTGCAAGACATGTCTCGAAAATTTCCAACTGGCTTTGAGCAACACTCGATACCTGGAACCGACCTTAACCATAGATTGTCGTTTGTCATTCTATAACAATATTCGCGAAAATTTACTTGCACAAGAAAGCAACCGCAGCGCTAGAACTAAAATTCTGAATGGGAAACATATTTTATATATACGTATGACATGCACGGACGTGAAGAAGGACGTTGAAGGCTATATTCGTCCCGGTAACGTTGTGGATCAGACTTTGCGTTGCGAGCCATTGCCAATGTTTCTCGTCACGACGGCTTACAGAACTAACTTTTACTTCACAGCTTTGGGTTCATACGACTTGGCTTATCGCGAATGCACGCAATGCCTGCAAACTATCAACAAATTTCGGACAAGGACAGACTATCCAGAAGCAAAACTTACATTGCTGATTTCTACCAGTTTGTCTTCAATCTACGATGAACATATACAGGCAATTCTCGGATTTGCCACTCTTCAGAAATTCTGCACTTCTGCGTCTGCGAACACCACAAATAGGCCAGGAGGTATCTTTAAATCTCAGTGCCTGGCAATTTCTCGAATACGTAAGAGTTCAGTGTGAGCGAAAATTGCTTGGCACTTTCACGCAGATTCATTACCAGCCTTCAAGGTTTTCTGAATTTAGCAGTCTGTTGCAGACAAGAGATTTTGAAGACATCAGTACGGTTATATTTTACGCCGCTCTACGACAAAGCGGAGCAAACGACGCTAATCCACCTGTTCCGTTACTCCGATAAGAAGCACGTTGTATTATATTAGCACACATGGCAGCCCCCTATGGAAAATGTAATGTTATGAAAGTGTTTAACGTCTTACTTGGTTCTTTCGTCACTCAAAACCTTGTTTTTATCCCATTGGAAAATGTTTTTCATTTATTTTGTCACAAGACCCTGTTTTGCACCCCTCTGGAAAAATTTTTGCGGACGCCCATGTTAGCACACTAACTTTATGGACTGTCCTAATGATTATGTAAGTGTTTCACGTCTTAGAAGTGATGGTTCAGTTGTAAGTGGACACTGGAAAGACTAGTAGGCTTAATATCAACATTAGTAGAGATGTGCATAACTAATTTCGCGTTGCATTTGTGTTCGCGGAGGGGTTCTATCTCTGCTCACTGGCTGAGGAAGACTCGTCACAAATACAGTATTTTGCAATATTATTGCATTCACTCCAACTAGATCTACCACAGCTGTTATCATAGCATTACTTCATATAGTCACTCATCTTCTATAGAAATTGAACCATTGGTGATAGTTATTACATTAGATATTTCCAAAGCTTTTGATACTATTCAGCATTATAGTCGATTAGAAAAAGTATCAAAATTTGACATTTCCGATAGTGCATATGTTTAGGGACTGGCTTAGGTCCCCAAATATTCGACGACATTGAGAGGATTTCGTATTGTGCGAGTCAGGCGATACTGGAGAAACGCCTGCCTTCATTCATGTATTCCGTCAGCCTCGTGCCATTCTCGTCCTGTGCCACGGTACCGGTCTTCAAGTAGCTGATTACTGCCCAAGGCCCACACAGATGAGCGCCGGCCAATAGCGCGGCCTGCGTGTCTCGCTTACTTGCATCTGGCACCTCTGAGCATATTCGACTTCCAGTTCAGATCCATTTCTTCTTCAATGGATTTCTCTTGCACGTTGTTCTTATTTTTCAGAAACTCTTCCTTGCTCACTACGCCGTGTTTCCCCAGCCAAATTCCATTCCACGTATTTGTCGTCTTGCCCCCTCCTGGGTAGTAGCCAGTGTCGTCGTTGTAATATTGCAGGTCGTGCAATAATCCCTCGCCTTGTTGATATTTACCTAGGAAATTTAACTGGTTGATGACGCCGTATGATTCAGGATCGTCTTTGCCGCTCTCGCGTTTTCCAAGCCACTTGAGAAACGCCCTCCTATCAGTCATAATTTCCTAAAAGTGTACACAGTACACAGTGGAAAGGATATTAGAGCAATGCGCTTGCGACGTGTTAGGCCTTATTGAGCATAGACTACACTTGCATTCATGTCTTACACAACACATTAAACAGACACACATTATATAAACAGTTTACATTTATAGGCCTAAAGAGCCGTCCTAAATATGTTCAAACGAATCACAGAAAGGGCATTGACAAAAATTATGGATAGACTGACTTTAGTTTCTGAAGAATATGGTATGAGGATTAACACCGAAAAGACAAACGTGATGGTCATCACTCATCAGTAAAGAACATGGGAAAGAGGCAAACATCACAATATACGAAGAAAAGATAGAACAAGTAAAACAATTCTGTTACCTTGGCAGCCTTATCACGGAAGATGCCAGGTGCCAAAGCGAAAAAGGAAGCAGAATAGTAATGGGAAAGGAAGCATTTTACCAAAGGAGGGAATAAATGAGGAGTAGTCTAGATAAAGAGCTAAAGAAGAAAATGTTTAAAACACTGGACTGGAGTGTGGTATTATATAATGGATCATCAGAAGCTTTGACAATGAGAAAAGACGACATCAGAAAACTAGAGGCGTTTGAAAAGTGGATATGGAGACGGATGGACAGAATCAATTGGACACAGCCAGTGGCGTAGCCAGGGGCTAAAACCCCCTTGGGCACCGACGAAAAAATATATTTAATGTGTTTTCATGCATTTTTATTTCGGACGCGGTTTTGAGGGTCAAACATCCTGGGGCTGCTGACCAAATTTTTTTAAAGCGCCATAGGCGTGACGAACTTTTTTGCTTGCCAGCATCTGAAAGGAAAAAGAATAGAAGACATTGGATGGAAAATTTAATTGGATGAGAAATTTTTTCCTGCAAATAATCGCTTTATTGTCAAGATTTTTGAAAGTTGGTTACGGAAAGAAAAAAGTCAAAGGAAACCCAAGATTTTTCGAAAAAGTTGGTTCCGGAAATCAAACCAAACCCCCTACGCCACTGGACACAGCATATATCCAATAAAGAGGTCCTAAATATTGTAACGTAGGAAAAGACAATAATACAAACGATAAAACAGAGGCAAAAGAACTGAATTGGGCATGTTCTGAGAGGAGACTCATTATTCAGAACAATACTGGAAGGACATATGGGAGGAAGGATAAACAGAGGAAGACCACGTACATCACTACTGCACTGGATGCTTACTAAAGACGGATATATTAGATTAAAGACCCTAGTTGCCGACAGAAAAGAATGACGCCAATGGGAACCAGGACCTGCTTTCCGGCAGAGAACTTGAGAAGAAGAAGAAGAAGAAGAAGAAGAAGAAGAAGAAGAAGAAGAAGAAGAAGAAGAAGAAGAAGAAGAAGAAGAAGAAGAAATGACAGCGATTATATCGCAATAGAATCTTACCAGTTAGACAGTACAGTTAAATATTACCTTCAAATTATTAAAGAAAAACTTACCAGTTGTAAATGATGTCGGTGGCGGTCTTTTACCTTATTCGGAACCCGGCCAACGCGGATGTGAAGCTGGTGCGCCTGGCTTATGCAAGTTTTGCTTGGTCAAAGGCTCAAAGCGTGTGATTGCGACGTGTTATCCTTGTACATGAGGCTCGATAGGCCCCTTTGCGGCGCTGTAGCCCGTCTAGCGAGCTACAGGCGGACTTTGACCAGGCCAAGCCATCGAGTGGGCCTATCGTAAATTAATTTAATTAAACTTCTCTTTCGGAAAGTTTAACCGCCTTAAGTTCTTAGCCCGTAGGACGTAGGCCTACACTGTATGTTTGTGTATGTGTATGTTCGTAACTGAGTTTTTCATAGAAAATGACCATAAGCAGTGTTTTATCCAGACTCCCAGGCCTTTGGGAGGATTGAGGCTTTCGGCAGTGACGGCTCCACCGGGGGGCAGGGGCCCGTGCCCCCCTATTGAGAGCCTGGCCCCCAGTGGCCCCCCAGTTGGGACCTATACTTAATGCTACATACATTAAACAACAAATGGTTGCCCCCATGATTAGAATTTGCCACCCCAACGGCCCCCCCACTTGCCAAATCCTAGAGCCGCCACTGGCTTTCGGGGGGAAAATCGACTTAGTTGGAGGGGAAAAGACACAGTTCAATGCAAAATTTGTGTAAGTGCTGGGATTTTTTTTTGGGGGGCGGATTTTGAGGGTTTTTGGGGGGATCTCCCCTCCTAACAGGTCTGCATAAAACACTGATCATAAGCCGCCCTGCATGAACGCTGGTAGAGTCGGATCTTAAAGTTTGCTTTTGTAAAAAGTATTTAACACGCACTCATAATCTTGACGCGGAAGTGCTTCCAAGTGAACCTGCTAAAAGAAACGCGCGTGAACCAGTTCAACACCAGACAGCGTAACTCGCGGTTCAGTTGGGTCCGTGTTTGAGTTCGTCGAGGGTTGACAAATAATCAACTGTTAATTTCTTAATCATATGTGGTAGTTTGAATTCAGTTGGTGTTGTAGTAGAACTGTGAGATATAGCAGCTCTTGGTCGCTACGAACTACTTGATAATATCTGCGTGATTGAATTTTATGTACCAACAGTTGGGCAGTCGGATTAGTTCTGAATAAACAAGTGTAAAACGTTCTTTATTAGATTCCACTGTGGTCTAGATGAGCTCAGGAATTTGCCTGAATTTCTCTGTGAGTATTTTATCAAAAACTAGGCCTATCCTTCGCCACCGGATAGGGAAGTGAGCTAAACAATTAAGCCAGAACGTTCGGACACCAAAACGTAGACTAGGTTTTTAAAGGTACAATGTACAGTATTCGCATATGCGCTTCGTTAGAGCAAAGTAGATCAAAATTGTGCTGAGAGCCTGAGACAAAAACGACAAATCGGATGACATAAAGACGTTTTCGACTTGGTGACATTAATTTTTTCCGTGAACAGCAATTTTTTAGAAGTCACACAGGCCGATCTTTATTTTATGGGCACGCATGGGGTGGGATGGGGGGACAGGCGACACATGTTCCCAATCACTCCAAATTCTTGAATGTCAATCGTGGCTATAACCTGAAAGTCACAAATTAACGAATAAATAGGCAAATGTCGTCTTTTCTTCCTTTCAACAATTTAAACAACATGAATCAATCCATATTCAATGAACGGGGCAAGACAAGATGGGAATGGGACACATCAGTGGCGTCATTTCACACTTTTCTTGGGGGGCGAGAATTTTTTTACAATTTTCAAATTTTTTCAATTTTTTTGGAATTTTTCCAATTTTTCGACCTCACGAGTTTGCAAAAAAGTTGACGACCTTTTTTTGCTTGTCAGTCCTTTTTTACGATTAGTTACTTCAGATTACTCGACATCAAGCGCTCCTTTAGGGCTTTAGGGGCTGCTGACTTTTTTTGCCCCAAATGCAAATGACGTCCCTGTTTTCCTGTTTTTATTTGGTCAAGGCTCACATTATAAATTAATATTCTGTTTTTCTTGAGGGGCTCGATGGCTTTCCGGCAGCCCCCCAAATGACGCCTCTGGGACACATACACACACAAAGTGTCCTACCAACCAAAATCTATAAGACGTTATCTAAGCTTATATACTGTATATATAATTCTCTTCGTCCGGCTTTCGAAAACATGTTGCAATGAAAATTTCAATTTGCCCCGCATTGCTCAGATTTCCGCTCTGTTCATCTGATTTCAGTGTTTTTGCACAGCGACAATATTATAAACATATGCTGTATTGTTTGTTGGAAATGCGACCTATTAGCACAGAGCAAAGTCTAACTGGAGCAGTGGCGTAGCTAGGATTTTTCGAAGGGGGTTTCGAAGTACCATTATCCCAGCTTCAGAAAATCATGACAAGCATATAAAGGTCGTCACTTAGGCCTACTATTTCGCTTAGTTAAGTTAGTTATAGTGGTTATAATCTAGTTATATGAGCGCACTTTGCTTCTTTTTTTGATACCTTGAACCAGATTTTGGCGCCCTTCCACCCATAGACTAATAATACGCACAAAATTTTTTGTTGGCCGACCAAGGGGTTAAACTCCCGACCCCTTGGCTACGCCACTGAACTCGAGTCTTTGTAAATAGTTTTGTAAATAAATTCACTGACGCCCTGTCGGTCAGATTTGTCCATAAATTCTTGCATTCCAATAGGCCTTCCTACTCCCAACAGATAGTGTGTGGATAACTGTGGATGGTTAGTTTTGCTTTTTAGATGAGTCGTCTATCTAAATAGTGCATTGAATTTAAAAATGAATTTTGTATAATTTTGGCCTTCAGATCAAGACCAGAGACTCAGTCTGTTCTTAACTGCCCATCTAGGTTATTTCTTTACAATTATTATTATTATTATTATTATTATTATTATTATTATTATTATTATTAGGACAAATCGGATTTTATAGCGCTTTAACATGGTAGTACCAAAAATCAAAAGCCGATCTTTGACAACGCTGACATGTCAATGGTGGACAGAAGATGGCGATGTCCAAAGTTGAAGTCCGCTCGGATGAAGAAAATCAAAACTCGCGACCGAGAAGTCGATGCAGTCGTAAGAAGCGGTCTTTCACTGGAGAACTGCAACCACCATGATGTTGTCAGCGCAGAACGGAAGATGTTGTTGGTCCGCTTTCGAAAGATTGAAAAAGAAGAATTTTCCGCATCTGAAGTGAGACCGACGGCGATGGGCGGACCCGAAGACGGACGCCCCAGCCAGTCAGAAGTATTCCCCGGTGGCGAAATCCAAGAGCGGTCTAAATGTTTCGTCGCCGATATCAGCGAATCCGTTACGAAGATTGACTCAACGAAGTCCGCAAAAACATCCCTTCACGGTCGCGCTGTACACAAAACGCGGCAGCCATTAGCGGCTGACCTTGGCGAGCTTTATACGAACGACGACCGATTCACTGAAACGATTTTCAGAACGACGTCCAAAAAGCGAAGAACTGCAGAAGACCCTCGAAAAAACCGACGAGTCGATGCTATCTAAAAGTCCGAATTTAGGACATCGGATAAAACCAAAACGGCGACGAAATCATCGAACCCGAATCCGAATCTTTAACCAGAACCCATCGATGTTAGATTGATTCTATGAAGCTCGAGCCATTGACAGCCACGTGCGTGGTTTTGGTCAGCGAATTCATCTCAGAAACACCGTCGAATGATTCAGCGACGTACGCCGAGGCGCTTTAGAAGTACTTTTGTGTTTACATATTATGACAATTCCATGACTCGACTGAAATTTTATTGTTGCTATTGCTAACTTTATTCTCCTTTGTCGGGTCAATCTTGTCAATCATAGGCCTATGGTGTCTACGACTGTCTAACTGGATCTACAATCCACCACGGACTACGGATTACGGGCTATGGATTTTACCAAGATTGAGCGCTCGTGAATATGCTGGTGCACTGTGCATAGCTTTTGGACAGCGCTATAGAAACTTCGTTTCACTTACTTCCTTAAGAGGCCAGTTTTGTGCTCTGTAATTCAATCTGACTTAGTTACATTGCAAAACGAAACTCGGCACAATTTATGATCGTGCGCATTTAATATGCGCCGCATATCTCTATACCCCGCATAGGCTGCTAAATGATGGTCGTAAAATTAATATTTGCGCGTTTTTACCAGAACAAAATGAGTCGCATTTGAAAAGTTGTATTTGAATGTTTGACATGTTTATGGATGGTTTTGTGTCTGCATGATTGAAGTCATTGCCAACATTTTGGAAGTCCATGTCTCCGGACACTGGATGTGACTGCATCTCTAAGGTTAGATTAATTAATTATCGACGTATCGGAAATCGGGAATTAAATATAAAATAAAATTAAATATAAAATAATCCAAATAGGGACGTCTATTACGGACATTACAAAAGCCACTAAGTAGAGGAAAGAGCGACTACCACTTTTTCCATCTGGGACCAGTCATGGTAGGCCTACTTGTGTAAAACCGATTATACATTTTTGTTGGTGGAAGATGATTGCTGACAGAATCGACAAAGGCCCATTTCGACATATTGCTTCTCATAGGCTTTTGTCAGCTCAGTACAAAATCAAAATTAAAGCCTTCAAATTTAAAGCACATTGTATGCCCCATTGTTTCATGTTTTAACTCGAATATTATGCAAAATTTATGCGGCTGGAGAATCCACCTGAGGAGCTCACAACCTCCCCCCCCCAGTTCCCTAGTTGAATTAAATGACCTTTCGACTCTTTACTGCATACTTACCAATCTTTCGCCTTCTTTCTCTCCCTCTTTCTTCCTTATTTTCTTCCAAAAATCCTCCAATTACCTTCTATTTTCTGAAGAGACGGAAAATCGCAGAGAAACCAAGAAAAATAAGAACAACTTCTTTCAGACGTGTCAGAAGACGACTTGAAAGATGAATTTTGCAACCAGCTATCGGCTGCCATATCCGCTGTCCCTCCTCGCGATACTTCAACGCAGTCTCTGGCTACGCCACTCTCACCAGACGGAGTGGTGGACCCTAACCATTGGCGTCGCCACCAGGAGACACGGTCGGTCTCAAGGCCCCGCTGGTCGGGTCTGGGAACAGCCATGATATTTGTCCAAAACAGGCGTTTTCAGGGCGATAGGATGCTTGCAACAGAATAGACTTAGACCTAATTGCAATGAAGTTTTCGGCCACCAAACAGTGGCGGCTCTAGGATTTGCCAAGTGGGGGGGCCGTTGGGGTGGCAACTTCTATTCGGGGGGGCAACCATTTGTTGTTTTAATGTATGTCCAAAACATAGGGTCCCAAGGGCGATAGGACATTTTCAAGAGGCTCGAAGGGGGGACCTAATTGCAATGCAGTTTTCTGCCACCAAATAGTAATTCTAAAAAGTATGCTCCATAGCGTCTGACCTAAAATTTATAGAAGCTTTCCAAACAACATCCTTCCAGTGTATCCGGAGTATCTATTGGAACAAACACATGTATACCAAAGCAATTGTCCTGCTCAGGACTACTTTCTCTAGCGACAATATGTAGGCCTGTCCATGGCACAGATTTTTTTTGTCCCATTCCCATCCCATCTCATGGCAATTTATGCCTGTTCCATCCCATCGCATCGTCCCATGGGATTCTCATTAGTTTTTATAATATTAATATGAAATATTAATCATGTGTAATGCAGTTCAAATGAAATTATGAATTATAAAAATTATAAAAGTGTAGGTTTAATGTCTATTAAATAGGACTACGTGTACAGAGAAATATGTAAAATGACAGAATTTATTAACTCTATTAACTTTTATGTCCCACCACAAAATTGGGATCATCATATCCGTGATATCTCCCGCAAAATTACAAAAATATAGGAATTTTAGCCAGAGAAAAATCATCACTTCCTTCTCATCATCAGATCTTGATATATAAAACTCTCATATTACCATACATGTATCTAACCTATTGTAATTTATCCTGGGGAAACTATTCATATACAAGCATTAATAAGCTATTTCTCCTTCAAAAAAGGCGATTAGGATTAAATCCCACTTCCCCTTCCTCGCACATGCTGATCCTCTTTTCAACACACACCTTTTAAAAGTTCCTGATATCTAGGTGGCGCAGACAGCCATTTTCATGTTTACAATAAAGAATATGCTTCTCTCCGTCCACTTTCTGACATACTTTAACCTCTGCTCTGATATTAACCCACATTATACTCGAAGTACAATAGACTACTTTTTCATTAACACTAGAGACACGCCATTATACGAGAAATGTGTTAGATTCTCTGGGCCTAAAATTTGGAACGCATTATCAACGGACATTAAGCAAATTAGATCCCGCCATAAAATTTAATTCAAAGCAACTATCTCCGATTCATTAATCTCTAAATATGTGTGAGCTATAATATAATAGAGCAGCTTAAAATTTTACTATCTATCTGCACTCTGCACTCTGCGCCATATTTTAAATTTTCACTATGCAACATATTATGTTAAAATTTGCACTCTGTAACATATAAAATACATGTGATCGTATTTGTAGGCCTACAATCATTATAATTATTTATTTTAAAAAATTGCGTTTGTATCTATAATATTTTAACCTGTTTGTATCTGGCATATTGATTCATAGGGAAAGCAGGACAGAGAATGGTTCTCTTCTCCTGTTTCTCCCTTTAGTATCCTAATTCTTTAACGTCAATTTTAATATATCAAATACAGTATCTAACTTATCAAATATCGAAATATTATATATCTTAGCATTTTTCTTTACAACTTTTTCCTATATTGAATTGATGATATTTGGTTCTGACTTTGATACTAATAAACAGATTGAATGGTTGATCAATAGATGCAAATATTATGAATATATGAAAAAAGAAAAGTAAAAATCTTCAAACAGGTTTTAAAATAAGTGTAGCTCTGTCCCATGAGTCCCATGGGATGGAACGGAGCAGTGCTGTCCCATCCCATGGGACGAATCCCATGGGATTCCCATGGGACGTCACGTCCCATGGACAAGCCTGACAATATATATATATATATATATATATATATATATACATATATATATATATATATATATATATATATATATATATATATATGTGTGTGTGTGTGTGCGTGTGTCCGGCCACGTCGCCCGTGTAGGTGATAGCGTTCCTGCGTTCCAGTCTGTTCATTGCCACATAGACCTGTCATCATAGATCTCCTCTCCGACTCAACATGGAGGCTTCCTCGCGGTCGACTTCGATCATGAATAACTTCGGCACGATTCAGACAGACATCGCTCTTACCAGCCTCTGTAAACAAGCCGTATCGCAAGGGCGTGTTTGGAATGCGACTCTATCGCCCCAGATGCCCACGCGTAACTGATGCTGAATGATGATGCTGATGATGCTGATGCTGATGACGACGACGACGATGATGATGATTGTCACTTTTCGGAAATTGACCAGTATAGATACTCTGGACCAGTGGTCAATTTCTTGAAAAGGCAACGGTGTTAGCGTATCACATGTCGTTCATTAATATGCTTAGGCCTAATTATATAATAAGTAAGTAAGTAAGTAAAATCTCGTGGATTTAAATAGCGCCTTGGAAAGCAGCACAACAGTAGCTGCTTATTCTTAGGCGCTCAGCCTTTCTTAAAATAGCTATGGGAAAGATATATGATCAGAGCCAGGCAATAGTCAACATCCAAAGGGCAGTGAGGCTAGGTTGTTACAGCTATGGAGGAAATGATTTCAGAAAAAGGAAGACTTGAGGAGATAATGCAGGAATTACAGGAAATGAGGACTCAGAAGATTTTATTGTTTGAAAGTGTCCAAGTTTGCGGAGGGAAGCTGGGATAGAGTTCCAAAGTGCAGGTGCGGCGCATTGAGAAGGAACGGTTGCAAATTTATATGATTTATTATAGTGATAATGATGATTATACTACTACTATTTCTCCTCCTCCTTCTCCTCCTCCTTCTCCTCTTCCTACTACTACAGTACTACTACTACTACTACTACTACTACTACTACTACTACTACTACTACTACTACTACTACTACTACTACTACTACTACTACTACTACTACTACTACTACTACTACTACTACTACTACTACTACTACTACTACTACTACTACTACTACTAATAATAATAATAATAATAATAATAATAATAATAACAATAGCGTAATTGTAAGTGGCTTAGGAAGCCTGTGTGAAAACCACTGTTATTACTCTCAGCATTTAATGACCCCTTCTCCTAGACAACTTTTGAATTTCTTTTATTGTTTTCAACTGACACTGCCTTTACGTCCAAACTGATCCATTTGTCCACAACCGTTGCACTAAAAATGTCTTTCCTTCTTGGTTGGTTCCACTCTCACCCTTTGAACCTTTGCCCAATAGCAACGTCGTGTCCACGCCCAGCCCTCTGACGCAATGCAATGAATTGACTAAACCGTGTTCAACTACGATTGCCTAACTTATTTAGCATAATGAAACAATTAAACCAATGTTTCGCGACACGAGTAAACGGTTCTCAAATAGTCACCCTTCGCCCACCAACGCATAATAGCTAAAACAAAAGTTAAACACATTTGGAAGAAATGTCAACTAGTGACAATATATACGAGTAGGATAAACGGTAAAATTGTCCAGTAATATCAACCAGTGAGCGTAGCCAGGGTCCAGAAATAGAGACATACAGATAGGATCTTAAATTTAGATAGGTAAACACCGCTCGTTAGAAGTTATTCGCAAATTCATGTATTCTCTTCGCATTTTCTGACCACCTACTCCTAAACAACTTTTGAAAATTTTCTCAGAGGTCTTGCTCCAAATCCAACAAGCTTCGTTGTAAAAACCTAATCTTCTTGGTTCGTTCTCTCTAAACATTTTGGTGGTAACGGTGATAGTGTCCAATGGAAGGGAGCGTTCTTTCCTTTCGTGTCTTTATGGGGTCAACTTTATTGGTTCGTTTTCATATTGAAACAATTTGTCCAATGTTTTTTACATGATTACGGTTCTCAAATAGCAGTTTGCTTTTTAAACAAGTAAAAAGGAAGTTGAACCCATTTGGAAGAAATTTAATATCTCGATAGTAGGATCGTGATTTAAATGAAATTTATAGTCCATATATCTGGGACAAGTTTCTGACGTAGTTGGGAATTTTCATGCTGATATTTTTCCCAGTGTTTGCTGAAATATGGCTAAAAAAACTAAAAATTAAATATCTCCCCGGGGCCAGTTTTTTGGCTTTTTCAGTTCTCCTCGGAGTCCAGGAGTCTAGATTAAACGTTCTTCTCAAAGAAAAGTTCTCGACAAATATTCAGTGAAACACAGTGAACATTTTGAAAAAATCAGATCGTGCCTTTAAAAAAACAGAAAAAACCAGAGGTTTGCAAAAGGTCCAACAGATGATAAAAAACCTAACAATTGCGACAAACCTCTAAACAGTTTTGGTGGTAACGTCTACCAGGAGAGTCTTGACAAGCTTTCGTGTCTTCGTTGGGGTTGTGCAAGGTTCGTTTTCGTATGTAAACTTTCTGCAAGAAAAATACGTTGTCCACTTGTATTTTCAACACGATTTCATTATAACGAAACTAAATTTTCTCACTTTCACTGCATAAATCAGATTTTTGCAGATTTATTCAACGTTCTTCTCACAGATAGTTCTCGACAAATATTATTCGCTCGAAACTTTCTATCTTCTTGACTCCCCTCCATCTGGCCTGTCAAGTTACGTCCGCCAGCGTTTCCTGGGTGAGAGTTTCTCTCACTCGCCAGTCTCCCTTTTATCCCGGTTAACTGTCGGTCAATTTCCCACGCGTTCCCATTGGTACGCTGACCGCAGACAGCCTTTGACGTCCCTCCAAAATGTCCTTCCTTATATCGCTCCAACGCTTTAACAAGATAATAGCTAACACCTATCAGTGATAGCACAATTTATGGTAAACATAAGAGTCACATTCTAGGTTATGCAATGCCTTAAATCATCTCTCCGTAGAAATGTATAGGTCTATTATGTATTTATAGTTCAGGATTTTTGCCGCTTCTCAAATTTTTTCCGTCGTTTCGGTTTATTGCATTTAGTTTTTACAATTTTCTCTTTGTCTCGACTCACTGTTGTCCTTTTCATCATTCCCAACATTCGGTTTCCCTATTTTGCTGCCTCCATACATTGTTGAGCTGGATTCATACTTCTATATGGACGATTGCCTCAAGTCTTTTTTTTATCTTTTGTGGGTCAGTGTTTATTCTAGCCACCTTGACATTGGGGAGGAGGAGTTTGAAATGTTTGGGAAGACAAGATTTGTCTCTCCACGCTTTTGGCGGAGGGGGGGGGGATTTCCACCCCCAAGCCAACATATACAATTTTGGGGGAATTTTAAAACTTTGGAGTGGGGATTCCCCCCCCCCAAACAAAAAAAAAAAGCCTAGAATAAACACTGTTTGTGGGTAGAACCTTCCTCCCTAAAAGTAAATTCATTACCATTACCATTATTAGATTTCCCAGCATGCATTACAGAACATTTGTCGATATTAAAAGGCATCTGCCAGTCCACAGACCACTGAAAAAATTTCCTTAGATCCGCCTGTAAAATTTTTTAGCATCATCAGAGTCGATATTTCTGCACATCATTGTATCATCAGCAAACTTTGAAATTCTGGATAGTAAGCCTTTATCAACATCATTTATATACATTAGAAAAGCAATGGCCCAAGCACTGAGACCTGAGATACCACTGATAATTCTTGTCCATTGCGAATGGCCACCTCTTAAGCCAACCTTCTGTCTTCTTCCCCTCAACCAATTTTGAATCCGTCTGAGAATATTGCCTTCTATTCCACAGGACTTCAATTTGGCAGCCAGTCTAATGTGGGGCACTTTGGGGTCGTCCATAAATGACGTAACGCGATTTTGGCACTTTTTGACCCCCTCCCCTACGTAACGCGACGTAACAAAAGTCAGACCCTAAAGTATGACGTAACAACGGGCCGATCCTCCCCTTTTCGTCTTCCGAGAAGTCTTGACAAGTAAAAAAAGTCATTCATCCTTCTATTTTTCCCTCTCCAAATACCCTGACAAGCAGAAAAATAAAAAGGTCGTCACTTTAAAATTTTGTGTTGCGTTACGTAACATTTACGGAATCCCTCCCCCTCGTCACACTTCGTAACAAATGTCCGGACCCTCCCCTAGGCGCGTTGCGTCAATTGTGGACGAGCCCTTTATCAAAAGTTTTGTCAAAATCTAAACATATTGTGTCTACTGCCTTGCCCTCATCTGGGTTATCAAACACCTCCAGAAGTCCAACAGGTTGGTCAGGCATGAACATCCCTTTTTAAATCCATGCTGACTATCTTTAACAATTTATGACAGAAGTTAGGTTTACAGGTCTGTAATTGCCTGGTTTACTTCTTTTTTCCTCTTTGAACAGTGGGATGACTAATGCATCTCTCCAGTTTTGTCGTAGTTCTCCAGTTCTGAATGATTCATTGATTATAACTATCAATGCAATAATTATTGCATGTCCAATTTCGTTTCGAACTTCGTAAAGAAACTTTGCATGCAAACCATCTAATCCTGGGCTCTTATCTTTCTCTAAATTGTCCAAAACCTCGATGACACTTTTTGTACACACTATACATACATATATCAAACATAGCATTTGTTTTATGTATTACACATGGAACACAATGCTGGTTCTTCGTTTCCATGGAACACAATGCTGGCTTCTGGCACAGGATTTGTACTTTCTTCTGCAAATACTGAAAATATAGTTATTTAGAAGCTGTGCAGTTTCTACATCCTCTGTTATTGCACATCCTGAGTAGTAGACCTGATATCACAGGCCTCATCCCCGACTCAGGACTCCCTATGACCTATGTCACCGTTCGATTTCAGCCATCCAAAGAAGTCACTCGACTGAATATTATATTCAGGAGATGCAATGTGGTTATGAATTGCAAACTAAAACCTCTAAACTCGAGAAGGCAGTGATGGTAAATAATAAAATTGTGTGATCACTAATTTTGAATATTTGAGGCGTGTTTTCTTCAATACAGCGGTGTTATTACAAAGATAGCCGTTGGAACAGACTTGAACGAAAACGAAGAAATTTGTTTGAAGTTTTATCAAAAGCATTCCAGAAACTTTTCGTGTGTTTTGCAGTCAGTTTTCTTGCAATAGACTAAGCACTCCGATGTTATTGAAGCGGCTTTAAGGTTCGACGGAAACATGGATTATTCGGAGTTTCGCAGGCATTGCTTGACACGTCAACAGTCTTTGTTCTTTCTTGATTCCGGGAGCGCTGGCGAACTTCCAATTTTGTACCGGATTTTCAATGCTACAGACATGGATACTATTTTATACCATTATGAGATTTGTGCGATTCCTTGGAACAGGAAGCCTCCAAAAACGTTCAAGGGCATTCTATTGACAATGGAAAGCAATGGAATTTCTCTAAGATTTGTAAGATTAAGAGTTTGTCGCGGCATTCGGAACAACCCTTCGGAGTACTTTCGTAGACCTAATTTTATGAAATGGGCGGAAGAATTATCCGGACCAGCTATCAAAACCTCACATGAAATTCCGATTATGGTCTATAAAAATATGTTAGATCATTATAAACCATATCTGGAAGCAACAAATATCAAACTTGACTGGAAATCTCCACATGATTTGGTCTATGGCATCTATTGTCCCTATTGGCCTCCTGAAGCCGATGAATGGAAAAGGCGCAAAAGAAATCACGGATGGCCAGATGAAGCTCTGATCGCTCGAATTACAAGCGGCGGCTGCCATTTTGTATCGAAGTCCCCAACGGGAAGTGTCTTTGATGACTCTGTGTGGAGATTCTCATTCTCAAAAGCAGAACTCATTCTTATTCACAGCTGGACTAACATTCAAAAGTACGTTTATCACGTCGTTCGACTCATTAAGACGGAGATTGCCAAGAAATGCAGTAGAGGAGAAAGCAAGTCTTTGCAAACTTATTACTTCAAGACGCTGATGTTCTGGTTTTGTGAAGAAAAGCCGAAAGAATATTGGAGTGAAAGTAACATTGAAACTTGCGTTTGCGAAATCCTCCTGCGAATGATCGAGTGTCTAAACGACAGACATTGTCCTCATTACTTCATCCGTGAAGTAAACTTACTGAACCAACTGGAAAACGACTTTATGGAAGAATTAAAATTGCTCCTAACGTGCATTGAGAAATATGCGAAGAAATTTGTTGACAACAGTTTATTTCTTTTGACACCTTTATATCTTCCTAATCTACATTCAGATAGCTTAGTTGAAAGAATGATTTTAGGTTGCTTACATTCTGTACTTCCATTGAATAAAGAATTAAGCGGGCGATTGAGGAATTATTTGGCTGAATGTGAATGGTTTTTACCGGAAATGGTCTTTCTTCACCGAGCAGTTGAGACCAATCTTCGTCTAATGACGATCGAAAACGCCTCGTCTAGAAGAGAAAGCGAAGACTGCAAGACATGTCTCGAAAATTTCAATCTGGCGTTAAATAGCATTCGATGTCTGAAACCGACCTCAGTCTTAGACCTTCATTTGTCTTTTATGGAGAACATACGCGAAAATTTTCTTCTGCAAGAACGTAAGCACAATGTTAGAAATGAAATTCAGACTGCGCAAAACAGATTTCGTTTTCACCTAAGTCACCTAAAACCGAGAAACTCTTGGAACATGATAATCTTTTTGGTAGTTTTATGGACGATATGTTTCGCGATCACACAATGCTAATGCAAAGTGTTACGACTGCTTACAAAGTTAACTTTTACTTCACAGCTTTGGGCTCTTACCACTTGGCTTATGTCGAATGCACACGATACTTCCAAACCATCGATAAATGTAGGACATTGACTGACCACCCAGAAGGAAAAACTCGCTCTGTTGATTTCTACCAGTTTGTCTTCAATCTACGATGAACATATACAAGTTATTCTCGGATTCATCATTCTTCAGAAATTCTGCACTTCTACGTCTGCGAACACAGCGAATAGGCCAAAAGTATATTTAAAGGTCAGTGCCTCTGAATTTCTCAAATACATGCGGGTTCAGTGTGAACGAAAATTGTTCGGGACTTTCCAGCAAATTGGGCCTGACAATCAGTTTTTAATATGTTTAGACGAATTTAGCAGTCTGTTGCAGACAAGAGGTTTTGAAGACTTCAGCAAGATTTTATTATACGCCGCTCTACGGCAGAGCGGAGCAAACGACGCTAAACCACCTGTTCCGTTGCTCAGATAAGAAGCACGTTGTGTTCTCTTAGACTACAGTAGATGCTTTATGCAGTCGCTTAATTAATGATTTTGTAAAAATGATTCACGTATTTGAAGTTATGGTTCAGTTGCAATTAAAAGACGAGCAGGCCTAATATACATATTATTTGAAATGTGTGTCCCAGTGCCCGATCTGCAGCTGCTTCTGCTGAGGAGTTTGATCTCTGCTCGCTGGTCTAGAATATTTCGACCTGAGCTTTAGACGTTTGTTAGGCGAGTTCGTTTTTTTTAGCGTGGAAGAAGTCATTCGCCATTTGGGCTCGTTTTATGAAAATCGAACACTCGCCTATCCATGAACTCATCATCACCGGAGTGTTAATCTGACGGTTTCGTCTAAGGGGCTGTCCATTAATTATGTCAACAATAACAATTTTTGGGCAATTTTTGACTTCCCCCTTGTCAACAACTGTCAACTTTCACTTAACCCTCCCCATTATTACGTCAACAACTCTTGACCCCCACCCCAAGATCAATGACAGGTCCCAATAACAAAGTTATTATTTTTGTTGTGATGATCATTTTTTCCCTTTTTTCTCATCGAGTGTCAAAATGTGGTGGTGATTACCTTTTTTATAATGCTTTTTTCCATTGTAATAAGTAGTATTCTATGAAATTTCCTATTTTTTGATTATTTAAAAAAAGTGAAATTGTTGACGTCAACTTTTCTTGACTCCCCTCCCCCCGGTCAACAACTGTCAAACTTTTCCAAACCCCTCCCCCATAAATTGTTGACGTAATTATTGGACAGCCCCTAAGCCAATTCAGTATAAATTCAATGAATTTAGCGAATAATGGCAGCTACCTGTCTCATTGACTCCCTTTACCTAAACTCATCTTCAATAAGTCAAGGAGTACTCTAAAGAATGTATCGTATGCAGGTGAAATTTTTAATTCGCTTAGGCTAACAATTGTGAAATCTTTTATAGGCCTATCGTTGGAGTGAAAGTTGAGAGTCAATCGTGCGCTGAAATGCGGAAGCGTCGTTCGGTCAGCAAAACTATTATTATCAAAGTTGGTAAAAAAAAGAAAACTCCCAGCGTTCGATTTGCAATTAAGCTTCGGGAGTGGCTAACCCTCCCCCCCCCAATCGTCTAATGCGATTCTCAATAGGCGTTCGCAGATTTTGATTCTTAACCAACAAACAAGAAGTCGGTAATGTTGGGGGTTCTAAGTAGCCAAAACTCATAGGTTACCAGATTTTTCTTGTGATCGAAACACTGGTATAACCATAGCCTTAGCGTGAACAGAGGAGGCGACAACTTTCCTATAGCACGTCAGTTGTAATTCAAGGGATCTGAAGAATGAGGACAGATACGAGTCACATCGGCTGTCCTTCTTCTATACCGAGTGAAGACAGTCTGCACTCATCTATTATTATTATTATTATTATTATTATTATTATTATTATTATTATTATTATTAATCTATTGTTAATGTCTGGACAGCTAATTCCGTATGCACATTGAACTACCATAATCACGTCAACAATTTCATTTAAGCTGACAGGTGTAAATTGGAGCTTTGATTTTAAACCGATGTCATTTGTTCTGAAATAATTATTTTCAAAGGCTTACAGTTTTGAGACAATAGTACGACGTACGTATTTCAATAACGATGTAAATTTGCGCTGTAATTTCGGCAGTGTTATTTCTAGGATTGTAAATTTGTGGGTATCGAGAAAATCTGGGGTGTGTATGGCTATTTCTAGGGTTGTAGGATTGTGAATTTGTGAATTTTGGGGGTGTCGGGAAGAAAATCTGGGGTATCGGAATTTGGAAGTCTCTACCGAAAAAGGCTGACAAGCAAATAAACGTTATCTCAAGTCTCAAAAAGCCTGACAAGCAAAAAAAGGGTCATCGAGGGTAAAAGTTGGGGTGTCCTCCTCCATTTGGGGGGGGGGTGTTCAGAGCTAATTAGTATGCATTTTGTATTCTTAACATTGTCACATTATCAACTTTTGAGGGTGTCGACCTCAAATTGGGGTGTTGGGGAGTGTTAGCGGGTGTAAAAATGTAAAAAGATCCCTGACTCTTTCGGTAACTTACATCTGTCCGCAACTCAGTGTAATTGGCCAAACGATAACGGCGTAATTGTATGTATATATATATATATATATATATATATATATATATATATATTAGGTGTGACAAAAAAGTACAAAATTTTAGAGTTCACGTATACAAACGGAAATCGATGATCCATATTAAAGTAAATAAGCTATCGAAAACAGATATTTCATATGAATCACCCATTTCTAGCAACTTTGTTAAGAATGCAAGTCAATTTTGCCAAATTTATGCATTGCATTGCCATTTTCCGACATTAACAGTATTAGCAAGTTACACCATTGCACCATTACACCATGGTGTAATATAGCAGGGAAATATATATAATATAGGGAAATTAGCAGGGGTAGGAAGTTGTCAGGAGCAAGAAGTTAGCAGAATGATAACAACACTGGACGATGGAGCAGAAGGTCGCGGGTTCAACTCTGGCAGGAGCCCTAAGGTCAATTCAGCCTTCTTTCTCCAGATGGCGATGGCAAATGAGTAGCGGATTAATCCGCGGAGTAAACAGTCGCGTTTCATGAGAACACTGACCCTGTATCATGTAACTTGCACCAGTCACCTGGCTGAGGGCCTTGGTAACGGAGATCAGCGCCGCCTTATGAGCCCTGAAGTTAGCCATGAGTGATCGGGAAGGATTTTACTTATACTTTTGCACCATTCTAACTTATATGCTATGAGCCAAGCAGCATATCATCTTCTAAATTGAACAAAACTGACCGAATAAGAACAAAATCATACGTATGCTACAGTGCTGCAGTTTAACTATTAGTGCAGTAAATGTGATTTGCTTTCTATAGTTGGCAACTCTGATCTTGATTTCTTCATTTGAATTATAACTCCAATTGAATCATGTCCATAAACTTTATGGAAGGCTACAGAAACATCCTTGATATGTCTTTGTGCATGACATGGATAATATGGCATACTTATTTCTGCGTGATTTTCAATGGCTCCTGAAGTGATGTCATGCACGAGTGGAAGTAATTTCATCCGTTCCCAATCAATGTTGAAGTAGGAGTCTGAAGTGAAGTTGATTGTAATATTGTTCTTGTCAAAACAACGAATTCTACCACTGTGTTGATGATTACTCCGAACTAGTGAAATTTTGCATAAGCAAATTTTCTTATATTTTCGTCCTCATCACCGACAGCAGCTAGATACTGATGTCTATTCTGTGGACCACTGCTAGAACAGCACTGATTGTCACTATCCTCTTCTTCTGTCTCCCCATCGTTGCCCGTGTAACTGACATCACTGCAAAGGTCATTTGGACTGTTTTTTTCTGAATTGTAATTCATTTCAAACTCTTCTAAAGCAGTACTACTTTCTCCCATTTCTCTTTTTGTTTTGCCTTCAACCTTTGTTAATTTTCATTTTATGTCTTCCAGTTATTGCAGCCTACTTGATGTAACTGGATCAATTTTTCAATATCCAGTTTTCAGGTAGTTTTTTCTGCAGATCATTCCATTTCTCAAATAGCCTTTTCACTTTTTTCACTATGCTGACAAATGCAATAGTAGGTATGCTGGCCTTATTATATATCTCAATCACTTCAGATGCAAAAGTTTTTACATCAACATTCAACAGTCTTATGTCTCTCTTTTTGCTGTTAAAAATAACACGCTCTTAGAACATCTTCACACGTTGGCAGCACATTTTGGGAAATTTTGGCTAATTCCTTTGGAAACCCAAATACTGAATGTCAACTTTTACTTCGTGTTCTAGAGCAGTGGTTCTCAATCCTCTTTGCCTCGCGGACCTCTTTTGAAGTTCAAAAATATCTCGCGGACCACCTGCTAAATTGAGCAATCATCTGCTCCAAAGAGGCGGTGATGACCTTTTGTTATTTTTTGCTTGTCATGCTTTTTCACGTAGAAAATGCACAGAATACACACGAAATGTGCCGATAACCTTTTTGTGCTGATGACCTTGTTTTGATCGCCTCACTTTTCAGATTTTTCACATGGAAAATTAATAGGGCTTATGTCTAATTTTTATTTACGTTTTTTCAGACTTCGCCGAGGACCACTAGACCCCGTCTTGCGGACCACTTGTGGTCCGCGCGCGGAACAAGGGTTGAGAACCACTGTTCTAAAGCTTGCCATAATTTAACTACAATTCACCTCTAAACCCACTTAATGATCATCATTAGAAATCATAAATACAATGGTTGCTATGGGCATGAGAAGAAAGCAGAACCCACTAGCGTGCCAAGAAGTGGATCACTTTATGAAGGATATTGTAGAAAAGCCTGTATTATTTTAACAGCAAACACCCAAGTTTACCAAATTTAATAAAAAAAACTATCAATAGATTCAACAAAACAGTTTATAATATCCCAGCAACTATGTTAATGCAGTTATTGTTAAGAAGCCATTGCTTTGCAATGAAATATGCAATATACATATTATTCATAAATCAGTTTTTTCAAAGTTGGGACCCCTAGACATAAAAATAATATATTGAAATAGGGGTTTTTCTTGATCAGTAGATCAAAGAGCATCTTTTTAGTACTGAATGGATATAGTTTGTACTTTTTGTCACACCCTAATATATATATATATATAGTTCACAAATTGAGTGTCCTATTTTCAATGTTAGACTTATGGGGACCTGGTCCAAAATTTTGATTTTCAGCTGTCTGACCACCACCTTAATTCATAATTTTTGGGGCGGGAGTTATATCACACCACTATTTCTGGCCCAAAACATGGAACTCACTTCCCTCGGCCGTCAGATCTTGCAAAGATTGAGTATTTTCCTATTTAGACTAAAACAATCATCTCTTTAAATTAGCATATCCTCCATAGCTCTGCCTCGCTGTTTCTTACTGCCTGAATCCTGGAATGACCTGGTCTTTTTGCTAATGAATTTGAAGGAGCAGCGATTGATAAACCCTTTAGAATATTAGAAATGGTGCAATGAAAGTGCAGAATAAAAATACCATTGATCTACCATTGGTAGACTAGACGTCTTTTATGTATGCATGCATGTATAAGGTGGCTCAATAATAAAACAGCACCACCACCACCCTGTTTCATTGTAAATATTTTTGACAAGCTATGGATCAAGATGTGTGGAATTTGGTGTACTTCCGTGTCGTATTTGTCCGCGTGTATGCGTGCCTGCATGTGTAACCGTATCTGTCTATATGTCTGTCTTGTATGTCGGTGGCGTGCAGCGGCCTTGGTGTGTCGCATAACTTAGATGGTCCAATGACACAGGCCGTGTGTTTGTGTGTGCACTGGCTACACCACTAAGAATTATCATCATCATCATCATCATCATCATCATCATCATCATCATCATCATCATCATCATCATCATCATCATCATCATCATCATCATCATCATCATCATCATCATCATCATCATCATCATCATCATCATCATCATCATCATCATCATCATCATCATCATCATCATCATCATCATCATCATCATCATCATCATCATCATCATCATCATCATCATCATCATCATTGTTATTGTTATTGTTATTATTATTATTATTATTATTATTTATTATTATTATTATTATTATTATTATTATTATTATTATTATTATTATTGTATATCCTTCACTGTACATCCGAATAGGCTGATAAATGCTGGTAGTCAAATTAATATTTACGCGTGATCATTTTTTTACCGGAAGAAAATGAGTAGCTTTTGAAAAGTTGTATTTGAATGTTTAACATCTTTATGGTTGGCTGTGTCTGCATGATTGGAATCAGTCATTGCCAACATATTGGAAGTTCGTGTCTCCGGACACCGGATGTGACTGCATCTCTAAGGTTAGATTAATTAATTAATTATCAATGTATCAGAATTCGGGAATTAAATATAAAATAACCCAAATAGACCAAACAATAACCCAAATAGACCAACCCAAATAACCCAAATAGACCAACTCTCTCTCTCTCTCTCTCTCTCTCTCTCTCTCTCTCTCTCTCTCTCTCTCTCTCTCTCTGTCATCTCTGACTGTGTCCAGTCGTTGATTACGAAACGATTTCTCTCCACTTGTCTCTGTTGCTCGCCAGTTCCTCCAGAGTCGTCCTATTTCTTCCGGTTGTTGTTTTCCCTTCCACCTTGAGCCCCACCGTGTTGAGGTCTTTGCCTATGCAGTCCGTCCATCTTGTTCTCTGTCGTCCTTGACTTCTTTTACCCTCCTGTTTATGATAGTGTGCTATTTTTTGCAGTCTTTTGTTTTCCATTCGCAATATATACCCCAGCCATTCCATTCTTTTCTTTCTTACGATGTTACTGACGAAGGGTAATTGTTGCGTCCTGTCTCTGATTTCTTCGTTTGTTACATGCTCTTTATAGCCAACTCTCATGATCCTTCTTAGCCATTCGTTTTCACCTGCGAAAATTATATCAAACCTTAAATTTGGAGACGATGTAAGCTTACTCGCCGATTAGAAAGGCTTAGTCTACAGACCAAGTAAATCAAACAAGGAGAAGATTTGGACTCCGGATTAATCCAGCAAAAACTAAAGTCATGGCAGCCAACAAAAAGAGAGGGAAAGAAAATGATACACATATCATTAGAAGGAAATAACATAGAACAAGTAACGAATTTTACATACGTGGGAGGAGAAATTACAAGCGATGGAACACACGAACAAGATCAAAATATACCCTATCCTGCTCAGGATTACCGTCTCCAGTGTTGTGGCCAAACGTTGACAGCTACCTGACATGGATATATAGCCTATAATTATATATACATATAATATTTATATGTATTTATACAGTATATATATATAGGCCTACGTTTTGCCATCTCGCTCGTGTATAGGTGATAGAGTTTCTGCAAACCAGCCTCTCTACTGCCACAATGACATATAGACCTTCTCCCCGACTCAACATGGAGGCTTCCACGCGGTTGACCTCGATAATGAATAACCCTGGCATGATTCAGGCATCCCTTTTAGGCTCTTTATCGACCTCCGATTGGGGATTGTCATTATACTGTCATAAAGTCTAACATTTATTATTTCCATTTTAGTTTTCTCATTTTTATCTGTTGCCTTGGTGCACTTATAGGCTATAGCAGTCCAATAAGATGGCCTGTATTTACTCGTGGTTGCCTACTACGCCGTATAGGCCCTAGTAGGCATAAGAATAATTAGACTTCCCTCATAGTGGACCCTCACGGACAATGGAAGACGGAATGTGGACCGGTTTCAAAAAAGGTTGAGTGCCTCTGCTGTTATTAAAGATGGAAGAAATCTGACCACACCACAGTAATGTGACCACACATGATAGTCATTAAATAGCATAAAGCAACATCCACGACAGTTAACTGTAACAGGAGGCTTGTGTTCTCATCACTTTTCGAGCTCAGATTCTCTTAGAGAAATAGATGAGCTTAGTTTTTAATCGCGCAAGTGCAGCACTAGGACTAGGCTATAATTATAAAAGGCAGCAATAGGGGCCTACCTTTTTTGCTCTTAGCCGAACAGAGTACCTGTATATTCAAAAAATGCAGCTTCGTTATGAATTGTCATAAAAATTTATAAAGCCAAGCAAACGATGACGGAAAACAAGAAAACTGCATTCTTTTGTTGGCCTATTTTGTTTCGTTCTTTACAGCGAGTGCAGTTGGAATCGACTAGAGCGGACGAAACTTACTTGATTCATTATGAAATGCATAACTGATCACAGTATATGTTATTATCTTGTATTTTTCAGTCAGTTTCGCTGTTATAGACTACGCATTCAGATACAATTTAAGCTGTACTAAAATTCTCTGGAAACATGGATTATTTGGAATTTCGTAGGCACTGCCTAACACGCCACAAGACTGTTTATTATTTAGGATGTGGAAGTACGCACGAACTTCCACTTCTGTACTATGCCATTAATACTACTGACGTCGACAAAATGTTGTACCATTATGAGATCTGCGCGATCCCTTGGAACAGGAAGCCTCCGAAAAAGTTCAAAGGCACTGTATTGAAAATAGAAAGCACCGAAACTCCTCCAGGGTTTGTACAGATTAAAGATTTGTCGTGGCGTGCAGAGTAACGGGTCAGAGTACTTTCGTAAACCTTATGTTGTCAAAATGACAGCGGCATCCGGCGGACCAGCGGTCAAATCCTCCATTGACGCTCCGACGATATTGAGAGCCGTACTACAGCAGATCAATTCTAGAAGAGACTGTGACATTCCAAGTGATTTGATCTTTAGCATTTATTGTCCCTATTGGCCTCCTGAAGCCGATGAATGGAAAAGACGCAAAAGAAATCACGGATGGCCAGATGAAGCTCTGATCGCTCGAATTGTAAGCGGCGGCTGCCATTTTGTATCGAAGTCCCCAACGGAAAGCGTCGTTGATGACTCTGTGTGGAGATTCTCATTCTCAAAAGCAGAACTCATTCTGATTCACAGCTGGACTAACATTCAAAAGTACGTTTATCACGTCGTTCGACTCATTAAGACGGAGATTGCCAAGAAATGCAGTAGAGGAGAAAACAAGGAAAACAAGTCTTTGCAAACGTATTATTTCAAGACGCTGATGTTTTGGTTTTGTGAAGAAAAGCCGAAAGAATATTGGAGTGAAAGCAACATTGGAACTTGCGTTTGCGAAATCCTCCGGCGAATGATCGAATGTCTAATCGACAGACATTGTCCTCTTTACTTCATCCGTGAAGTCAACTTACTGAACCAACTGGAAACTGACTTGAGCGAAGAGTTGGAATTGCTTCTGATGTACGTAGAGAAATTTGAGGAAAAATTATTTACGGCTATTTTCTGTTTTTCCAAGTTTGCTATCAACTTTGTATATATTCAGAGGACTTTATTGAAAATATGCTCTTAGCTTCCCTTGATAATATACTTACGTTGAATAATGAACTGAGTGGGCGAATGGGAAATTATTTGGCTGAATGTGAATGGTTTATGCCGGAGATGGTCTTCCTACACCGAGCAGTTGAGGCAAATTTTCGTCTAATGACGATCGAAGGCGTCTCGTGCAGGAGAGAAAGCGAAGACTGCAAGACATGTCTCGAAAACTTCCAACTGGCTTTGAGCGACACTCGATATCTGGAACCGACCTCAGTCGTGCACTTTCATTTGTCGTTTCTTGAGAACGTACGCGAACAATTGCTTTTGAAAGAAAGTAAGCAGATGGTTAGAAATTATACTCGGAATGCAAAACAGACTTCGCATTTACCTGAGACACCTAAAGCCGCAAAAGACTTTGAACATGGGCGTCCTTTACTTACAATTGTGGACGATTTGCCGAGCGAGACTACACAGCCTATGCTAGGCGTCACCACAGCTTATAAAGCTAACTTTTACTTCACAGCTTTGCGCTCTTACGATTTGGCTTATCTCGAATGCGTACAATACTACAAAACCATCGACATTTATTTTCAATCAAAAGAAGAACCAGTGACGGACTGTTTTGCACTGTTGATTTCTACCAGTTTGTCTTCAATCTACGATGAACATATACGGGTAATTCTCGGATTCGTCACTCTTCAGAAATTCTGCACTTCTACGTCCGAAAACACCACGAATTGGCCAGAGGCATCTGTGCACCTGAGTGTCCGTGAATTTCTCAGATATATACGAGTCCAATGTGAACGAAAATTGTTCGGCACTTTCAAACAAACCGAGTATGTCCTTCGACATATTCCAGACCAATTTAACAGTCGGTCGCAGACAAGAAACTTTGGAGACTTCAGCATGGTAATATTTTACGCCGCTCTACGGCAGAGTGGTGCAAACGTTAAACCACCTGTTCCGTACTTCAAGAAAAATCGGATTGTGCCCATCTCTGGTCTACGCTAATTGCTTTATGCAATCGCCTAATGACTGTGAAAATGATTAGCGCATTAGAAGCTATGTTCAGACATTAAAGACAAGACAACGGAATTACGGCGTTTCAGAGAATCTATTTTAACTGGATATTTAACTGTAACTCAATGTAAAATGGACGGATATATCCGGGGTCCCCAGTTAAGGGGTTAAAAGACGAAAGGGCAGAATTTCCTTGTGCCGGCGTAACTATAGACGGAACGGCGTTTCAGAGAATCTGAAGACTTGTTTAATTTTTTATTGCAACTGTCAGAAAAAACCGATCGTTAGCATTTGGGTTTTGTTTGCTGTGTGACGGTTATATGCCGTGGTTTAGGCAACCAACCGGGTTTCGGCGGTTTTACAGAGTAGGTAGGCGGCCATTGTATGGATGTGGGTCGGTTTTAGACCGGTTGGAAGTTAGTTGAGCGCAGTCCGTCAACTGGAAAGGAGCCTTCTCAGATATTAACGTTTAGATAACTCTGAGCTATTTATCGTGACATTTATCGGTGATAAATTTGAAGTGTTGAGTGCTTGCAAGTGTAGTAAATTGGAATTAGTGTAGGCCAAATATTGCGCTTATAGAAAACCCGTGAAATCGTCACCATTGCCTTCCCCTCCTCGATGACTATTAGACTAAATAGTTAGTGTTGGCGTTTGCATATTAATCATTGATAGTTGTAACTCTTATTCTAAAGAATTTACTTACTCTTGATTCGTTAGTCTTAATAAGTATCGCAGTGCCACCTTAATCGACTGGTTGTACACATACTTCTGATGAGATAGCCTATAGGCCTAATTTGTTGTAAGGTGCTCTTGATTTTGACCTTCTGGCATGCAGGTAAAATTTAACATCCTCCTTTATTTGATTTTAGAAAGAGAGTTATACCAACTGCATAATTATGCCACTCTTGGCTCTAAACGACGGAATATAAGAGATATTGGTAGAAATTTGTCAGAACGGGTATTTTTCTGCATGTTGACAGTACAGCAATAGCATCGTAGAAAATCGTATTTGCCAGAATTAACTGGCATAAGTTTGAATTAGAAGCATAGTATTTCTGCTCGAATGAATCGAAAGTGATGCTGATGTTGTACACGCGCGTCGTGTGGCGGTCGATCAGAGGTAAATGGCATGGCAGTTGCTGCAGATGCGTCTTCTCCAGGTGAGACAGCAGAATATGCCGCACGGAAAACACCAAATTGCGCAGCACACCCCACCCAGTGTGAACGTTTCCACAATGTGTCCATTCTGCAATAATTATAATCAACCAGAAAACGGTAACGACCCTGTTTCTATCAAAGCAGCAATTAAGTAAGTAAGCAAGACATTTTTCAGACGCTGTAGGGGCCTATAGTAAAAGTTCGGCTACTAATTTTAGCAACCGAACACAGTTCATCTTTTTGACGAACACATCCTTCAGCAAGTCTGCGTTTTCGCTAGTTGGCGCCACTGCGGGTTGAAATCTCAAAGAAAAGCTTAAATGACTGCATTTGTGATATATGACTAATACCGTAGAATTACGCATAATTTCATACTCACAGGTTGTCAAAATGCTTACAGCGAAAAGGATGGTGCCATTTTCATTGGCCCACCCAGTGTGTATGTATGTATGTATGCATGTATGTAGTCTATGTATGTATGTAGTCTATGTATGTATGTAGTCTATGTATGTATGTATGTATGTATGTATGTATGTATGTATGTATGTATGTATGTATGTATGTATGTATGTATGTATGTATGTATGTATGTATGTATGTATGTATGTATGTATGTATGTATGTATGTATGTGTATGCATGCATGTATGTATGTATGTATTTAGGCTATAATACTTTAGAGAATTTTACATTGCCAAATTTTCCATAATAGATACGTTTTGGAGCAGACGAAGAAATGGTATTCAATAATTCTTTACTAAAATTTAGGAGAAGGGACTTTCCACTTTTTGAAAAAGAGATAAATCCTTAAGGTAGAGTTTCACTTTATGTTTTTCCAGTTCACTTGACCATTCTCAGAGGATGCTGAATTCATGCGCTCTGTTCACTCTCGCTCTACTTTCGAATTCTCGTAACTACTTCCAATTAGCATTTCCTCCATAGTCTGTCTTCTGTTTCCCTCTGACTGATCTCTGGAATGACCTTGGTCTTTTGCGGATGGATTTGAAGTACCATCGATTGATACCCTTGAGTATTAGAAATAGTGCTATAGAGGTGCATTATTATTATTATTATTATTATTATTATTATTATTATTATTATTATTATTATTATTATTATTATTATTATTATTATCGTAACTATACGGTATGTATTTATAATTATTAGTGACATAACTATTCCATCGGTGTTCTGAAAGCCTACCGTGTGCTTAGCGAGGTAACGTTTTGGTCAACAATAATAACGAAATGCCATCTGGCCATCTGGAATTTACATGCAGTGATTGAATATTTGACATAGGCGGTCGACCTACTTCAACGGTAAACCCTAAAGTTTTCCACCGTTTGTGGTGGGTTGTCCTCCTCCTGCAAATCACGGGTCTACGTTGTGGTCTACTGCAATGCTAGTGCTGCCCGATTAATTGGAGGCCTGACCTATTGACGATAATACTTGAACGATAATATCGATAATAGCGATAATAATATGATATTAATAGTGATGATAATAACGATAATAATAATAATAATAATAATTTGAAATTAACTATCTAGACAATTGCATAGGCGTATAGTTATCTGGCGATAGAGGTGTATCTCATAATAATAATAATAATAATAATAATAATAATAATAATAATAATAATAATAATAATAATAATAATAATAATAATAATAATAATAACGATAATAGCAATCGATAGTACTTGACTGACGTACGTAGCATTTGGTACAGTCTCCTCTGGCCTGGATCACGACCGTGGTCGAAGAGACTGGCTTTGGCTGGCCCGTGGCTACTCCGTGGTGGTGCGAGTCGTGCGACGGTTGGCTGGTCGTCGGATGCATCTGGGGCTGCATGCCCCCGCCCGCCGGCGGGTATCCAGGGTATCCGGTTGCCGGCGGATACTGCTGTTGATATCCAGACTGCGGCATCGGTTGACCTGGCGGGGGATACATTCCACCGGGAGGAGGATATCCTGCCCCTGGCGGATATCCTGCCGCTTGTGGATATCCAGACGCAGGTGGATACGGAGGATAAGCGTCGGCATTTTTGTCCGTTGGCGCATAGGGAGGCGGAGCAGAGCCGGATGTATTCGGATCCATTGTGATTCCACACACAGTCTGTGCTGGAAAATGGAATATCACGACTTTAACTTCACGTTATTATTAAATTGGATTCATCTGACGACAGGGATTAACCCCTTAACTGGGGATCCCGGATATATCCGTCCATCTTACATTGAGTTACAGTTAAATACACGGTTAAGGGGTTAATTACCGTATACGCTGAACTTTCATATTTGTCAGTCTGCGGAATCCATTATTTCCGCTTTCCTTAATTCATAGTTTCTGTGTAAATAAATCCCGTATCGATTCCTAGGAGGTTCGGACAGGATGATATTTGAGAATCAGACTAGGGGGACTCAGAGGCGGATCTAGGAGAGGGCAGGGGGGTACACATGTCCCCGGGAGCCGAGGTGAGAGGGCGCCAAAATTGGATATTTGGGTAAGTGAAATGCACAATAAAGTAGAAGAAACACTGCGAGGACCTTGTTTTGCTCGTCAGCACTATATGAAGAGAGAGCTGAGGGGCGCCGAAAACGATGCGAGGACCTTTTTTGTTGCTTGTCAGTTGTTAGGGGCGCCAACGTACACTTTGTCTCCGGGCGCCGAATACCCTAGATCCGCCTCTGGGAAGACTGCCATTTTCCCGGTTTCCCTCCCTTCTTCCTTGTTGCTGGAAGAATGGATAAGTCAGTAAGCAGAGACCAGGAACTTTCTCCTTTCCCCGGCAAACACCAGAACGTTTCCTTCTCCAAAACAGTGGCGTAGCTAGAGGGCAGTGCATGGGTCATATGCCCCCGGGCGCCGTGGTGTGGGGGCTCCGAAATCGGGTTTTGGGTCAGGGTGACAAAGGGCATTACGCGGGTAGTTCGCGCCGATAAGTGGGGACGAATTTTTTTGGTTGTCAGGGATAATTAGGCCTATCAAGCGAAATACGTAAATAAGTGGCGACTACCTTTTTTGCTTGTCAGGAAATTTCTGAAGTTGAATTTTCAGGAGGGCGCCATCAGTATGGTTTCAACCCGGGGCGCCGGATACCCTCGCTACGCCACTGCCCCAACCAGCCCTTCCTTACAAGGCCGAGGCTAACCTGCGATGCCCTCCCCCATCCCCGCAGAATATATAGGTCTACTCGAGCCTCCGAGGAATGGAGCATGCGGGAAAGTATAGCCGTAGGCATATCGACAAACAAAATTTATAATTTTCGGATCGACCCGTGTGACCTCCGGAACTTTTCGGGTGCCTGGCAGGGGCGTAGCCAGGAATTTGATTTGGGAGGGTATAAATGTTTGGGGATATACACCTTAACTATAAACCATATAAACCAAACTACATATAACCACATACTGTATAACCACATATAAATAACATAAAAACTTTAAGGTAGACTGATTTTGGGGTATATATACCGATATACCCCTCCCCGTCGCTACGCCCCTGGTGCCTGGTACGGTCCTGAATGCGCTTGATGGAACAACTGATGAGAGGTTATACTGCATAGGTTCAATACAAAATGATGACTTCGAGTGTCTCAATTAATAATTATTGGTAAGTAGGCTATTTCAAGTGGGTTCACCGACATTTGCGCGACCGACATTTGCGCGACCGACATTTGCGCGACCGACATTTGCGCGACGACAAATGCGCGAACGTAGAATCGACAATTGCGCGCCGACATTAGCGCGCCGACATTAGCGCGTATTTCGAGGAAGCACGAATTGTGCTATATATATTTATAATATTAAGATTCTTGCTCTGTTTGTCCAGTTTGTCTGTTGCCTTCAAGCGTTCTGATTGGTCACCAATCGACGTTGCGAAGTCGAATGCGTAACCTCTGTCCTGGGCTGTGCACGAGGCTGTTGCCATTGACAACCATTGTCTATTGTTTAATCAAAACTGTGTAACAATCGAATTGCGTAACCTCTGTCCTGGGCTGTGCACGAGGCTGTTGCCATTGACAACCATTGTCTATTATTTTCTAATCAACGGAGCGTTCGGGGTCTTAAATGCAGCTCAAAACCCCGTTCCTTTTCCTCCCGTCAGCCCATCCCTCTCTCAAACAAACCCCTCCTCCCCCATCCCCTTCCCTCCCCACCCTCTTTCCCCCCCCTCTCTCCCAACCCCTTCCTCCCCTCCCAACCCCAAACCCTCCCCTTCCCCTTCCAACCCCCAAACCCTCTCCCAACCCCCTTCCTCCACCCCTCTCCCCATCCCTCTTCCACCTCTCTCCATCCATCTCCCAACCAACCATCCCTTTGGTTGAGCTTGGCTGTGTGCCTCCGGAATATACCCCTTCCCTCCTGAAATCTACCGCAATTTGACGCAAATGTGCAACGTCATGCCCTATAGATTAGCATTTTGAGATTTTTGCATAGCTACGGAAAGGCAATTTGACGCAAATGTGCAACGTCATGCCCTATAGATTAGCATTTTGAGATTTTTGCATAGCTACAGAAATCTACCGCAATTTGACGCAAATGTGCAACGTCATGCCCTATAGATTAGCATTTTGAGATTTTTGCATAGCTACGGAAATCTACCGCAATCTGACGCAAATGTGCAACGTCATGCCCTATAGATTAGCATTATGAGATTTTTGCATAGCTACGGAAATCTACCGCAATCTGACGCAAATGTGCAACGTCATGCCCTATAGATTAGCATTATGAGATTTTTGCATAGCTACGGAAATCTTCAATCTGACGCAAATGTGCAACGTCATGCCCTATAGATTAGCATTATGAGATTTTTTGCATAGCTACGGAAATTCACCGCAATCTGACGCAAATGTGCAACGTCATGCCCTATAGATTAGCATTATGAGTTTCAAATGTTCCGTTTAGTACTTTAAACTTTAAAGGTCCCTTTATAATTCCTTACGTTTCTATCGATTCCTGAAATTTTTATCCCCGGGTTTCTTGCAAAGGAATTAATTATTCATCGATTATTAGTTAAATTAAATGCATGTTTGTGCAGCGCCGAATGGTGAATAGGAGCTTCGTATAGCACCTATATCTCAGCGGTTATAAACGTTAGAAAGACGCGGTTACGCTTCGCTTAAGGCTAATTTTATGAGCACATTTAGGCCCGATTTGTGTAAGCAGTTTATGTTTAATTTGTTTGTTGGAATATTCGTTTCGAACGAAGCGAGCCTGCACTGCGAGCGAAAGAGAGAAGCGAGTGCGAGCGAAACGAGCATTTTTTGTATAATATTAAGATCCTTGCTCTGTATGTCTGTTACCTTCAAGCGTTCTGATTGGTTGGCTGTGTGAGCGTTCTGATTGGTTGGCTGTGTGACGTTCTCATTCGTTACCTTCAAGCGTTCTGATTGGTTAGCTGGGTGAGCGTTTTGATTGGTCGTTCTGGAATCTTAGGCTTCGCGAAGTAAATGCGACGCGAAGCGAACGGCGACGCGAAGCGAACGGCGACGCGAAGCGAACGGCGACGCGAAGCGAACGGCCACGCGAGCGAACGGCCACGCGAAGCGTTCAATACAAACGTTGAAGTGTGTAGGCAATTAACAATTCGCGAAGCGAACGGCGACGCGAAGCGAACGGCCACGCGAAGCGTTTGACGAAGACGTACGTTGCAGCGTCAGACATTTGGCTACGTGGCGTATGTACCTCATTGAAACGTTGTTCAGCAGCATGAATTCAATGATTGGGTTTTAGTATTATCCTGCACTGCGAGCGAAGCGAGCGCGAGCGAAGCGAGCATCTTTCTAGTATATAAATTAAAAGTCATCCGTGCTTTAGTAACTATAGTCTTAATCATAACTCAGAATCAAACCCTAACTCTAACCATAACCCTAACCCCAATTATATCAACTAATATCGCGCAAATGTCGGCGCGCAAATGTCGGCGCGCAAATGTCGGCGCGCAAATGTCGGCGCGCAAATGTCGTTCGCGCATTTGACGGGTCACCTTTCAAGTGCGGCAAGATGTCGCCAACTGAAACGTTTGTCGTCGTACATAATTGCTAGAATTAACTAATTTTGCCATTTCATGCAAGAAAATCCGACAGAAATTGTGTTCAATGCAGACAAAAATTCTTGGAAACCATGTACAATTTTTTTCTGGCTTAGTCTAGATCATTGCAACGTCTACTAATATAGAATGACAATCAGATCTTTATCTTTACAGCAGTGTCTGCCCTGTAAATCAGTCGTCGTTGGCGGCGGCTTCGTGTACGTCATTAGGACAAAGTCTGTTTTCACTCGATACAAATTTATCAGTGACGGCCTTATAAGTGAACGCCACTTGCGTCACTAATGCGCTGCACTAAAAGTGCTCTCTGTCTGTCTGTCTGTCTGTCTGTCTGTCTGTCTGTCTGTCTGTCTGTCTGTCTGTTGTTGTTGTTGTTGCTGTTGTATGTTCAAGCTCTTCGGAACTATACTTATAAATTTCAACTGGCCCAGGGTTTAATCTAGGCCGTTTCCGGGGAAAAATTGTCCTTTCCCCACCGGAAATTTCAAATTCCCCCCGGAAATTTTGGCATACTACATCAACTAGCAGCAGCCCCCTAGCAGAATTCCCCCCAGCTTTGTCAGTTCCACCCGGTGTCCAGGATTCCAGATTAAACACTGAACTGGCCCACATAAAACGGCAAGGAAAATCAAAACACATATTACAACAATGAGCTAATTAGCCTTTGAAAGATTTTTCATAGCGAACTATGGAAAAAAGAGAAGAAAGTTATCAAGCAATAAGGATACAGTGAGTAAGGCGTTATGTTGGTCATCGCGTCCTGCAAGTCAAATAGTGGCGATATTCCACAGTCCTGTTATTTTATCCATCAGTTTTCAATGCACGTTCACTTCTTGCGCATTTTCAGTCATCTATCGCAGTTTTCTTTTAGGTGTCGTTTATATCTTCTCGCTGAGCTACGAATTGCTTCGTGCTGTACAGCAAACCGAGTCAGGGGCGGCGCTGGGTTTTGTTCGCTGGGTGGGTCTAATGTAATCTACACAACCAGGACCCGGCTCAGACTACCCCTCTCCATCACCCCCACCCCAAATCATAATTTCTCTGCAGATTTGCACGATTTGCTCGGGTGTCCCTGCCCGAGACTGGGTGGGTCCGGACCCGCTGACCCAACCCCCTAGCGCCGCCCCTGAACCGAGTAGCCATGCAATATTCCTCTGTTTTCCTCCGTTTCCTCTGTCGTTTCGTGTGTAATTTTATCTTTCCGGTTTATTTTATAGCCTGAATTCTTCTACAATAAGCTTAAGACTGCATTTAAGATGCCTTTGTTTTTCATGCTAACTGATGAACATGTCCGACATAATTTCGCAGGGATGAGAATTTACAGAAAATACACGGCAGTTTTGCTATTCGTTATAGGCCTAATTCTGAATGAATATTTCTCCGCAAAACTTCTTTTCGTTTAAAAAGAATAGGCATACATCTAGTTGCTTTGCTGCTCAGACGATCTCACTTTGGTCATCTTCTTTCATTTTTAACGTCCACGATATTTTACTTCTCTGCGGTAATGCCTCCTGAGCCACTTTTAAATTAATTTTCTGTCATTGTTTCAGTTTGTTCAATTAATTAAGACACTTTAATGTTCTATTATGATGATGTTGGCTCTACTCTTGTATACTAATGCTATGTATCGTCCAGGGCGCGATTTGTAGGGGGAAGGGGGGATTTCACCCCACACTGCCCAACTGCCAACTGCATCCCTCTACTGCTACATTCCTTCACCACTATATCCCCCACTGCAACATTTCCTCAACAACTACATCCCTCAAACTCTCCCCCCCCCCCAAATATTCCTCCCACTGCTCCAGTCACAAATCGCACCCTGCAGGTATCGTCTATATGTAATTTCAGTTGAGTTTGAAAATAAACTAGGCCTGTCTATCTATCTATCTATCTATCTAAATCACGGTAGGCTATGATTGCTTCAACTTTGAATGCCTCATTGCAATAATTTCTTTTATACATCTCATTACTGTAATTTTTTGTTTTCCTGTTGTCTATTTCGCAATCTGCGCTGACTGTGCTTATTGTTCGGTCGAATAGCTAACGTCCAACTAGTATTCGTCTCCGCCGAATTCGGTCTCAACCAGTAAGGGGCTTGAACTCTCCAATCATCCCAACAAAATCGAACATTTCCAAATCAGCAAATAGTGCTTAATGTGAATCATAATTAAGGTTATCCTTTTACTGTTATGCATGTGGTTTCCTTTAATGTCTCAGTTTTAGTGCACATATTGAGCAAATAAAGAAGATAAATTAGGCTAGATCTAGAGGACTTCGATTTCTTTAAATTCCACGGGTAAGACGGGCTAATCTATCATAGGTGAAAACTTAGGTCTCCGACATCCTTTTTACAAATTGCCACTAACTGGAGAACACTGTTGCTGCGCTGCTCAATTAATGCGCAATGGGACTGTTTTGACGACTTTGTTCCATGAATAAATTCTTATATTAAAAGAAATTGTTATTTCAGAAAAGTTTCGACAATTCTATTGCTATTCTTTCGCTGAGCTTAATGTAAACCTAAGTCTCCTAAGAAAATGAGCGTTTCGATTGTCCTATATTAACGTCTAACTGCTAAGGCCTACATTGTTGGCCACAACAGATCTATGCTTTTTTCATTATGTGGTTCTAGATAGTCTTTAGAAAAAAATAATACAAGGCACAATGTCAGGATCACGAAAAAGAGGTAGACCAAGAAAAAAGCTGGAAGAGAACATCAAAGAATGGACACTCACTATAGACTTTATATAGAGCAGGCGGCAGGAACAGCAGAAGACCGTAACACTTGGAGGAAGGCAGTCCACAATGCAGCCAATCTTCGGAGCGAAGACGGTTAAAGACAAGACAAGATTCTAGATAATGATTTATATAGGCCTATTAAGACTGACAAAATTAATTGCGGGGCGTAAGTGACGATTCTTTAGTCGTTATTTTACTTATTTACAAATAACAAGATATGAAAATTAATATAGGTCTAAAAGCACAACAAACAACGCCATATGATTTAGGTGAAAACTCGTAAAACAAAAAGCCAAGATCCAACATTAATGCCTGGCTTTATACTTAGCTAAATATATCTACCTTTCAGGTGAATTCGATTCCCTTACGACGATATTAGCACAAAACGGCTGATGACAAGACAACCGATCTAGTAAACTAACTAGATATATTTAGTATACGGCGTGATCAAGTCTGTCTGGCAGCACAGTCGAAAGTATTCCGATCGCAGCTGTCCAGATAGACGTTCTAAAGACCTGTAATTATGATGCGGTGGAGCCGGGCTTGGTAATAATGTTCATCGCTGATAAGAATTGGACTATGGATCCTGGCATGGGCAAATCAGCATTTCGCAGAGGAGGCCCTGTGCACGTCGGCCGCCAGTCGAGTGTTTGTCTTCAGCAAAGTCCCTGCTATTACGTCAACCGGAGAGAGAACGGTCAACCAGCCCGTGGATGGGGTCGGCTGTCATCGCATATTATATCGTTTCGCTCTTATCAGTTAACCTTGCCTCGGCAAATTCTAATCAACTATTAGACAAATTTGCACTTCGATACCTGTAGACCTGTAGAGTGTGTTGACACTGTAGACCTTATCGCTTTAGGACTATCTGTCATTTCGTGCTTAGGACTGACAAACGAGCAAAGGATTGGTTGAGAAGCACAACTCAATTAAGATCCGTCAGCAGAAACATGACGCTGTAATTCCACAACATCGTCCTAAAATCGTCCAGAGTTGTGTTCGACTTCGATTTGAAAATAAAATAGTGCAATTAAGTTAGCAGTCCAATTTTTTTATTTCCACTGGGGCCGTTCTTGGCTAGTGGAGTCAAATTTCCAGGCATAGGGGTCTACTGTACATTTATTTGCAAGACGTAAAAGCATTTGAACCTGTGTAGGCCTAACTGACCGACAGATTAAAATGTAGGCTACTCAAGTACAGCATTCGACGTTCAGGAATATCGCCTCAAATCAGTGGCGGCTCCACCGGGGTTTGAAGTGCCTGGCCTCCCCAGTGCCCCCAGTGGCCCCCCAGTGGCCCCCAGTTGGGACCCTATACTTAATGCTACATACATTAAACAACAAATGGTTGGCCCCCCATGATTAGAAGTTGCCACCCCAACGGCCCCCACTTGCCAAATCCTAGAGCCGCCACTGCCTCAAAGGAAAGACGAATTCCTTCACGTATGGTCGAACGCTGGTAATTTTTACATGCCAGCAGACATTCTATAGGGTAACAGTGATAACTCAAGTGAAGGTTGACAAAAAAGAATTAATTAATTAATTAATTACACAGCAACCTAAATATAGCAAGAAACAGGCCTAAGCCGCAGGGGCGTAGCCAGGAATTTGATTTGGGAGGGTATAAATATTTTGGGTGGGTATAAATCTGAACTCTAACCCACATAAACCATATAAACCACATATAACCACATGCAAATCACATAAAAAACTTTAAGGTAGACTGATTTGGGGGTATATATACCGATATACCCCCCGTCGCTACGCCCCTGTTAAGCCGCCTAACATCTAAAGCACCAGATGAAACATTTTTGCTACCTATTTAGCCTAGATCGAGGGGGAAATGGATCAGATAGCAGACTTGAAAATAGCAGATAGCAGATAACTATAGCTAGATTACTTGATAGCAGACCTTTAAAGCGATTGAGACGACGACCGTTTTGCTCGTCGATTCTTTTAACGAAAAAACGGAAAACTGTCAAAGTGCCCCTATTCTGGAATCCTGGCTACGCCCCCGGATAGATATTCCATCGAATGAGCGATCGAGGAACTAAAGACGCTCGCTAAAATAGGCCGAATGTGAATCAGTGTTTAATCTAGGCCGTTTCCGGGTGGGAAATTTGCCCCTTTCCCCCCGGAAATTTCAAATTTCCCCCGGAAACTTTGGCATAGGCCTACTACATGGACTAACAGCAGCCCTCTAGCAGAATCCCCCGGCTTTTTCAGCCCCCCGCCGGAGTCCAGGGGTCTAGATTAAACACTGATGTGAATCTGCAAATCGTTAATTCATTTCAATCCAGTAGTAGGCTCTATGGATAGACCAAATGTCCATCAAACATATAATAAAACCATTTTGAAGAATATTGATTTGCTAAATAGCCTAAATTTCCTCATTAACCAACCTGAAACAGTGAAACACTATGCTTGTCTGCTTAGGTTTGAATGAGAACTTTTGAATTCCCTGCTATCGAGATTTTTCTCATGCGTCATAAATAATTATGAAAACCAGTTTTTAATTTTTATCTCAATTAAATCTTCTCTCGCTGTTCTTTTTTCAAAGTCGTTAATCCTCAGCTTTGCACAGCACCGCAGCCTCCGCAGAGGCTAAGATGCATCCCTGTCGGACACCTGTCGATATCGTGAAGGCCTAAGGGGCCGTCCATAAAGTACGTCACGCTATTTTTGGCCAGTTTTGATCCCTCCCCTGTCACAAACTGTCGCAAATCTCGGACCTCCTTAAAGCTTAGTTCATATATTACGTCACGAAGATTTTCTATTAAATATATTCGAGTTTCTGGTTCAATTTTCAGCAGCAAAACAGACCTTCAACTTCCGACAATGATAACGAACATATGCCCTGATTGAGACCTAAAATTTTATGTCTCTCAGGAAAAAGTGTTAGCCTAATGAGCAATTAAAAACGTCTTTTACAGTACTATATCTCCTATCAGGTATATTTAATGTTTTATTTATACTGAGTGTGACGTCACGCTGTCTTTACCCTCCATCCCCTGTCACAAACTATCACTTTCTTAGAACCCTCACCGTCGGACGTGACATAGCCTACTTTATGGACGGATCCTAAGTGTTCGTTGGCCTCATTGACATTGGGCGTAGCATTCCAAATTTGATTTGGGAGGGTATACATATTTTGGGTGGGTATGGGGTTAACCATAAACCACATGAAAAATATTGTTCATATAACCAGCAATTTAAATTTTATAAAAATTTTTGGGGTAAAACTGATTTTGGGGGTTATGAATATATTTTTTTACCCTCCCCCTTCCGGAAATCCTGGCTACGCCACTGCTGCTGTCTCAGTGGAGGTCCTTTCCCAGATTGAGTAAGAATGTTGGGACTCCAGTGTCTCTCGTGGCCTGCCAGTGTTTGACGGTTCCCCGGAAAATCAAACGCTGCCCGAAAATTTTGGAATACGACATGGACTAACAGTGGCTGGTTGAATTCCCCGGCGGCTCTCAGTTAGACGGCTTTTCCAAGAGTCAGAGGATAGAGTCCATGATTGAAACACTGTTCCAGGTGAATCCAGGGCCTGACAATGGGATGTCGGTCAACAGAATTCAAACGCTACCTTCAGGTCCACATAGCTGGGAACCAGTGGCGTAACTAGAGGGGGGGCACTTTGTTGACTGCCCCGGGCCTCAAGTGGGGGCCCCCGAAGAGGGGTCTAAGCTAGGGTTAGGTTAAACTTAACCCTAACCAAAGAATGATGGAAATGATGTGGTGAGGACCTTTTTGCTTTTTTGGGTTAAAAGGAAAAGTTGGAGACGATAACGTTTTTTTGCCCGTCAGCTCGAAACTCTGAAACTCATGTCAAAGATGGGCCCCAAAATCACGCTACGCCACTGCAGGCGACGCATAGTGGCTGGTTGAATTCACGGTGGCTCTCATAGAGGAGTCCAAGAGTCAGGATAGCATCCATGGTTGACCCACCTCAGGTGAATCCAGGTCGACAATGGGATGTCAATAGCAGATTCAATCGTCAAGTAGGACACTAGTTAATAGTTCTTAGCTGGGAAATGATATGACGGGTCTGTGGCTTGATCATCATCATGATCATCATCATTATTAATCATGTAAAAGCAATAGAGGTTTCGTTTGTATATGTTCTTTTTCAATGTCCATCTACTTTTTGTCAGCTAACTATAACAATTAAAATAGTGCAGAACAACAAAACTTTATAATACATAATTTACCATTTCAATCTTCAAATGCACCAAAACGTTTTGTCGTCACATAAGAAACTAAGCTTGTTGAATAGATTTCATAAACATTTTGTACAATTATTTTATGTCTTATCATAGAATAAAGATATTAATTATTTCAACCCTTTGCAAAAAAATTAAACATGGGCAACAATTTTCTGAAAGTCATTTTTCAAATCATGTTTTTTCATCATAATCTGCAGTTCTACAAATTCAAATTGTCATGCTGTGATTTTGCAAATCAGCAATTGAAAGAAAACAATGACTGTACTATATGTGCAACACTTTAGAATAAATTCCAACAATATCTTGAAATGTTCATGTTTATGATCCTATTCGATTGGCCTTCATTTCAGCCACGTTCACAGATCAGTTCTATAACCTAAAATCATAAACAACACACACACACAACATGAACAAACCTAAACTAAAAGATCATCTTTATTTAAAATTTCAGGCCATAGATAAAAACTATACTTAATAAATAGCAGGATACGCAAATGAAGAAGCTGGTCTCAACAAAGATAAAAATCTCATAGGTCATATAAAAAACTTTTGAGGCTTTTATAGCACTAGAGCAGTGATCTCATGGCAGTTTAAATTCTTTTTTTAAAATATTCTACACCATAGACGTATGACTTGAAACTGGAGCAATTATTCTTTTATGACTCTGTTTTGACATTGTAATATGTTCACAAAGTCTTTATGGATTAGTTACCACAGTAATCTTAACTTTAATAATAATAATAATAATAATAATAATAATAATAATAATTACAATAGAAAAGCGAGTTGTACACTGGTCTGGGATCCATTTGCTCAACAGACTTTACTGTAATAATTAAGCTTACAGTTTTATAAACAATTATTCAAAATATTGATGGGTGAAATGTGAATGTATGACAAATTATTAAACTATTAAAAATTATTAAACTATTAAAGTTAAAGTATTAAAGTTAACTCACACTTGGCTCCATGGTGACGGGATCAAGACAGCGATGGATTGCACTGCCGACAATTTCATCGAGCAGCAAGTGAACAAGGCTGGTTATTAACAACAGAATCAGTCAACAAGGCTGACAAATCAGTCAAAATTACAAAACAGCAAACTTTCAATAAATTAAACAGAATTAGCTAACAAAAAAACAAATTAATATTAATAAAGTTCAAAAATAAATAAATTAGAGCAGAGATCTGAATACCATTAATTTTTGGTAATAGTGGAGTGTTTTGACCACCCTCGATATAGAATATGTCCAGTTGTCCACCTGTGTTAATGAGTCAGACTCAAGAAGTGGGGGTTACTGCATCATACTATCTATTTTTGGGGATCCCCAAGAAAACAAATACTGTGCAATCTAACGGTGTACTTGCATACACATACTGCAAAGCAATGAGCAAAACAGAAAAACTAAAAGTTGCTTAACTGAATTTCAGAATGAGAAAAATGCCTTTCAGGAAAATAAATACAGGGAAACTGGGAAACTTTCCCCAAAATGGAAAACTACATTTAAAAGCAATTTTTACTGTCTTCTTAATAAAAGCAAAATGGAAGGCCATTCGTACTTTTCATCCGACACGAATCTCCAAAGATACAACTGGAGATAATGAGTGTCAACTTGAATCTGTTGCAATCCATAGCGGCCAAACGTCTTCAATCTCACGCATTCAAGGAAAGTCTGAAAGTAACAAAATAGATTCAATATTAAAATTAGTCAAATCTATCAAACTTTTACTTATAAAACAGATTTCCATAATTCAGAAGGCATAAAGTGAAGATTTTGTTTAGGCCAAACCAATATAAATGTGAAAGAGAGATAGTATTCTGTACATGCAAATACACACAAAAATAATTAATTAATATAAATACCTAATTGAAATAAAAACATTTTCTAGGTCCCTCCATGATTTCAGAGATTCTATAAGACATTGAACTAATTACATACATACTTACATACATACATACATAAAGTTCATTTACTAGGCGCAATTATTGCAAATGCGCCTTGGTTGCCAGGTCAAACACATATGTTTTAAGTCGAGCGAGAAAAATGTCACGGTTGAAAATTCCATCTCTGAGAGGAGGCAGAAGTAATTATAATTAATTAATGAATTATTGACACTGTTCTCTTAACCCCTTAACCGTGTATTTAACTGTAACTCAATGTAAAATGGATGGATATATCCGGGATCCCCAGTTAAGGGGTTAACAAAACAATGGTCTGGTCATACTCACAGAAAAACTAAATAATTTCTGTCTAATGTGAAGAATGTTAAGCCTTTCGACATTATTGCTTTAGCGGCTTGGATCATAACAACAAAATGGATCTCTGAAATAAAAGTCTTTGAAATAAAAGTTCCTATAATACGGAATGACGAATCACCTTAAAGCGTCCCGTGAGAATCCTATGGTCAAATTTTTGTACAAACTCTATGTTTTAAGAACATCAGTAAGCAAAAACGTAAACTTGAAAGTTGACGCTGACATCGGGTCCAAAATGACACTTGACCTTCAAGCTGATCTTGATAATTCCTGTCAACACTGAAACTTTGTTGAATTCAACTTTGCTAAATATTTCAATCTTCTCCGAGAAAAGTTTCTGTATATTACTCATCAGGCTGTTGTCCATTGTGCTACAACACAAAACATCACTGAAAATGATGACAAGTCCTTATATCATTAAAGACTGCAGCATTTATTAATAGGCACATTAAGTAAATAAATAACCTTCATAAAAAATATAAAATGATATAAAAATAGGTTGTACCCAGTATTGTGCAATATAATTTCAAGTAAGGCAGGTAAATGATTAGTGTTCCAAAATGTTTAACTTTCATTTAATAGTCAAACAAAATTTTAACTGCTATAAAATAACCAAACTATTTCAAATGTGCAAAATAAAGCATAGCAGATGTTAACATTTTCTCAAATCAGAAAGACAATCTATGTCTGGTGCAATGGATTCAGTCTAAGATACAAAGTGACATTAATTTAGATATTATCAGACATCTGTCTTGGACATTTTACATATTGGACACACATTTAATCATTAAAAGTCAAGAAATAAAGGAAATAAGAAACGGATATGGCAGATACAATGCAGCTGGATGATTGTGGACAATTTTGCATTTGAAACCGTTATGTTGTTGGTATTAAATGCTGTGTCGGTGAAATAAATGCTTCACGCCATGAATAATTCTAAAATTAACTACGAAAAATCATAGCATTAATAACTATCACTTTAAAATATAGATAAATTATAAACCTTCTGAAAGAAAAACATTAACAAAAGAACTTTCCTCAGAACATAAGCTAGACTACCTATCCATATAGAACTGGGATGGCCAAACCCATAGAAGGTGCGAGCAGCATATGACAATTTTCAAATGCTTGGGAGCCAGTATTGCCACAATTAGACACGAAAATAAGGTTTTGTTATCCAATTCTTTGCAAAATTTAATTAAATTTCTGCTGCTATTTTTATGGGACCTTGATAAAATAAAATTGGCAAACAGGCGAAATTATTACTGTTATCAGGCAATTGTAAGCTTCTGTAGATCTGTTTCAAAAATTTTTTTAAACTTTTCGTAAGCCACAGTTTGACCACCCCTGATATAGAATATGCTACCATATAATAAAATTAACTGAAACTGCTTAATAACAGTAATTTCATCGTAACTTTCTCAGCATGCTCCTACACACTGAGTAAGATCTAAAAATGCATATAACAAAGTTGTCACTGAAATGGAAGTTATTCATAGACTGAAACATTAATACTATACCTGGGTGCATAACTCCATTGTGACCTAGATGCCTGGCGCTGGTTACTGTAGGTGTAGCTTCTCCGGGTAGAATCGCTCGTCCTCTCCGTCCGAATTCCTTCTTCGTACAACTGACCGACCAGTGAGTCTATTCCAGTGACGTCCTCGATCACTCTCTTCATCACGGCTCGCACGTTCCTCGGCTCGATGGAACTGAGACAGTCGCGAGTCTCAACGCTCTTGCGCAACATCTGAAAGAAAAACAGTTTAGCATGAAACTGGTGCAATAAAGTGTAAGTGATATAAAAGTCTTTGGTGATTTTAAACCTTTTTGTCAAAATACTGCTCGTACAAAGTAATCACACTGGAATCACATACAGTAGATATAAAATCAACATTACTTGGTCCATGGTTGGCTAATTTCAACAACAGATCCTTCCTAACCGCTTAACTGCCCTCTGCCGGATTTTCCCGGCATAATGCAAATAGTGCTCATGCCACACCGTCGGATCTCTCTGGCACAGTCTCAGCCACATGCTGGAAATGGGGTTGGGGCCTGGGGGTTGGGAAGGAGTGGTGGTCTTTGTGGAAGCGGTTGGAGTGGGATGCGAGTTCAGGAGTGGTTGGATGAGTAAGAGGTGGGAGGGTTTGAGGCAGGGTTTTTGTAGCAGGAGTTGGGGCAGGCAGAGGAGGCCAGGGCAGGGTTGAGGTAAGGGTTGGGGCGGGGAGGGATTGGGGTTGAAAAAAGAGGTGGGACGGTCATGCAAATTCGGGAATATGTGTATGTCTAGAGGTTAAGTGGTTAATTTTCATATTTTACATAATCAAAAATAAGACTTATTAATAATTAATTAAAGATTATTTTGCAATACAATCACACTTCTTGTTATTATTTTTTTCTTCATGCATAGACTGTCAAAAGCTGAAAAACGGTATCCCTTAGTAAGGTCAAATTTATCCCACGCTCGAACTAACAAAGGGTCAGGCACTGATCTTCGCGTACTAGGCAAGCAGTAATGCAGGCGGCTGACACCATTAAACTAGAATCATTTTCCATTGCCTTCTCTCGATCTACACATTACCATTGCAGCTTAACACTGCTACAAAGTGTAACACACAAAATGAAACAATATTTAATACAGTTCACACAATATCGAGCCATTTACCTGAGAGATGGTCAGACCCTGGACCTGGACATAATGGTTAAGCAGTCGTTGTGCTGCATCTTTTGCTTCGTTTCTTAGCTCCGTGCTCGAGGTTATTTTGCTGCTGTCGTCCAGAACAAATTGATCGTCGACCAATGTCAACTGCAAATTGAAGGGTCTGGTTTTAATAGCAATACAGACTTTCTGAACTGAGGTTTATTTCAACTCAACTTGACATAGGCATGTCTGACATCAATTACAATAAATGACATCAATTGAATTTAAAATAAGACCAAGACAATTCACAGAATATTCACAAGATTAAATTTAGTCTAAGTATATAATAGAATAGAAAACAAAAAGAAACCTGAGAAGTAGTCAAATTAAAAGTTAATATTTTACTAGAATATTCAGATTAATATAACATCATATAGTAGACAAGAGTTAGGCCTAAAGTGGAATGTTGAGAAGAAAAGGGTTGCCTAAAGGGAAACATATCTTGCCAGGGAGGCAACCTGATACTTTCTCATTCTGTATTGAAATTTTTGTGACAAAACCCAATCTAATCAAATCTAATCTTGAACTAACTTCCATAGTGCCACTTCATAATGCACAGAAACATCAATGGCATGCCAAATCACAAATTTGCACAGGACAGCTGTGTGCAGAGAGGAGTGGTGGGCGCCTGGGGCCAAGTTGATGATAAAAAATGTTTGATGAGCAAAAAAAGATTGCCGAGTCAATTCTGGCATACCCCCTCTGGTCAGCACCAGAGGCCAATGCCCTACCAGCCCCTCTTCTGTATGCTACTGGCACAGGATCCAAGTCAAAGTTCAGGAAATCAGGCTGGACAACCAGTTTTCAATCTATGGTGGTTAAACCAAAAATATGTACACAGAAGAGAAAATTCACAATGCACTTCATATAAAATGTACGCTATACACATCACCAGATGCATACATGTATGTATATGTAGATGAATATGTACACATATGTATAATTGACTGTACCAGGTATCCAATGGTTGACTGTTCAAGATCGTGGCAAAATCTTGACAAGATAAGAAGAAGAGCAGGAGGAGCTGAAATTTTGTCTCCACATCCATCACAAAACTCCTAACAAAAAAAGCACGAATTACCAAATGCTGGATGAAATTCCAAAGCAGATTCTTGAGTATCTAGGCAATCAATGACCTCTTAGAACAAAAACAATTACAATCACCTAAATTCTAAGTTTTCTAACTTCAAAAAATTACTGCACTTTCAAAACTGCAAATTCTGTCTATGATAATTATAAATCACAATCATTAGGAAGAAGTGGGGTGTGAGCGACTGACAAACTGGAGCAGGCTAATGTGAGACCGAGGAATTTCGCTAAGAAGAAATTTCATTCATTGCTTTTCTCTCAAATGTGATCAAACAAGCTTGCAAAAAGAGAAGAAAGCCAATTCAAATCAGTTCTCCAAAAATGTGACCAATCAGAAAATGGGCAATCCAGCAGGATAAAATACTGCTGTACTGTAATATTCAATCAATAGCAATCTACCAGATGAACTGTGTCCATTAATAATGTAATCAATCCAGGCTCCTAACTATAGACAGGGCAAATCAAATCTACTTACTGTTTCAAAGCATTAAACAGACTGCTTAATGCCTACTATTTCTTATGAAATGATAAATAGTATTAACCACATCCAAGAAAGAAAAACTGTTGGACAGTAAATTTTCCTTGACAAATCTTGGTTTAAAACTAAAATTATTATGAAAATATGTTGATGGCCACATTAAATACTACTGAAATAAGTAAGTCAGTTGAGTTTCTTACCAACCTCAACTGTACAAGTTCAAAAGTAATACTACAAAAGTATCTAAATGCTTGCACATAAAAGTAAAATATATAATTAACACGTTGGATGCCAGGATACACAACAGACATCCCATTTGCATAGGTTCTTTGGCAGTCAATGTGTTAATGACAAAACTGCACTCAACTAATAAGGCTCTACAAATAATGCAATAATTAAACCGAATAAAATTTCAGACCGGGTTCAGTATTTGGAAATGTTCTCGTAAAGTCTTACATTAGAAACTTTCAATATGTGACGAATGAAAGCGACAACCAGTCCTTCGCGGACATCATGCATGCAAAATGTGCTGTGGAAGTACGGTTTCATAGCAAAGGTAATGTCTGAGTCAATAAATGTCTACAAAATACAACATCACACGTCTACTGGTTAATTGTCTACTGGTTTATTTTAATTGAGCAGCGGCGGCGCATTTGTTAAAGTGTGCTTCAGAAATTCAATTATCTATCTATCTATCTAATAAAAGCAATAATAGAAGTGAATTTGCCCCAGGTTCATTTAGCAAGGACGCTAGAGGCATTCAGGATATCCGATAAATGCTTGATCCCTGGAAAAAATTTCTCAAAAATTGCATGCTTGACCGCCACCTGGCATCTCAGCCTTTCTAGTCTGCAATAATGGTCTCAACAGAAGTTGGGTGGACAAATAACTTGGTGTCATTGTTTTTACAACACATGACAAGACAGTAATGGTTGGCTATAGTCTCTGCTATACAGTTTCTGGCAACAAAATCATCATGCCTAACGGGTTCAGTTTTGTGTTTATATCGTGAATAACATCAGCATCAGCGGCCTCCGCCTAACTGTTTGCAAAGAAGCTAAAGACGCACTTATTTACTATATCCTACAAGTGCCCCCTCTAAATTGCTCTTGATTTTGGTATTTGCCATGCTTATTGCACTATATAAATTGTCAAATAATAATAATAACAAATAATAATAATAATCAAAACACAGTGGTTATTTTAAATGATTAACTGCAACCCTGTTGGAACCTGCTCCCGAAGACAGTCACAACTGATTCAGTATTTAAAACCTGTTTAAAGAAAACATTAAATGCTTAAAAATTGTCTTGCATAATAATAATAATAATAATAATTAAATGAACAAATTAACTTTTGACATACTGCAGAATCATATATTTACCTGTAAATTGCTCAAAACGCATTTTATCTGATCAGTAAGTGAGCTGCTCATCTTTCGCAAAAGAACGCTCGGGTTCGCCGATCTATCTTCCTGTTTTCCCACAAGGTTCTGAGATGCAAGACTCTGACGAATGTCTGTCAGGCAGTCTGAAATAAACAATCGGCAAGAACATCGATGTAATGTAATTTCTCACAAATTTCTTTAGCGCCCACAAAATATGGATTGCTTACATGTTGGCTTTTTATCTAGCACTTCAATGTTAGTAGTAAAATTAAAAGACAATGCACAAACAATATCAAAAGTTGAAGAAAAAAGTATTGTAATAGTAATATATTCAACTCCGGTCGGGCCAACGAACAAGACTGGTCGTCCCCCGCCATCGAAGACCCCCGTGTGCGGTGAGAGGTCCTTTTCCAAAGCTAACCCGATCCTACAGAACGAGTTACCTGACGTTGTGACTGAGGTAGCCTCAGCTGAATTTTTCCGCAAAAACCTAAAAACATATTTATTTAAGATAGGGTTTGACTCCACTTGTTAAGTGCTCTTGTCTTGGACCTTAGTCTTGTCTATTGCGCTGAAGATACTGTCTGGTAATAACAATTTATCCTTAATACTTTGCTTCCCAATGCAAATTAGCATTTTCAGCAAAACCATCATCTCCAAGTATTCTGCAGCCAATCTGGTACGGGATGGAGCAAAGGTAAATTGACACAACTCCCACTAAAAATACAATTTTTTAAATATGTGATATATTTATCTGATTATGTGATACAATGTAAAAGCATGCTTAGTTAGAGCCTTTCCTCTTGTGGTGCAAGAGAGTACACTTACTAAAAATGGTATAAATTGGAAATGTCTAGCAGACTTCACCTGATAAATGTTGCATCAGAGAAAACAAATAATGTGAAACACGGTCTCTTGCCGCTTTGGAGACGATCTCTGTACCAGCTCTATTAAACACACAAATACAATTTACACCAGCATTATAACACTTAACATCATATATTTTAGTTGTATTGCATCTCCACGGCAAAGATACCTCTTCTCTCCCCCACAGTATCTCTGAAAAGCAATTAACCCCTTAACCGTGTAATTAACTGTAACTGAATGTAAAATGGACGGATATATCCGGGATCCCCAGTTAAGGGGTTAAAATCAAACTTCATTGGCAGACGACACAAGAATTGGCAGCATCTCCGAGTGGAAATAATACGGTGATACAAATAACTGCCATTATATTTTAAAATTCTGAAAGCTGCATCCGATGCTCAGCAAATGGCCATTGTTACCTGGAGAAGTCAGTGTCGGGGAGCAGTTTGTTCATTGCTTGAAGGCGACGATGAAATCGATCCAGAGATCGGACAAGAATAGTATTGTCTCCAGTGCTGTGCTGCAAAATTCAAACCTCCAGAATGACATCCAAAAATTAGACCGCTGTAAAACTCCGTCTTACTCGTACCCATAATTGAGAAAGAAAACTCAGTTTAGCTTCCTTTCAAAAAATATGGTGCACTCCACAAATAATTATGCAGCAAGTCAGAACATGCACAGCTTTCAAATTGATGTATACCAGTATATTGCAATTAGCAATTCAAAATGCATAGAGTGCATCTTTTCTTGCAGTGTAAGTTGAATGAAACTGATTAATGTGTCTGATGGAACTGATTCTTTTCTAAAACTAAGCGGTCTTCCTGATAATGCTTCAATTCAATTTGGTTTCTTTTCATGATTCATAAATTCTTCCAAACTGCTCCTCAAAACAGAAAGACCAGCAACATTTTAAAGTTTTAAAGTAGGGGAATTACATTTCACAGTGACAGTACTACAGTATATGGCTGCATATGCTAAGAACATAACAATATAGTCAGATCTTACCAATGCCTGGATATCAAGCCAAGGTCACCAAAATATTATGATCACAACAATAAGAATTACTACATATACTAAATTTTGTAATATATAAATGTATATAATTTTTGCCTCAGTACTTAGTTCCTGAGGGACTTATGACAAAGAAGTGTTTGGATATATATATATATATATATATATATATATATATTATATATGTATATATATACACATATATATATATGTGTGTGTGTGTGTGTGTGCTTGTGTATGCATGTGTAAAACATTTTTTCATTATAGAAATTCATTTGTAAGACAATATAAATTTTACAAGGCAATCATGATACATTCAATGACATTTTTTAGATATTAATTTCTTTGAATTTCTTTGTAGGACTTAATATAAATCTTTATGGCAATCAAGATGTGAAACTGCCTAACCTCCAGTTGAACACGTTGTCTAACATAATCAAAATACTGTTTCATCAGATCATTGACAAAATGTACCAGCTTCTTCACAGCAATGGCATCAAGCTGCTCACTGAAACATCAACAAACAATAATTGAAAGCATAAGTTATAAGTCGTGGCAATAACAACATAAGAAGCGATCCATGGACTTAAAAACAACCCAACATTTCAAATATGCGTGATTCAGTGTTATTTTTACTCAGTGATTTTTATTAGGCCAATTTTTACGATGACTTTTATCACTGATTTCAACCGTGCGTGTTGAAATTGTCTCCACCCTGACATCAACTAGAGCACATCCAGTGAATATAACAAAGACTAAATAACTATTTCTACTCTGATAAGAACTTATGAGAAAGACATTTCAGTGCATGTGTTATTTCATCAGCTACTACGTAAACACATTGAAACACCAACTATTTTTGATACATTTACATAAAACCAGAAGGCATATCTTTCCAAAACAATTGGACAAAAACTAAAAGGCCCTGTAATGCTAAAATCACGATGAACCACCAAAAAGCATTATGTTTTAATAAGTCAACACATTCTGCTCTTAAGAGAACCCAAAAAAAAATAAAATAAAAACCTTAACCAACCCCTTTAGAAAGCTCACTATCAGTATGCAATATTTATTCACGAACTTTGGAAGAGCAAAACTGAAATTACTTAATGGACATATACAACTCTAAAGCTAAAATATAAAAGAAAACATTTGCGAATTATAATGACAAACAAAAATACCAACCCTTCACCATTCATTATAAAACAAAGACTACAGATAATTTCATTTATATATCGGTATCCTCAGATACTACAAGGTCAAGTTGGTGATAGAAAACAAACTTAGGAACTGAGGGATGATCATGGAATCAATAATCGGATCCCAGGATCTCCAAAATCCCAGCCTATCCACCATTCCCAAAATACCAGAAGTTTTATTACACAACCTCAAGACTATGGGTGATTAACAAGTCCATGGAGAATTTCTCACACAGTCTACTAAAGTGCAGAGAAAAACAAGAGAATTTTAGTTTGTTATGAGAAATGCAGCGGCTGGAGACACAATAAGACACATGCTAAAGATCATAAGATGATCAGGAGGGATATTCAAAGTTTAAAAAGTAACAGTGGAAATTCTATACAAGACCAAGTTTCCTAAGGACCACAAGATAGTGCAACTAAACTGTCTGATATATTATTCAAACTGCTGAAACATGGCTACATATGATTCTAATGTGTCCTACTTCCAAAATCACAAAGTGATGCACAATACCGAAAGTCAACTAGAATAAAGTGCTTAGAGAATTTGTAACAGCACAGGTCATGTGACCTAACCATACATAATATACTACTAAAGTCACAATTGGACTAGAATACTTCTGAATACCCAAATTGGTCAAAAATTATTATTAAGCATCAACAATTGTCCTCAATAAAATATTTAACACAAACCAATCACTCAGATGGCCATGCTTGTCTAATGACTCAGATACAAACACAGGACAGTTCAACAATGTATAGTCTCTTTGACTCGTCCACAGGTGGGCTGCATGAACACATTACAGAGATGCTATATATCTAATACAATACAAATACTACAATACTACTAAAAGAACCTGGAAGGTTTACAGCTTCATATAGCTGTGCATAGCAAAGTCATGGCTGGGAAGATATTTTGGGTGCTCAAGCACTCCCAAAATCATCTCATGAAAACAATTTACTCAAAAGTATAACTGAATAGGTAAACATGACTGGTTACAACATCGTCTTAAAACGTTCTGTAACGAATAATGCAAGTCCAATGAAGTCTGGATGGGGGGGGGGAGGGTACTACAGCCCAAACAAAACCCTTTGTCTGGTGGACTGTTTATTCAAGAAGAAATAAATACCCCCATTAAAAATTCTGGCTACAGCCTAGATTTTTTGGCACATGTACCTGAATAATCTTGAGGAAACACTGGTGCAAATGTATCAGCACACTTGGTATTAAGCCATATCATATGCCATATTACATTATATGCATGTTATATTCTTATCATATTCTTATCATGGACTGGAAAGGACTTTCAAAGTGTGATACACATGGCCCAAGAAAGAAAAGGACCCAGGGCAAACCAATAACGATGACAAACTCTTTCTTATCTGTTATATGGCAGTCTACATCAGTACTTCCCAAACTTTTAACTTTTGCAGACCGATATAAAATTTTCCTTTTGCACCAGGAGCTGGTGCCATTTAAAAATATTTCTTCATAATTTGGATTTAAAAAAAATTTATATGACCTCAGTATACATCTTAATACAAAGTACGTTTTAACACGATTGTGTGTGATATACAATTTTGTTTTTAAAAAGTTCTAAATAATCCTCAAAGGAGAAAATATTTAACTTTTTTCTAATTTTTCTCAATTCACGCTGTGGACCAGCAAAGAAGGGCTCGCGGATACCAGTCCGCGGACCACCATTTTGGGAAGCACTGGTCTATAAGACCGGGGGATGCCCTGATGACGATGATATAGTAAACAGATCCATATAAAATCATTTTAAAAACCAAATTTATCTTTATCCAAATCATTCGTAATTTGGGCTTCAAAGTAAAATTTCCAAAACATGCTTTTAACAAATGCTGGAATGACCGTTAGAATGCACCTTGGCCATCTTCAAATAAAGCGAAAACATAAATCAAATGCCAAACCAAAACCTTTTCAAACCCTTCCCAAAATCAAAGAAGCAAAATCTCAAGAACTCTTCCACAGAATACTTAACAGTACCTAAAATATGTCAGACGATACAAATCAAATGGATCTAAGAAAAAACTACAAATCAGAAACAGCAATCAATAAATGACATCAACAAACATCAATCAACAATCAATTGCAAAATCATATGCGGCATCATCACAAAAGAGCTCAAATACATTATTAGAACCTGGGAATTACTCAGGTATCCAATTCAAGAGTCTCAAAACACTTGCATAAAGGCAGGCATATTAAACTTGTAACCACTTCTATAACCATCGAATAAAATACAACAATTTGCATAGCAGCTATAACATTTTTTCATTCAGCACCAAATTTCTACAGTGAAGTAAAACTGAATCTTTTAAATTAAAGTAGCAAAACTCTGCTAACACAAAGTTGATAAGCACAGCCGCTTTTTTGATCCTCTGATGCCTGTTTGACAGGACTCAACTTGTATGGTAAATACACATGCATGGGAAATAAGTTAATGACCGATTATTATAATTACTGATCTTTTCATAAAAGAACCATTTAGAAGCACTCACAAGGAATAAAAGTTCAATAATTATGGTATTTAAAGTGTCAAAGACTTACTCTTCATGCTGCCTGTTGAGAAACATGTCATTGTAGGATGCAATAACAAGACAGATGTTACTGAGAAATCCATTGCAGCCACAGTCAACAAACTCCAGGATATCCTAAAGAAACAGAATATTTGGCAATTGGCATGCAACTTAAAAGTCGTTCTAACTAAGCCCACATATGATTATTAATCGTTGCTCGATTTGGAAAATCTAGTGCACCACAAATTGGAAATGTTATTGACAAACAAAATCAAATAAAACTGAGGGAAAACTGCAACAACAGCACAGCTTACCATGGGGACCAAACCATCTGCAGCCATGGGTCCTTTACTGGCTGTTCCTTGGGCCTCAAGCAAACGTATTTCTTGTTCCAGTCGCACTAAGTCTTCGTCAATTTTCTGTCTAGCACTAAACAGCAAAATACAGAGCATGATTGTTTACAAACGATATAGGCAGGACTGCAAATATTATATAAAATGTTGCATCATATTACAGCTCAGACATGGGGTCAGTCTACGAGAAGAATCATGCAGCGTCAAGTGCTGTAAATCAGATGTGATGGGTTTAAGATGAGATCAGTTTAATAGATTGCGACTTCATGCATTGCGTTGCGATGCATGAAGCAACACTTAATATTAGGGGTCAACTGAAAATGCAGGACAGGAAAATGCTGGACTGGAAAATGACAGACGAAATCTCAGGGGTGGAAAATGACAGACGGGAAATTGGCAGACCAAATCTCCTGGGTGGAAAATGCAGGACTGGAAAATGACGGACAAAAATTTCAGGGGTGGAAAATGTAGGACTGGAAATTGGCGGGACCTCTAATGTCATGCCCATGTTATTTTATACTGTGAAATTATTTCACAGATACAATTTTTCCAGATTTCATCCGTCATTGTCCAGTCCTGCATTTTCCAGTTATTGAAATTTGTTGGTCCGTCATTTTCTTATCCTGCATTTTCAGCGCTCCAAATATTAGTTGCAGCAAAGTTTTAAAATCAATTCCCTGTGCTCAGTATTGATTAATCTCATTTCTCAGAAATAGGCAAAAAACATAAAAAGTGACCAGAGGCATCCAAACTCTTTAGATGGTGTGGAGAGATTACCTTGCTAGAAAGGCAGAAATCCCATTTTACAGTCACACTGCAAACAATCTCCATTTTATTTCAAGATAAACCAATCACAGATTCACTAATTATGCCTGCAATCATTATTAGCGATGGCAATCTTGAAGATGAAATCAAAACAGCTTTATTCTGTTAAAATTCAAGCCAAGATGTCACTGACTATGAGAGGAATTCTTCACAGAGTTCTTCGGCTGGTTCATTCAATTGCAACAGAAGATCTACACACTCAGCCAACTGTTTTGGACTCGACTGAAACACAAAAAGCAACATTTTAATCTTTTATTAACATAACAGTTTACAAATCTTAGGCAGTTTGCAAATAAAAGATGCAATAAAATTTTGATAAACCACAAAATAAATTATAACATAAAAGCTTTTTAAATAAAGTAATAAGTTCTAAATATTCGTTTTAATAGATTTCAAAAATGTTTATTCACATAAGATGAGATGGATTAATAATAATAATTAATAATTATGCACTTATATAGCACCATTTATAATACTCTAGAAGTATCAATCGATGGTACTTTAAATCCATCCGCAAAAGACCAGGTCATTCCAGATATCAGTCAATGAGAAACAGTGAGGCAGAGCTATGGAGGATAAGCCAATTGAAAAGATAGATTTCAAGCATAGATCAGAAACTAATTAATTCCTGTATGCATTGGAATATTATGTCTTGTGTTACTGTAGTAGTTAGCAATAGTAATGTAAAAGCCATGATTCAAAGAAGTCTATGTAACTCACATTTTTCTGTCGAAACTGTTCCCTTAGTTTGAAACTAAGCTGCTGCACAATTTGCTTCACATCTTCCTGAATGCCGTGAAATGAAGGCATGTGTTGGTATTGATGCAACACCTTTCGTGACTTTGCACAGTACCTAGAGAATTCAGTTCATCATTCAATTCATCATTCATCAACACTTAAGATAAGCAAAATTTGATTAAGAAGTTAACACGCATAAAACATATTGCAGCATACTCATTGTACACACACTAGTTATGTGCACAAAATGCAACATAGCATTAACTATGAAATTAAAATGCAAATTGCTTGCTAACTGATACAAGAACTGTAAGAAACATTTTAAAAAATTAAGGCAACAGTTAAAATTCAAGGAGAAATCATGGCCTATTGGTAAAGGTACATGTCTAGTCACTGGAGACAATCAGGTTTGATTCTGATCCTGGTGGTAACCAAGTGGAAATTTGGACAAATTCCATTCTATCCAATTGTGAGGAGACAGTAGACTGTTGCCAAATGCACAAGTGCCATGCCACCAATATGGCTTGCTCTCCTATAGCCTCAAAAGGGCTTGTACACTGAAGATGTCGTGCTGTGTCTCACTTACCTCACAGCTTGGCTGTATGATTCCTGTTCAATGCATTTCTGAAGCCTTGCAGGCAATTCAAACAGAAACTGGAGCTAAATAAATTAAACAACATCATTATTGCAAAACAGACTGAAATTTATGTAACAAATGCAACACAAAGTATTTGATCCTGGACCCACAAGAACTGTTCTAGAAAAACTGTTTCCATGGTCTAATTATCTATACATATATAAGGTATAAAATCACACACATACACACACACATACACACACACACACACACACACACACACACACACACACACACACACACACACACACACACACACACACACACACATATATATATATATATATATATATATATATATATATATATATATATATATATATATATATATATATATATATATTTCAGGTTTCAGTGTTTCAGAAAATTGATATGTTGCTAAAACCTATTGGTGAAAGTGTTAGTGAGAGAGCTTCTATAGTGCCATAATAGAAGGACATAACACTATCACTTTCAAGAACTGTTTCCCATTTGTCAACTGTCAATAAAGATCACACAGAATGTGACCTAAGCAGTCAAGTGAGCAAGACATTCTCTGTCCTGCTTGAAACCACAATCATAGACAAATAGTTGCTAACTACAATACTGATGGGTTAATTAACACGAGTATTCTAACTGAAAAAAATCATAGCCTGAACAGGCCAAAATGATTTTAATTTAAAATGCAGCAGTTTCTTATTAACTAAATACAAAGGTGTACATGGATGTTGCAAAAGATAATGTCAAACTGTGAAAAAGCTCCCATTGCTACAATACAGCCAACACTATTTCTCAGAGCACTTTAATTTAACCATATCGCAAGTGCAAGGCCAAATCATGCACAAACCTTTTTCAGAAGGGTGTGCACTCCTGACAGTTTAGTGATCTGTTGCCTTCTGTCCTGAAGTGCTGCACTGATGCAACCGCTGAATTCCGTGATGGCCGACATGTTGGTAGCCAGTCGATCCATCTCATCTTCCATTTTCTTAAAGTCAGTCTTCATCTGAAACAGCAGCAAGGGCTCATCCATATATTACATCTGCAAAAAAAGGCACATTTTCAAACCCCTCTCTCCAGTTTGCATATCATACATACGTAAAATCTCCTAAAATCTCCACTATATGGATGGGACCCAAATCAAAAACCCTAACAATCCATTTACTGCAGCATACAACCACAAAGACACTGAAAATTTGATCCACTGCTATGGGGTTGGTTACCACTCCTCTCAGTTTTCCTAATCTTTAACGGGCCCGACAAGCTATTTATAAGCACCTTTGGGCATCTGTGGAGGGTCCATTTGTTCACGTTTTTGACGTCTTGTGCATTATTTTTGATATTGAGGTCAATAAGATATTTCCATTTACCAAAGTAAAGAGGCACACAAAGTATAAAAAAGGTATACCTCATTGGCTTAGCACCCGCAAGAGAACTCGAGTGTTAGCGCCTTCAGTTTTATAAAGCAATGGCCGAATGAGGGCAGTTGCCAGCCTTTCATTCGCCGCCTATCCTTCCACCGAGTTAACACCCATTCACAGAGCTCTGAATCAACTGGGGGCGCTTGGGGCAGAAACAAACTAAAAGTTTCTGCCACTGCCGGGAGTTGAACCATGAACCTCAAGGTTGGCAGACCAGTGCACTAACCACTGTTCCACCGTTCACCCTATGAACTATGAAAAGCAGATCCATAATATTGCAACTGACAACTTCAATTTTTTGGACATATAATGAGGAAGAAAGATATAGAAAACCTGGTAACTACTGGAAAAATCGAAGGCAAAAGATCAAGAGGAAAACAAAGAATGAAGTACATTAGTAGTTTACTGACTGATGTAAAAGGGGTAACTACAGAATTAGAACTCATACAAGCAACACACAACAGAGAGAAATGGAAGTCCATAGTCGTCAATGTAGAAATACATGACACCTGAAGAAGAAGAAGAAGAATATTGCCAACAAACCTTTCTAATTGTGTCCGTGGCGCTTATGAACTTGTTGTAGTTCTCGTAGACGAGGGTTTGCATGTCACTGTCGAGCGTCTTTATGTGCTTCACCATCTCCTGTTCCTTGTCCATAAGCTCCATTAGACTGCGCTCTTTCAGCAGTTTGCTCAGGTAAACATTCGGATCGAAGTTTGCCCCATTGATGTCGCACAAAGATGATGATGATGCTGCTGCTGGAGCCGCGTCTGATCCCTCAGTGATCCCATAGTAACTCTTCAGCAGGTCTCGTGGTCTCCGGCGCTGGCCACCACCCTCTGCTGAAACATAAAATTACATTACATTACACAAAAGTCCATTTCAAACAAGTACATGCAAAGGCGTCTTTACATGTAAAAATGCGGGCACAGTGCCCGGGGCCCCGCGCATCTTAGGGGCCCCACGCCGCACGCAAACTACATTTTTAACGTACGATAACGATAACTTTTTTTTGCTTGTCAACATAAAAAAATGTTGGAGATGACCTTTTTTTGCTTGTCGACATTGATTTTCACGTCTAGGGCCCCGCAGGCCGCCAGGTGCCCGGGGCCCCGCACTGGTTAAAGACGGCCCTGAGTCCATGCCCAATATAAGTCAATACTAAAAAATCCATGTTGTCAAACATCGGCTGTATCTTTTCAAGGCCAAATAGATGATTGATTCACAATAGCAGATCACAAAAAAACAAACAAATACAAAACTGGCTTTGAAACTTTTTCATTGTCCATCTATAAACACATACAGAATTTTTCAATTATTAAGAGACCAAAAATACTGTATATGTATCAAATCCAGTTACATAATTTAGTAAAATATTCTATCAAAGTCTTATTTATGACTTTGGGTGATAATTATCATACATTAATAGTGGTGAGCGGTCGATACCCGCACGTCAACAGGAAGTAATCCGAAAGTAGACATGTTGACATGTGGGTATCCACCGCTCACGATAACCGCATGTTTCATTTACGTACTTTGAACAACATAAGAAATAATGTAGGACGCCAGAAGTCGATAAACGTCGTCGTCGCGTCTAGATTAAACAGAAGACCCGAGTGCCCAAATTCATAGCGCTATATAAATGCTCAGTAATACAGCATTACCTTCATCATTGTTGGTCGTCGCCATCGTCGATCATCGGAGATCACTAAAACAGCGGTCGTGGAGAAGAAGCCTTTAAGACGCAATTTTAGCCACTTTAAGCGAATCTTAAGTGTTTTAAGAGCGTCAATTCAGCGTAATAAATAAATATTGACACCTTGCCTTAGGCAATGTTGCCGCTAGTCGTTTTAAAGGCCCAATCAAATACATTTATTTGGCGTTGATTACATCCTAACGAAATGTGTATTAGACCTCGAAGTAATATTTTATGGATGTGGTAGAATTATTGCTTCTAATGCTAGATATAATGCATGATCCAAGAGATTGGCGTCAAAAGTCTTCTACATGTATATCTACTCATCGTATGCACAGTACAGTACTGTAGGTTTGACGTTTCCGTTTTGATTTGTTCTATCGCTGAACCAGTTATTGCCGCTGAGGTCGATTGATTACGGCCGGTGCTGAAAAGGTACAGTTGCTAATAGCTGTTTTTAAAACATACAAGGAAAAGTCAGTGAAAACGTCACCACAATTCAGAACCAAAATTGAAAATAGCGAACTATTTGATCCTAGAATTTAATAATATCAAAATTAATGCTGAATTCTATGTTGACAAAGACGGCGTTCGAGACAATCGCAATGTCATTAGAGACCAAGATTACGGAATTATTATTTTAATATATTGATAATATTATTGTTTAATTCTATTAACAGAAGCGGATATTAAAGAGATTTATCTCCGCAATTGTGTGCATGAAAGTTCCGCAAGTTAATGTTTTATAGTCTATTTAAAATTTAAAAGGTATGAAATTAGAAGTTCCAGCGTGATTTTTTATAGGTACCGTACCGTAGAGGTAAAGATAAAGGTAAGTTAGGTAAGTAAAACCCCGAGAATTTATATAGCGCTTTAGTGTAGTAGGCCTACCGCAGTTACTGCTTATCCGTGTGCGCTTCTTTTGCCTCGTCGTTTGAACCGAACTCTGGAACTGGTCATAAGCGTCAACTTCTATTAGACCGCTAGGCTCGAGCACCCCCTCACTTTTTGAGAGGTATGGATACCGTACGGGGAAGGTATAGGTTTCCCCTCGTCATCATCATTGAACTTCTATAGCGTCATTTTAACATTTTAGTAATGTTCTTGGTTTCAGTTGATGGTCATTCTTTGGTTTGAATCGTAATCCCCCATTGTCGAATCCAATAGGCCTACGTCAGTCCGATTTTCCGGTCACGTAGGCCTATAATGCGCTCTTACCAAGAGTAGTGCGAATGTACCGTAGATGCCTTACCTATCTGCAGAGTTAGTGCATCTGAAGGTTCAGATATCCGGATTTCAGACAAGCAGCCGCTCAATCTCTGTATTCCACTATAAACTGGCCACGCCCATTGCCAATGAGGCTGCTCTATAGGACTTGTTTTCTAAATAATAATAATTAATAATTGTGCATTTTGTCACGGGCGCCCGCATAGATTTTTCCAGGGGGTGCAAAACAAGGTCTTGTGGCGAAAGAAATGAAAAAAATTTCCAGGGGTTGCAAAACAAGGTTTTGTGACAAAAGAAACAAGCAATTTTACTTTTTTCATGACTCCTCAATTTTTCCAGGGGTGTGCAGTTGCACCCTCTTGCACCCCCCTTCTGGACGCCCATGCATTTTGTAACACCAGTTTTGGTATCAGTAAGTTCTAAAGCTTCAGGCTAAACAGTAGGCTACACCCCTGGTAAACTTCAACTACGTTCAAGCAGTCGCCCGGTACTGTACATTCCACCGCTGTCGAAGACTGTGAAATTCGGAGAGCGTTCTGTCACTCGTGGCAACCCTCTTCTTTGGAATTCGTTGCCATACACAGTGACATCCGCTACTTCCTTGGAACGGTTCTCAGTTGCACTGAAGACATATTTATTCAACATTTCATTTCCATTTATGTAAAGTGCTCTTGCTTTTGGCATCTAGCTATGTTATAGCGCTATAGAAATTGTCGAGGTAATAATAATAAAATAATAGTAGGCCTAAATCTTTTGTGGAGATATTATTCTGCTGCACTTTAGATACGTGTCTTATTGTTTTACTGTTTTAGTATGATTTTTATTGTACCTTGATAATACCATAGCACTATCAATTGACTAGAGTCAAATCACATCTCCTTTGGCTTCCATTTTCCTTCATAGTCAGATAGTCTGCCTTTCCGCTTCCACAGTCTGATCTCTGGAGTTTACCAGGGGTGTAGCCAGAATTTTATTTGGGGGGTATATATATATATATATACCGATACACCCCTGTCCCTACGCCCCTGGAATTTACCTAGCCTTTTACAGTTTGCATTTGAAGTAACGTTGCTTGATACCTTTGGGTATTACCATCATCATCATCATCATCATCATTAAACTTCTTTAGCACAATTTTGGTAATGTTCTTGACATATCTTATGAGTGACTCTTATGTACAGCGCTCTTGACTTTAGCCCAGCTATGTTACTGTGCTATATAAATTGTTGTAAATAATAATCAGTCAATGGTCGTTCTCCTTGATTTGAATTGTAATCCCCATTGTCAAATCCAATAAGCCTGTCCAGGACTTTATTCAGGGGCGGATTAAGGTCACTCGAGGCCCTAAGCTGAGCTGTTATTGAGGCCCTTTTGCTATCTGAAGCAATTTTTCAGAATTCACCTTCTCATTTACCCTCAATTAAACCGACAATATGATAAAAGACAGTCAACAAACAACTTAAATTTAGCTAAAACTATAAATCAAAGTAAATCCTAGTTAGATGTCCAACTTTTACAAATATATTATTTTTGGAGGCCCCAGACCAGCAGAGGCCCTAAGCTACAGCTTATATTGCTTATATGGGTAATCTGCCACTGACTTTATTAGAACTGGTGCTCTAGAAGTTTGTAATAATAGTTTTAGAAATAATAGTGATAATAACACCAATAATAATAATTAGTTTCAACCATATGCCTATCCCCATACAATACCATATAGGTGTTAGCAATTGGCTATGGTATTAAAAGAACCTTGTATATGTATTTAAATTTGATATCTTCATTCAGACTTCTGTTATTTTCTTTATTTGATCTCAGGGTAAATTATGGTATCGTTTGCACGACAGTACCGGATGCTCATTTGGAAGAATTACTTGCTGGTTCGACGAAAGCCTTTGGTAACGGTCTTCGAGGTCCTGATTCCAACGCTGCTGTCCATCATTTTGCTTATTCTGCGATCCCAGATATCTGCCGATGTCATCGTCAAGCCGGTGGTTTATGACAGCTTTGTGATCGGGGACACAATACCTGAAAATGTGACTTCACCGACAATGATGAGAATTCCTGTAGCCATGAAGAATTTTATTTACTCTCCTCGCTCTCCACTGATAGACAGAATTGTAGGCAGCGTTGCTAATCGTCTTCGAATCAGGAGAGGTAGTGACTTTATTCTGTTATAGTCAGTGTTGGGCAGTGGTGGCTCCACAGGGCTCGTGCCCCCATTGAGTGCCTGGCCCTCCAGTGGCCCCCCTGTTGGGACCCTATACTTAATACTACATACCTAACAACAAATGGTTGGTCCCATGATTAGAAGTTGTCACCCCAACGCCCCCCCACCACCACTTGCCAAATCCTGGATCTGCCACTGGTGTTGGGTGCATTATACTTTGAAATGTCTCTAGTAGCAATTACTGGTCACTGCAGAGGTAGCTAGTTATGCTACTAGTTATTACTATTATTATTACCAGGACGATTTGTATAGTGCTGTAAGCATGGCATAGTTAAAAATATTAAAGTCAAAAGCGTTTACCAGCATGCCTTCAGCCCAGATCTAGATTTCAAATGCATTAGTTTGTTCTTTATCGTCCTCCTCCTCCTCCTCCTGCTTCTCCTTCCTCTCCTCCTCCTTCTTTTTCTCCTATTCCTTCTTTCTCCTCCTCATGCATCTTGTAATTACGCTGTCTCCTTTCTAAGATGGTTTTGTCTGACACTTAAAATAGAATATAATCATTCTCTAATTAAGTTCAATAATTTTCCAGTTGCCAATCCAGAAAAGCTAATTGCAGCCAGAGACACACTGGCCACTCCTTTAAATATGTGTGTGTGTGTGTGTGTGTGTGTGTGTGTGTGTGTGTGTGTGTGTGTGTGTGTGTGTGTGTGTGTGTGTGTGTGTAATACACATGAGCAGAAATGGGGTCATGAGGTCAAAGAATTTCATGACCTCCAAGTTCAGCAATTTTTAGGACCCTATTTTGTGACTCACTACTGGTTGTAGCTACAAAGGAGTTCGAACAGCAATAAACATTTCTTGCTTATTCAAAGGCAACATTACATGATTCCAAGTGGATGCAGCACACATCAACTAGAACATTTTGACTTTGCTGTTAACAGTTACGGGTTTCAAATCTGGAGCTGATATGGAAAGCTTCTATAAAAGACCTGAAAACACCGATTTCGTCCTTTCAGCTGTAGTGTTTCAGGATCTTGCCTTGGCAAATAATCTCCCTCGTGACGTCAGGTACACCATTCGACCGAAACCTGATACAGGAAACGAAATCGAGGAGGCGACCCTTGAGCAGACTTTCTCGTGGTCAACAAACCTAATGTACCCTTCCAATACAAAGCCGAAGGCACGAAAGTCAGATTTGTATGGCTTAGCTTATCCAGGTGGGTAATAATAATTAATCTTAATAATAATAATAATAATAATAATAATAATAAGAATTTGATTTGGGGTTATAAATAATATATATATATATATATAATAATAATAATATATATATAATATATATATATATATATTATATGCCCAGTATATATAATTTGACTGGGTATATACTGATTTTTGAGGGGGGGTATATATATAATGTGTCACTACACCTTTGGTGGTAATAGTAGTAGTACACACACAATATATGTTAGTGGTATATGTACAGTATAGTAGTGTGGTGGCTCTAGTTGTAGTGGTAGTTGTGTGTGTGTATATATATATATACTAGTAGAAGACCAGGAAAGTGGATGGACAACATCAGGAGAAGATAACAGCAGTGGAAAGTCGCCAGAAATTTTAGTCAAGGGTCTGAAGTGTCAGATTAACACCCCTACCCCCTTCACAAAAAGCTTCTCACTGGAGACAGTAGGTTTGGGGCAGGTTGTCAGTTGCCATTTGCTGCTAATAAGTAATGGTGGTAACAGCTGCATCAGTAGCAGTAATGATGATGATGATGATGATGATGATGATGATGATGATGATGATGAATAATGATGGTGATGGTGATGGTTATGCATCATGAGGTTAATCATAATGTGGTTATGCATCATAATAGTGTTAACAGCATGACATGCTCATATTAAGATCAGCGTAACGTGGGGGGCGGGGGCACTTTGTCGACCCCGGCCCCGGCGGGGGGCCCCAAAGAGGGGTTCATTTCAGGTTAGGTTAGGTTAACCTAACTTCTGAACCCTAACCATAGAAGTGAACTTTTTTTTTTTTTTTTTTTTTGCTCGCTTGATGGTTAAAAAGGAGGCGATGACCTTTTTTTTTTTTTTTTTTTTTTTTTTTTTTTTCAGCCCGAAATTTTGAAACTTTGGGGGGCAAAGATTGATTTTGGGATAACTGATTAAGATCAGACTGTCGTTACAGTGACACTGCAATTCATTTCAGGATATTACCAAGCGGGTTTTCTCACTCTTCAGAGGGCAATTGATTTTGGGATAATGGAAGTGCTTGGAACTAATTATTCTACGCTGGACGAATACGAAATTCGTCTCAAACGCTTTCCCGATCCGCCGTCGCGTCACGACCCGTTTATTTCAATTCTGCAGGAACGTCTTCCTCTCGTTATCATGCTCAGTTTCATTGTTTCTGCGGCAACTATTTGCAAAGACATTGTCGAAGAAAAGGAAAAGAAACTGAAGGTGGGCTAGAATCAGCTACATGCTATGCTATGCTATGCTATGCTGCATAGGATTGCTGTTCAAGAAGATGGCAGTTAACAGTTTGCATGATATATAGGCCGAATAACTGGTATGCATATAGTTGATTGTCTGGACCACTGGCTGATGCCGTGAGCATTATGATAGTGCTGCAGTTGAAGATGATTGATTTCTCTGATTGACTTATTGATTGATTGACTTATTGACTGTTAACCCCTTAACTGGGCAACTATTTGTAACTCAATGTAAAATGGACGAGCGTTACTCGGGGCACCCAGTTAACGGGTTAAGGTTTAGTTGACTTTGAGAAAGAGATAATAATATAATGTAGTATAATATAATGCAATATAATATAACAAGATTTAAAGTGGTTCAGGAAAGTCTGCCCTGTGTGAGAACCACTATGTTTTGCCTATTCAATCTAGTATCCTATAGTACTAAGGTTCATTTTGAAATCATCTTTGCTCACCTGAGACTTGGCAACACTAAAGTTTCATTGGATAATTTTGCTTTAAGCAAATTCCAAACAGCATGCCATACTATTTACAGTGTTTTACTTTTTTATTTTTTGAATTTTATTTTATTTTAATTTTATTTTTATTATTTTATTTTATTTTTTAATTACATTTTTTCACAGTATTTTATTTCATGTTTATTTATTTATTTATTATTTATTTATTTGTGTTATTTCTTAATGTCTTATCTGTGTTTACTAACTGTTGTCTTGTTGAATCTAGGAATCCATGAAGCTTATGGGCATGAAGCCTTATCTCTATTGGTTTGCTTGGATGTTGAAGTTTGTATCTCTAATGGTCATCAGCGTTGCGATCATGACTATGATCTTTCACGTGAAAACCAAGAAGGGTGCCATGATCACCTACACTCATCCTTCAATAACATTCATCTTCCTGATGCTCTTTGGTATCACGGTTATAGTCTTGTGTTGTGCTATTTCAACTTTCTTTTCACATTGTAAGTTATCCTACATGAGTTTTCTGTTCATTTACAAAATTTGCATACATTTTTAAAGAGCATAATGAAGATAGTATTCAGTCACAAAGAGTTAATCCATTGTTGCCTAAGGAAGTATTAATATTGGTTGTTGTAATTACAGGGTGGCGCAAAAAACCGGACTGTATTAAATGCAAACCTAAATGTGACTAGTCCATTATTTCCGCCACCCTGTATGTCCATAGAAAGTCAATTTCATATGAAAATGGTAAAGGAAAGACATTATTAGGTACTGCAACGTAGATGAGAATTTATTATGTATTACTTAGGTACTATTGGCTTTAGTAAAGTTACAATATTTTGACGTATATCATTAGAGTAGATAACTAGAATACTTTCAAGCCAAGAGTAACTATTGTCAGTACCTAGTGACTTTTTTGAGTAACCTAGTACCTTTCCGACTTGACCTAGCTGACCTTTCCGACTTGACCTGGCTCAAATTCAGATTGGATATGGTTTGGCATTGGTTGATGCCTAAAGAATTATTATATTGGCACCATAGAAGTTGATTGATTGATTGATTGATTATTTGATTGATTGATTGATTCATTCATTCTTTCATTCATTCATTCTTTCATTCATTCATTGATACTTTAAGGGTCTTCGAAGTATTTTTATTTCGCTTTTGACCACTTCTTTTGTTTGGCTTATTTCTGCTATTTATTGACATAATTTAAAATAGCAATGAAGACAAGTTACTGCATACAAATACTTATATATATTTTTCGGGTTTCTTTATTCCACAATGCACAGTCGGATACAGAGTAATTTGCTTCTTGTCCTATTAGCAAGTAGTGCAGCAGCAGCCGGAGCAATCATCTACGTGGCCATCTACATGCCTTATTTCTTTCTGAGCTTTCGAATGGACAGTGTGTCGCAGACTCTCAAAATGATACTTTCGCTGGACATTAACCTGGCCATGTCGTTTGGCTGTTTACTCATTTCACAGTATGAGGACCTTGGTATGCCACATTAGCTGTAATCTTTTGCATTCTAATATATGTACATGTTTTAAAATGCCCTTGTTGAAAACTTCTTATATTGTGTAATATAAAGTCGATTCACTGTAATGTGTGTGTATATGCATGTATATATATATATATATATATATATATATATATATATATATACATATATACACATATATGCACTTACATATATATATATATATATATATATAAATCAAAAAGCCTTATATATATATATATCTCCGTTGCTATATCAGCCAGGCATGCAATATAAATCAGAAATTCTCTGCGGTACAGGTCCGCCAAACTGATTGTCATCAGGTCTGGCAAAACACATCTATTCCTGACTGCATATCTGCCTTAACCTGGAGCCAGGCATTGCAATCGATTCACCACGGACCACGATTATTCACTGAAGCGACCATCGCTGGTGCAGATCTACTACAATGGCGCATAAGAAGTTTGACACTTTTGCAGCATTTTAGCATACCTGTTTGACTTTTTGCAGCATTTTACCACTGCTCCTCATTTCACTACCACCCTCTAGCGAGTAAGGCTAAGTTGACCTTAGGGCTCCTGCAGATCTCGAACCCACAACCTCCTGCTCTATCATCTGACATTATTACCACTCTGCTAACTTCCCACCTGATATATATATATATATATATATATAATGTTATAAACAATCACCCATATATATATATACATATATGTATATATATATGGGGTAATTGTATTGTCATTTTGTTTTGGTTGAATTTTCGGTCACAGGTGTTGGTTTGCAATGGAGCAATTTCAATAAACCAGTAAACATCAACAATGTATTTACAATGACCGACGTTTTCATCATGTTGCTTGTTGACATCGCCTACCTGTCATTGATCACCTGGTACTTTGACGCTCTACTCCCGGGTGACTTTGGAACTCCTCAGCCATTCTACTTTCCATTTACAGTAAGCTATACTACTTATTGTTTCCTAAAATTTCTACCGGTACTTGAGTTTACTCAAGCTAAAAATACACACCCGCATGAGAAATGTGGATAAATTACCATAACTATTCCATTTGCTTTGTTGACCTTTGCCGGGGCCAACAACCCACCTTGCCCACCATAGCTATTTCAAGAAAGATTAAGCGCATAAAAATAAGCAGCTACCTCTGTACTACATTTCAAAGTGCTATATAAATTTATGAGATTTTACTTTACTTTACTTACTAGAATGTTTACCATAAAATGCTCTGGCTCATACATTTAACAATTCAATGTATCAGGTTGCCTCCCTGGCGGGATATGTTTCCCATTTAGGCAACCCTTTTCTTCTCAACATTCCACTTTAGGCCTAACTCTTGTCTACTATATGATGTTATATTAATCTGAATATTCTAGTAAAATATTAACTTTTAATTTGACTACTTCTCAGGTTTCTTTTTGTTTTCTATTCTATTGTATACTTAGACTAAATTTAATCTTGTGAATATTCTGTGAATTGTCTTGGTCTTATTTTAAATTCAATTGATATCATTTATTGTAATTGATGTCAGACATGTCAAGTTGAGTTGAAATAAACCTCAGTTCAGTTCAGTTCCAATATCAACTAAAATGTATCTCACTTATTGTTATTTAAGAAGTATCTAAAAATATATTATGTATATTATTATATACTATGTATATGTTATTATATATATATATATAATATATATATATATATGCTATACTAGTTTCTTGCCTATCATCGTTAAATTTAATTAGGCTATTAAATACATGTCATCATTGTAAATTAATTAATTGTTATGTTTTTTGGGTTTTAATTTGATGTATTTTTAAGCAGTATTTGTGTAAACTTGTTGAACATATAGACTGTTGTTATCATTCTGTCATCCGAATATTAATTTGATTTTTTCCTCTTAGTATTTCTATTTGACACTTAACAGTGGTCGGGTGCTTTCCAGTTTAATGATTCAATGTATTGCAATGGAAATAGACTAAATCTTGGTATCCTCTTAGCAGCGACCGATTTGTTTTAGTCGTGGTACTGGTACGGCAGACCTAGCAAGGTCGAAAGCTCAACCTCTGAACATACCGACCGGCCGTACCACGGCGACCGAGCGAATACTTCGAACAACAGAATCCAAACTCTGAAGTAGGAATACGAATACGTCATCTGAGAAAAGTAATGTTTTCACATTTTCAACGGCTGTCTTCTGCTTTGTTGCTTGATGTAATTAATTATCTATTGCCATTTTAGAGCTCTTTTCCGAACGTTGGCATGCATTGTTTAGTATACCGGGGAATATTAGTCCCATTGGTTAGTTAGGTTTAATGCGGGAAGTTTTTGGGAAAAGTGCAGTACTCAGAGGTCCTAAAAAGGTGGGGGAAAAGTGCGGTAATTTCCCATTTGTGCTCCTACTTCACCTTGCATATATGCGGAAATTAATTTAGTCCATCCATGTATGTGAAAATCACAGCGTTTTTTCAGTTGCAAAAATGGCCGACAAGCTAAAAAAGCATATCTATGCCTATATGAGAAAAATAGTGAAAAGTGCTATTGTGCTATGATCCATCTTATTCCAAGCAGATTATCACAGTTATTTGCACTTATTTTCCTCCAACAGCTAAAAGCAACTGCAACAACCATTACCTACCTTGAGCGTGTGCATGTACATAGATAAGAGAAGAACTGCTAATATGAAAAGTGCTATAAGTCCGAAAAAGTGACCAAAATATAGAAAAGTGCGGATAAATTGCTGCATATATATGCGGAAATGGCAATGCGGAAAAAATGGAAGGAAATGTGGCACATTAAAAAAATTTGTTAAATATGCTATGCCATATGCTATTTCTAAAGTGTACCTTTTACCTGTGATCAGTGTTTCATCATTGAGTTTCCTCTGTTTTTGAGTTATGGTGGATGTCTGTATGCATAAACATATGCATACATACATGTATACATTCGTACATACATTCATAGATACACATGCACACTTACATACATGTATACATACATTATATGGGGATGTGAGTCTTCTTTCTCTTGACAAAATTGGATATTGAATTTTTTGGGGGTTAAATATGGAGGATCACAATTTATAGTGGAACAATTATTGACTTGTACTGTAGGTATTTCGAGGATCAGTTAAGCCGTCTGTGGTGGATCTGTCTGTTGACATGTACGTTGGTGAAATTACGGCCCTTTTGGGTCATAACGGTGCAGGAAAAACAACAACCATGTACATGCTCACGGGTAAGTAATGATTGTCGTACATGTAGTTGTATATATTGTCTGTATATGTATGTGTGTATGCATGAATGTATGTTAGTATGTATGTATGTATGTATGTATGTATGTATGTATGTTTGTATGTATGTATATATTTTTGCATACAGACATCCACCACAACTCAAAAACTGTGGTAATCTACTTAGAAGTAAGATGGATCATATCTGATTCATTATATAGATTAATTATGGACACACTAAATTGGTTAGGATATTTGAATTACATTGTAGAGATTTTATAATAACATGATTTTCAAGTAGTTTAGAAGGCATTGCATTGTGTGCAGACTATCATTACTTATGAGTTTATTTCAGCCAAAAAAGAGATTTTAGGAATGAAGTGATATGATGAGTTTTGGCTTCATGTGGCAGGTCTAGTTTCATCTTTAAGTCTTTTAACAGATCATTTAAACCCCAAAATTTGGCCTTTTAATGAGACAGACAAGAGAGTTTTATGGTCAAGGCCCTTGATATCCTGAAAGAGGGGACGCACATTTTATGACATATCAAAATCAGCAGCGAAACTATTAACTAGTTTTGCTTGAAATAATAATGATGGTGGTGTTGGTGGTAGTGGTGATGCTGACTACTAATGTTTGCATTATAAAATTGATATTTTGTTTTGTAGGATTTTTGCCTCCAACCGAGGGAACAGCATATATAAACGGTCTGGATATTCGTCAGGATATGGTTCGAATCCGTCAGAGCCTTGGGCTGTGTCCACAACACGACATCCTCTTTGACAAATTGACAGTTGTTGAGCATCTGAAATTCTTTGCTAGAGTATGTTTGCAGATTTTGTTTGTGAAACAACAATGTTTTCTAGAATCATTTGAAATTTGAATTGAATTTTACCGGAAGGCTTCAAATGCTTTTCGGTATCCTGCCAATTTTCTGTCTAGATTTATGGCTATACCATACAATGTCGAGAAAGTCAAAGTCCTTCCCGAGCCATAGGGTTCGTAGGGCAGCGCTGATCTCCATATCTGTAGTCCTCAGCCAGGCATGCAATTCCATGGAATGGGGCTAGTGTATCACCCCGCATGCTGTTTGACTGTACAGTGTTGCCACTGCTCGTTTTATCACTCCTTCTAGTGAATGAAGGCTGAGTCAACCATAGGGCTTCTGCGGGTATCGAACCCACAACCTTCAGATCTTCTCACCAATGTTGTTATGCTGTTACCTCTCTGCTATCTTCCTGTCCCTCACCATGCAATGATCTATACTAAATGTCTAATTAATATTCTGAATAGTTAAAAATACTAGATTGATGTTTAGTACCAAACGGTTTCGAGTACATGGTGTTTGATATAATTTCAATGATTGCAACTGATTTAAAACCATGAAAGATGAGACATGGGAGAATTTTAAGGTTCTGTTCATGGGAAGATGGGGGGGGGTATTATAAACCAGAGTAAATATTTACAGTAAAACAAGGTAAGGTGTGGAAAACTGCGAAGGTCGTGGTCACGAAGAAATGTGGCAGAGAGTATGTCATGTCTCGTACCATACAATCTGGGGATAACTGATATGAATTCTGACCCCAGTAATTGAATAGCCTTCTTGAGAGAATTACTCGGGCTTTATTGTTCTTGAGGAAGGCAATGGGAAAACTTCTTTACTAATCATGTCACTAGGTGACTTTCTCATTAGTTTCATGCATACCTAGACATTTAACTGGATTTCACTAGGATTGATAAAACTTTGGTTAACGATCTTTATACTGATAATTCTTGACTACATGTGTGAAAAAATTATTTTAAAAAAATAAAATGGCTACAACTGACAAAGAGACTGTTAAAAATAATCAGCACATGATGTATATAATTTCTGTTTGGAGCTCTTAAAAACTCTTAGTTTTGTATGGCAAAACTGTATTTTATTCTTATTCATTTCCAACCGTTCCAGCTGAAAGGATGTCCCGCATCAGAGGTAAATAAGGAAGTTGACGACATGGTTGCCGTTTTGCATCTCGAAAACAAGCGAAAGACCTTCTCAAAAAATCTTTCAGGAGGAATGAAGAGAAAGTTATCGGTCGGAATTGCACTTATTCATGGATCAAAGGTAGTCGTCATCTAATGTTGCTTACAAGTAGCAGAGGAACTACAGTGCTGTCCATATTATTTGGTTACAGAGACAGCCTTCTAGTGATATCATCTTGTATCTATTTGCCCTTTAATCCACAGCACATAGGATTTCACAGCAAGGGTAGAGACCAGGTGTTTATAAAAGATTATATCCTGAAGTTTTTGGTTTTACTTTTTTTCTTAAAATTTCTTCCAAGAGTTTCTTTCATCTTTGCCTTTTCTTTCAACCAGGTTGTTTATCTGATCTTCTGGCTTGACCTGGCTCTAATGCTATTTGGATTTTGTGCGCCATCGGCTGATGCCCTGGGCATTATGATAGTGGCGCTACAGAAGTTGATTGATTGATTGATTGATGATTATCTTCATACTATCCACTGTATTCCATGTATGTGTTTCTTGAGTTTTGTTATCCAGTTTTAGTGATTGTCACATAAGCTTATAGATGGTCTTTCTTTTTAGATGCTTTTTAGGGATGGTCTTTCAATTTCTGTTATCTCCTAATATTGTTTATTCAGGAACTCCTATTTGCAATCTGCCTTTAATTAATAAATAATAATAATAATAATAATAATAATAATAATAATAATAATAATAATAATAATAATAATAATAATAATAATAATAATAATAATTAATAGCTGGATTTTAAGTGGTTTAGTAGGATTTTGACTGTGCTGAATTCACAGGTCACCATTTTGTTTAGTGTACATTTTGTAAAACGTTTTAGCAGTATCTGGACCCACCCTGGCTCAGTGATCAATTTTTCACAATTTTTCAATGATTAGTAGGAGTTGGACTGCTCCTACCCTAAAATTTTCATTCTCAGTGGGACTGGATAGGTAAAAATCAAACCAAACTTTCTGACCCTCATGGGGGTGTTATCACTGACAGTGAGGCCAAAAACCTGGGGAAATCTTGCTGTCATACAAAAATTAAGCATATTTTACGAATTTTGCTTACCCCTTGTTTATTCGATTCATTTTATAAGATCAGACTGCTTGCCATTTAGCAAACCATTTAATATATGACGTTACATCATACATGCTTTGCAGTTTGTGATTCTCGACGAACCCACTTCGGGCATGGATCCACAGTCGAGGAGGGAGACTTGGGATATTTTGCAGAGTCAGAGAAAGGATCGCACAATTATTCTGTCAACGCATTTCATGGACGAAGCGGACCTGCTTGGAGACCGAATTGCCATTATGGCTGACGGCGAACTCAAGTGCTGCGGTTCGTCGATGTTCCTGAAGAAGAAATATGGTGGGAATTCGTTGGAAAATTTGCACAGAATTTTAGGAACCAACTGTCCGAAGAGCAAAATGTTGTTAGAACTAAATATCATCTTACGACAGGTTGTCGCTGTTGAGAGATTTTGTAATTTTGGGGTTTAAAAAAGTTGAACAGTAGATATGTTCCAAATAGTCGAAGGCTTGCTTAATGTCTGTGGTACCCACTGTTCTAGAATCAAATTCTGGCATGCATGACTATATGGATTTTTACCTGGACTGGTTGAAGACACTCCTCTTTAATTGCCATTAGTGAATATACAATGAGTACTTTTTACTTTAACATTCAGCAGAGTTGCATGACAAAACTTTCGAGTGATGTAACATCAAGAGGAGTGTGGTCTCAAGAAGAATGATGATAAAGCAGGCTTGACTGCTGATTTGTCTCTGCACATTTCAAATTGTTTCCACCTGCACTGTTCGCTAATATCACCTGTGTTTAGTGTTGACCTGACCTTAACCTTGAAATCCCTGATCTTTGAAATTTGAGTTATGCAACTTTATGTGTATGTGCGCACACACGTATGTGCACGTGCATGTGTGTTATTGCCATACACCAAACATGCCAGAGTTTAGATAAATGTCATGGTCATTTTCAAAGATACAGGTGTGCAGGCAGTGCTTTGTATAGAGGCAAGTTATCCATTGAAATTCTTGCACAGGTCTTCAAAATTTTTGCAGAACCCTTTATGCATTTGAAAACATATTTCTTTTACAAGTGGATACTAATTTGCCTTGGTATATAGCCATATACAGCTATACACATATACAGGGTGTAAAAGTGAAAAGGGCACCCCTTTATGATATTTAATATCTCGGCTGCGTGTATAGCGATTTCAATGAAATTTATAGACCATATACCTGGAAATGTTTTTGATGCAACTACCAAATTTCATGCTGATAGCTTTAGAGTTTGCTAAAATATGGCCAAAAAACTAAAGAGACCCAAATTTTAAAATTGACAAACAGAAGATAACGTCATAGTAATTTGTATCGTTTTTAAGTCTAAAATTGCGTCGTTGTCATTTTAGACAAGGTCAAGGGTTACTTACGGCCAACAGATAAACACAGCAGCATTATGATTGGCTGCAGGACTGTCATGATATGCTTGGAGAAGATTTCATATTCCAGCAAGACGGAACACCTGCCCACTCTGCTCTCAGGACCCAGAATTTTCTGTAGTAACATTGTCCAGATTTCATCAAGAAAGATGACTGGCCACCAAACTCCCCAGTGATACTTTTGACTTCCACGTCTGGGAACCTTGCTCGACTGATATAAAAAAAGTATCAGCCAAAGCCACAGAACATCACGGAGTTGAACACTGTGCTGAAGAATATTTGGGAGAGTTTGCCTGAAGACCAGATCAAGAAGTCGATATTGTCAGTGAAGAAGTGCTTGTCGGCATGTGTGAAGGCTAAGGGTGCATGGGCATTTTGAGCACCTTCTCCCGCAACAAATCATCTGAAACCCCTTTACGTTCAGGGCCAAAAAAACTTTTTAAAATATTTTTATCACTTTATTATGACGTTATTTTCCAATGTCAATTTCAAAATGTGGGTCTCTTTAGTTTTCGGGCCATATTTCAGCAAACACTAAAGATATCAGCATGAAATTTGGCAATTACATCGAAAACGTTCCCAGGTATATGCCCCATAAATTTAATTGAAATCGCTTTACACACAGCCGAGATATTAAATATCATAAAGGGGTGCCCTTTTCACTTTTACACCCTGTATATGTATATATAATATATACAGGGTGTAAAAGTAAAAATTGGACCGATGTTTAGCATTTAATATCTCGGCGGCGTGTGTAGTGATTTCAATAAAATTTATAGATCATATACCTGGGGGTGTTTCTGATGTAATTGTCAAATTTCATGCTGCTATCTTTAGTGTTTGCTGAAATATGGCCCAAAACTAAAGAGGCACAAATTTTAAAATTGACAACTGAATATAACATCATAGTAAAGTGATAAAATAATTTTTTTTATTTGTGGCCCTGAAAAGGGCCGTTTTAAAGGGGGTTTCAGATGGTTTGTTGCGGGAGCAGGTGCTCAAAATGCCCACCCTTAGCCTTCACATATGCCAACAAGCACTTCTTCACTGACAGTATCGACTTCTTGATCTGATCCTCAGGCAAACTCTCCCAGATATTCTTCAGCACAGTCTTCAACTCTGTGATGTTCTGTGGCTTTGGCTGATACTTTTGATATCTGTTGAGCACGATTCCCAGACGTGGAAGTCAAGTGAATTGATATCTGGGGAGTTGGATGGCCAGTCATTTCTTGATGAAATCTGGACAATTTTGCTCCAGAAAATTCTGGGTCCTGAGAGCAGAGTGGGCAGGTGCTTCGTCTTGCTGGAATATAAAATCTCCTAGCAAATCATGACAGTCCTGCAGCCAATCATAATGCTTCTGTATTTATCTGTTGGCCGTAAGTAACCCTTGACCTTGTCTGGCATGATGACAAAGACGCTATACATTTTATTACGACGTTATATTCCGGTCAATTTTAAAGTTTGTGTCTCTAGTTTTTTGGCCCTATTTCAACAAGCACTAAAGATATCAGCAGGAAATTTGGCAATTACATCAGAAACATTCCCAAGTATATGAACTATAAATTTTATTGAGATCACTACACACGCGGCCATTATATTAAATGTCAAACATCGGTCCAGTTTTTACTTTTACACCCTGTATATGTATATAGCATACATGTATATATATATATATATACATATACGTATATAGTTGCGTTCAGTTGGATTATTTTGAATGTTTTAGGCATTGGATACCATTTGACAATTGTTCGAAATCCGCAGAGCAAGTCCAAGAGAATATCCAGGTTGATTAAAAGCTTTATTTCACACGCTCGACTCGAAGCCAAAGTCGGTGCGGAGCTTGCCTATATTCTGCCGCAGGAGATGGTGTCCATGTTTGAAGACCTTTTCAATGCAATCGAACGCCAGCGTCAGTCCCTTGGAATTGACAGTTATGGAGCTTCAGTGACAACAATGGAAGAAGTGTTCATCCGGTATAATGCGAAAGCAGCATTGTTTTTTGGTTCCTCGGGGCACTGCTATTGTTATGTGACATCATTCGTTTTATTGCTAAACACTTTATTATGATAGTGGCACCATAGAAGTTGATTGATCGATCGATCGATCGATCGATTGATTGATTGATTGATTGATTTGCTTGATTGAACATCCCGGGCTCCAGCTCCAATGCAGCAACTTCAGTGCCCTCTGTTCACTGTACACTCTCAGAAAGGCATCATCTTATACTATAGGCTGCTTGCACTAGTTGGCTATATTTTAGAGAATGTATTGCAGATAATCGATCAGTTTCCTTGATAATTACTAAATAAGTTTACATTTTAACCACAGTTGAGGCAGTAGTTATCAGCTGATGAACCTGGAACTGGGCGATATTTGGGGAGAACATAAAAAAATGGAGAATGGCCTCTGCATTGATCAATTATCTTGTGTACCGGTATACATCTGACCTTTAGATTTAAAACTTATGTGATAGACATGGTTATGTTATGAGCATCACATACATTACGGTATATTATTGTTATTTATTATTGTTATTCAATTTGGCAGCCAGTCTTGTATGGGGTACTTTATCAAAAGCTTTGGCAAAATCTAAATTTATTATTATTATTATTATTATTATTATTATTATTATCACATGGTTGTTAATGCACATTGAATCATTCACTAAGTGAAGAATCATAAGTGTTGGTTGTCTTGTGCCAAAGACTGTTTAGTCCAAACAGTAGTCTATAAACTGTTAGTTGTTCTTATATTTTGAATGGCATCTCAAGTTCACATTGTGCACCATTTGCAACATTGTCAGAGTCGGCGAACCCACTGAACCAGCTGTTAAGAAAATGACGCCTGTGGACCCATGATGGGTATGATGCCTGCCAAGACGACCATATCCGGGATGCCGGCAGCGATGGATTTGGTGCCTTCGGAACCTTCTGTGAGCAGCATAATGTCCGTCGACCGACCTTCGAGCACTTCATTTCTCAACAGAAACTTGAGGTCGGTCTCGACCACTTTTTCCAACCAACAGAATTCCTCGCTGCTGAGTTATCTCACCACTAAACTGGCGAAGCTCAAGGAATCTCGGAGCAAGAGTTCCATCAAGATTGAACCTCGGAAGACGATGGCGAAAGTGAACACCGCTGGCGTGGAGGCATCCGACTCCATATCCATCATGTCGGAAGCAACGTCTGAAGCATCCGACACCGAATGGGATGAACTGCCTGCAGGCGAGGCGTTAGGAAGACCCGGCAGTGACTGGGAGAAAGGTCCGAAAACCTTCGTGCCTAGATCAAACCGAGTGTCGCCGTTAAGTACGATGTTGCCCGGGGATAGAGGAAAGCCGTCGCTTATGAGCAGAATTCGCCGCGAGGTGTCTAATCCTGAGATGAAGAAGATTTCTGAACTTGCTGAGATCAACAATCAACAGCACAAAGGCAGTTTGCTGAAGGGCGTTCCTGAAGATGAAATGGAAGTCAGCAAAATCAGTGAGCATCTCTGTACTAGCTGAAATTTCACTGCTTTTTGTGATTTTAGGCAAACTTTCAGACAGTTTGACAGGAGGACGTTAGTTCAAATCTCAGCAATTTAGACCTCGTATTAGTGTAAAGCGCTCTAGCCTTTGACTCTTCGTTCATGGTTTTGCACTATATAAATTGACTTGCTAACCTAACCTAACTTACATCCCTGCCTAAAATTGGTAGCTATTGATCCCAAATGCAGTTGGTTTTGACAATTGACAGGGGAACCTGGCAGTGGAAAATTTATCTTCCGACACAATCCCTAAACTTGCCAAAATTGATTTTAAAAGTGTGCATGTTGTTTGTTCTCTGCAGTGTTTTTGTTACACTATTGACTATAGTTAGGGTTGCCAACCGTCATTTATTTCAAAGGACAGTCCTTTAATGCATCTCTGAGTCCGTGTCCTTTATCACTTTAATAAAGGACCATGGTTTGTCCTTTATTTCAAAATTCAAGTCATGAAACCACACATTTCAATTGAAATTTGCAAAAGCGGCAGGTCGACTTAGTGGTTGAACCCCATTTCAGAAGAAGGGAGATGACCTTTTTTTGCTTGTCACCACACTTCAGAAGGAAGTTAACCCCTTTTTTCCCCGCACCTGATGACACCAAGCTTTTTCCACACCGGGTGTCCTTTATTGCAATTGGTCACAGTTGGCAACCCTAACTATAGTGCAGGTTGATAAAGTGAGTAAGAACCAGCCTTTGTAGAAAGTTACAGTGAGACACTTAATGTTGGTATACTAATTTTATGGCATTTCATTTATGGATATTAAAATCGTAGTGCTATATAATTTTCACATTACTGTTGTTATTATTAGTGGTTACTGTACTGCATACTCAAATCATTTACGTGTTTAATTTTAGGCTTGGCTTCTAGTGATTCAAGTGCAGATGCTGGGGAAGGTGAGATCTGTTTTCCGTATGGACTATTGACTTTTACTAAGCAGTTAAATTCTTTAGTTTCCCAATTTCCCAAAACATGGCTAAACATGTGGGTGGAGTAGTGGCAATCAGTAGCAGTTCTAGGAAAATAAAATTGGGGGAGGGGGCTATGTTATGTATGACCTGGTATGTAACTAACGAAAAAGTATGACGAGCAAAAAAAACAAGGTCACCACCAGTCTTAGTGAGTGCATTGCCCCTCATCTGGTGTAGTTTAGTTGACCTGCCAAAGAAAACTGGGGGGGGAGGCAAAGCTGAAAGCTGGGGACTACAGACTCCCTGCTCCAATGTAGAACTGCCCCTGCGGCATTGATTTTGAAACTGAAACTTTGCAAGTTTGGATCAGACCCTAGTTATTGTGTACTGTGTAGCATCCTTGGGCAGTCACAAACATCTGAGCATAAAGAAATTTCTAAAATTTCAATTAAGAACATGTATTTTTGCTTCTACCTTGTGCCATGTTTTTGCTATTTATTGTTAATTGGACAGCATAATGACTAAGGACCCCTGTTTTGCTTCAAGTCTGTTTCATGCCAGCACTGTTTCTAATATTAAATGTAAGATGTTCAGTGTATGCTGCACTTTGGTATTATTATTATTATTATTATTATTATTATTATTTATTATTATTATTATTATTATTATTATTATTATTATTATTATATGACCTGATGCACCTGTGAGCATCACATTGAAAACTGATGTGTTAGACAAATTTGAGAATAAATTGGAAAATGTGACTTCCAACAAGTTTACCATGTACAGTATTAATTATTATTATTGAAGTTTCTGGATTGCACCGCTTAAAAGTACTGTACACCCGCTCTCCTTAGAGGCAAATTTGAGGGATAAGGTAAAAGGATATAGAAAATTTGATAGATAAGACAGTGTCAACATTCGTACGCCCATTTAATCACGATAGTGTGAAGCTATTTTTTTGAATTGATCATGAAATTAGTAACGTATCGGGCCTAAACCTGAAGTGCTACAAAGACCATTTTAAATGCAGTGGCGTCATTTCACACTTTTCTTGGGGGGGGGTGAGAAATTTGTTTGCAAATTTTTCACAAATTTTAGTTATTTTTTGCAATTTTTTTGCAAATTTTGAGCAATTTTGGCAAATTTTAGGGTCAATGTTGGAAATTTTGCAATTTTTTGATATTTTTGGGCAATTTTTGCAGTTTTTTGCACATTAATACATTATAAATTAATATTTTCATTTCCTTGGGGGGGGGGCACGGTCTCCCAGCCCCCCCAAATGACACCTCTGATTAAATGTTATTACTGTCCAATCCACACTGGTGGACTTATGTGAATGACATATGAGTGAACCCAGGCAGAGTCAGCTCATGTGATAGGCAAAGATGATGCTCTATTGAGTAAGCTGGCAGTGTTGTGACTATTGAAATAGTCAATACTATTTAAATACTATTTAAATAGTTCTGAACTATTTAAGTGACTATTTTAAATAGTTAGCAAACTTACCTATTTAAATAGTATTTATAAATAGTTTAGCACTATTTATAAATACTTGATTTTAAATAGTTGTATTATGTTATCATCTCAAAATGAAATTTTTACTATGTGACAAAACATTTGAGAAACTGCTGCTCCTCAAGATTAATCAAGACTTTTGGTGAACAACCTAACAGGTGACTGTATTACTGATCAATGTGATTGCAGATAACTAGTGACAGTGCTTTTTAGATTATAACATTGGCCAGTGATAAATGATAATACAGTTTTCATTTTGACCTTGAAAATTTAAATAGTATTTAAATACTATTTAAATAGTTATGAACTATTGGCTATTGGAAAACTATTTTTAAATAGTGGTTAAGCTCAACTATTTGCAATAGTATTTAAATAGTCTAGTCAACTATTGTTCCAAACACTGTAAGCTGGTGAACTTTTGAGTGAGCTGTTGATGGTATCCATCTGCTAAGTAAGTTCAGTGGCATTGCACCAATGTGACCAATGTAACTTAGAGTCATAGGCATCCCAAATAAGATAGAGCTTTGAACCTGTGGACATCTCAGATAGTGACATCTCTTTGGGAATGGGTTAGAAATCAAGAAATGATAGAAACTGAGAAGAGGAACGGTTAAAGTAATACTTCTATTCGACTATGTTGTTTATTCAATTTTGTAGTTTATTTCTCTCTTATATTTTTCAAAGAGATTGTGTTGTATATTTTTGCATTTCCAAAATGTTTTGCAGTTCAGTTTCAATTGTTTTGGATGAATTTCTTTTCTGTTGGACTAATTAGAGCTAATATATTGTCAATGAAAGTTGTGGTATGTTTTGTTGTTCTTGATAGCCATCTTTATTGATTTTGTGGTGGTGACTGGAGTTCGTCTATTACTTCAGCATTATCGGGCGATGCTGATGAAGCGTATAATTCACAGCTGGCGAAATCGTATAATCACTGTGGTTCAGTTGCTGGTTCCACTGATTTTTCTGGCAATTGGCTGCGTGATTATTGAGTATTCTCCTTCGTCAAGCGAAACAATCGCTCTGGAATTGAGTCTTAGTCGCTTTAAGCGAACCGATGTGCCTGTTACCATTGATTCAAACGCTGAAAGCAGAGAAACAGCGGCATCAATAAGGGATATGTACGTTCGCATTCTTGAAGGTTCGAACAACATTTATGACGTGAAAGGCAAAAGCATAGACGACCATCTCCTTCAGCTTGCATATAAAGACATGGAGCATTACAAGCGTTCTGTTGTTTTGGCAGGAACGTTTAGCGCAGCATCGGAGTTCAACAAATCGATAATTGGCCATTTCAAGAGCGAAGCTTTCCACATAATTTCCATATCTCTTTCACTGGTCGACGTAACGCTGCTGAAGCAGTTAGTCGGAAGAGATTACAGCATCATGACTACCAATTTTCCGCTGCCAGCATCGATAAGTTCTGAGACCACGTTCAAGATTGTCGCTCAGCGTATGGCGGGTTTCGTGCTCTCCTACACGCTGACGTTTGGACTGGCCTTTCTCTTGGGCACCTTTATCTTGTTTCCAATTAAGGAACAGACCGTTGGATCCCGACGCCTGCAGTTTGTGAGCGGCATAAGAGCAGTGAACTATTGGTTATCAGCATTCATATGGGACATTGTGACTTACCTCTTTCCAGCTCTTTTGATACTGCTCATCATTCATCTGTTCAACATTCAACCTCTTAGGAGTAATCACAATCTTAAGTAAGTCCTCATTGTCTGAGGAATTGTTTGGTTTTGAATTTGATATACTATTTTGGTGGTTTGCAGTTGCTTACTTTGAAGAGACCTATTATTTAATTGCACAAGCTAATGTTTCTGAACTGGGCTGTGGAGACAGTGGGAGGGACCAGTCTGTTAGACTTTCTGGAAGGAGGTTTATGATAGCCTAGATGAGGACAAGGCAGTAAACATGCAGTAATATATTTAGATTTTGCTAAAGCTTTTGATAAAATATCCTATACAATACTGGCTGCCAAAGTGAAGTCCTCTGGAATAGGATGGAGTATTCTCGGATAAAAAAATTGGTTGAAGGGAAGAAGGGTTATTGAATATGACAGAGTGGGTTAGGTGCTGGAGTAGTAGGCTAGCTGACAGAGCAAAGTTCAAGCCCTGCTAGCGCCCCTAGTGGCTTTCGCACAGGCAGTAATGCCTAAGCCAAATTAATCATGCTATGTATCAATCAATCAATCAACTTCTATAGCGCCACTATCATAATGCCCAGGGCATCAGCCGATGGCGATGTATGTTAATGGCTCTAAACTGTTATGATAGATTGATTACTTGATTGGGATTTGATTGATCAGTCTTTTATTGAATGCTAATTTTAACCTAGTGGAACATATAATGCATATTTATGTTGAAGTTTGAAATGTAATGCTTAGCTAGTTTTTGTGTTTGTTGACTATAGAAACTCTACAAAACTTTATTTTGACATTTTATTTTATTTTCAAAATACTACAATCATGATGCTGTCGTTTTAGCCTCAAATGTCTTTCAGAGAATAAGGAATAAACTTACGAAAAACCAGAGTGAATTGGTGACTTAATTTCTAAATTAATTGTATTGATTGTGAATCAAGTTTAACTCTCGAGACAAGCATCTATTGGATAGGTTCAATATTCTGCTGATTGTAGTCATGCACAATAACATCATATCGACTGCATTTTGTCACTTCTTAACAGGTATGTCTTCATACTGTTGATGCTTTATGCTTGGGCAATGTTGCCTCTAACATATCTTGAGTCTTTTGGATTCACTGAGGCTGCTGCAGGTTTTGCCTGGTCAACAATAATCAACATTTTAACTGGTTAGTGTCTTATAAGCAGAGATGTAGCAAGTACACAATGCTTCAAGTACAAGTACAAGTACAAGTACCTGGCCTCCAGTACAAGTACAAGTACAAGTACTTGCATTCCAAAAATTCAGTACAAGTACAAGTACAAGTACCTGGCCTCCGAGTACAAGTACAAGTACAAGTACCTGGCCTTCGAGCATGAGTACAAGTACAAGTACCTGGCCTTCGAGTACTACAAGTACAAGTACCTGGCCTCCAAGTATTAGTACAACATTTTTGACATTGACATTTTTTTCCTTGACATTTTGTCCCCATGACATTTTTTCTACATGACATTTTGTTGACATTTTGTCCTCGGACAGTTTGTCCGGCCACGAATAAAACTGACACTATTAGCATCTAAATATCATCACAGTTGCACTAAAAATAGAGATGATAGTCTTGCATCGGTCATATTAACCCTATGCGGTTTCGCGATCAAGCCAGCTTGGCTAAATACGCGTTTAATTGGTGCGCCAGAAGCAGGCACACTAAGGTCTCTAATTAATGGCTGCATTATACAGCCTGTTGAACTCTTTTCTATTAACTTCACTGTTCCAAAATACGATGGTATCAGTGGCTTCATCATAAATATCGTTGAGTTCCAGTTACTTGGCCATCTGTGAGGATGTGCTTGTCATTAACCTAAAGGAACAGCATTGCTGGTACCATTGAAGTACATGTAGCCAGAGATGTAGCAAGTACACAATGCTTCAAGTACAAGTACAAGTACCTGGCCTCCGAGTACAAGTACAAGTACAAGTACTTGCATTCCTAAAACTCCGAGTACAAGTACAAGTACAAGTACCTGGCCTCCGAGTACAAGTACAAGTACAAGTACTAAAAATTTGTACTCGAGTACAACTCGAGTACAAGTACAAGTACCAAGTACTACATCTCTGCTTATAAGTTATAACAATTGCAGATGTGCCGTGTCGAGACAGGCTTCTTTCAGATAACATCGAGCAGAACAGTACTTTTTGGGTTAATTTACAACTAGAGATGGCTGTGGGTTGGGTTAACCCATGGGTTCGGTTGGGTTGGATTGAGTCTGAATTTGCCATGTTTTATGGTTGGTTGGGTTGGGTCAGAAAAAGTCTTGGTTTAAGAAATTTCAATGTATTACGGTGGGTTGGGTTGGGTCAAGTGACACTATTGCTGGCATGGGTTGGGTTGGATTATTATTATATTATTATTATTATTATTATTATTATTATTTATTATCTTGCCAATTTCTATAGCGCTATAACATAGCGTGATGCCAAAAGCAAGAGCACTTTACATAAATTGAAAAGAATCAAACTATTTCGGCAGGCTCAGACACCTGCGAGCGGCTATAAACAGCGCTCCTAGCAAAAACATTTGGATTGGGTTGGAGAATCAATGGGTTGGGTTCTAAAAATGAACCCACAGACATCTCTGGTTACAATTATTGGATTTAGCAAAAAGGATAGAGGATTTATGTTAGAAGGAGTTTGTGCAACTAAATAACTGACTAACTAAAAGCTTCTATAGTGCCATTTTAGAAATGCGCTTGGCCTGAGAAGACTCAAGAAGAAAATGGATTTCAATCAATCAATCAACTTCTATAGCGCCACTATCATAATGCCCATGGCATCAGTCGATGGCACACCAAATCCAAATAGCATTAGAGCCAGGTCAAGACAGAAGATCAGTCCAAAACGGTGGGAGAGCAATCTAAGGGGGATAAGCCAAGCCAAACAGATGTGTTCTAAGAGCAGATCTAAAAGATGATAAATTGTTAGTTATATGAAGTGATGTTGGTAGTGAATTCCAGAGCTTAGGGTTTTGAATGAATAAGCTGCAACAAAGAAGCGCAGAGCATTCAAGTGATCGATATGGCAAAGACAGCAATAGGAAACTGATAAAATGGGCATTGAAGTTGAAAGATAAGCATGTTGTAAAAGTCCTTATCAAGTATAGATGCTCAATATGCTATAACAATTTTCTTTTTCAGATATTACTGTACATTTCACACAATAAACTTTCTCTGACCTTCTTGTGTTGTATGCCTTTTCTTTCAGTTACATGCATTAATAATAATAATAATAATAATGTGATTTTAAGTGGTTTAGGAGGCTAAGTAAGCCTGTGTGAAAACCACTGATGTAACCATCTGCATTCAATAACCTAGTTTATCTAGATAGCCTTTGAATCCGTTCACTGTTTCAACTGTCACTCCCACCTCGTCCAAACTGTTCCATTTGTCCACAACCCTTGCACTAAAAAAGTTTTTCTTTCTTGGACCAACCCTCTGCTTAAACAATTTGCACTTGTGGCCTCTTGTGCTGCTATAGTGTGCCAATGTAAAGAATCGATCATATAGCACATCTACTTTCCCAGTCATTATTTTGTATGTTTCTATCAAATCCCCTCTCTCTCTTCTCCTTTCCAATGTTGTCAGTCCACAATATTGAAGTCTTTTTCGTAGCTTAAATTATGGCACCCATTGACCATCTTCGTTGCTCGTCTTTGCACTTTTTCTAAAAGTTCTATATCTTTTTCAAGAATGGATTCCAAGCCTGAACACAGTATTCCAGATGAGGCCTTACTAATGACTTATAAAGTTTAATGATTATCTCTTTGTCACGACTCACAATTGTCCTTTTCACCATTCCCAACATTTGGTTTCCCTTTTTGCTGCCTCCATGCATTGGTGAGATGGATTCATACTTCTATGGGTGATTATCCCCAAGTCTCTTTTTTTTTCTGTTGTGGTTAGAACCTTCCCCTAAAGAATATTCATTACCATTATTAGACTTCCCAACATGCATTACAGAACATTTATCAATATTGAAAAGCATCTGCCAGTCCACAGACCACTGAAACAATTTCCTTAGATCTTCTTGTAAAATTTTTGCATCATCCTCTGAGTCTATATTTCTGCATAACTTTGTGTCATCGGCAAACTTTGAAATTTTGGACAGTAATCCTTCATCGATATCATTTATATATATTAGAAAAGTAATGGCCCAAGCACTGAGCCCTGAGGCACTCCACTGATAACTCTTGCCCATTGCGAATGGCCTCCCTAATGCCAACCTTCTGTCTTCTTCCCTTCAACCAATTTTCAATCCATCTGAGAATATTGCCCCTTATTCCACAGGACTTCAGTTTGGCAGCCAGCCTTATATGGGGTACTTTATCAAAAGCTTTGGCAAAATCTAAATATATTATGTCTACTCCCTTGCCCTTGTCTAGATTATCAAAACCTCCTCCAGAAAGTCCAACAGGTTGGTCAGGCATGAACGCCCCTTTGTAAATCCATGCTGACTATCTTTAACAATTTTATGCCTAGTCAAATGTTCCAAAATGCTTTCTTTCAGTATTTTTCCATAACTTTACCGATTACAGATGTTAGGCTCACTGGTCTGTAATTGCTTGGTTCACTTCGTTTTCCTTCTTGAACAGTGGGCTGACTAATGCGTCTCTCCAGTCTTGCGGTACTACTCCAGTTCTGAGTGATTCATTGATTATCAAAGCAATTGCATGTCCTATTTCATTTCGAACCTCGTAAAGAAACTTTGGATGTAAGCCATCTAATCCTGGGCTCTTGTCTGTCTTTAAATTGGTCAAAACCTTGATAACACATTCTTTTGTACACACTATATCTGTTAGCATTTCTTCTTCATTTCCATCAAACACAATTTTGGCTTCTGGCATAGTATTTGTATTTTCCTCTGTAAATACTGAACAAAAATAGTTATTTAGAATCTGTGCAGTTTCTACATCGTCTGTTATTGCACATCCTGCGCTGTCCAAGAGGGGACCGACTGTGTCCTTTCGTCTCAACTTTCTATTACAATATTTGTAGAAACTTTTACTGTTCTGTTTTATATTTTTTGCTAATCTACCTTCAAAATTTGCAATAGCCATCTTGTTAGTAACTGCTGATGCTTTTCTTTTCTGAGTATACTGTTCCTCCAAGATCTTAAGTCTGTGCTGATTCTGCTCATTTCCTTTACTTGCTAATCTGAGTTTACTTAGTTTCCTCCACGCTTTGTTTTTCGCCCTTCTTTTCGTTGCACTTCTCTTGTTATCCAAGGAAGTTTGTTATTAATTTTCTTCTGTTTGGGAATGGTCAATTCTATGACTTTGGACATACATTTGGTAAATATGCTCCAGCCTTCCTCGGTGTCTTTTCCTGTTATCTCCCTCTCCAAATCCATTTCTGTAATCATCTTCCTTGCCAGGTCATATTCTCCCTTAAAAAAGTTACGTCTATCCAGAAACTGCTTTTGTTGACCTATCCCAAAGTTAATAGTAAAACTGACCATTTGGTGATCACTTGTTGCAAAAATTCTGCCCAACCTCCCACGTTGGAAACTATATTCTCCTCTCTTGTTAGAACCAGGTCTAATATGTTGTTGCCTCTTGTTGGCCTTGTCACATGCTGAAACAGAAAATTATCATTGACACAGTCCAGAAATTTCCTATCACATGATCTCTCTGTATCCAGCGTTTCCCAGTCTACATGATAATTAAAGTCACCCATTATAACAACATTTTCTCTTGATACCCTGTTCAATAAAGCAAACATTCCATTATCTGATTCTTCCATAGCACTTGGTGTTCTGTAACAAACCCCTACCAATATTTTCTCTCGGTGACTTCTGATTTCACACCATATATGCTCCTTGAAGTGATCATTTTCTATGTCTGTTCGCTCCATGGCATGCAAGCCTTCTTTAATGTAAAGTAGTACCCTCCTGCTCCATGACCTTTGCTGCTCTGGTTTTCCTATCTTTTCTAAACATAGCATATCCCTGTAAATTTAGTTCGGTATCATCAATGTCACACTTGGCCCACGATTCTGTGATTCCAATAATGTCTGGACTCATAACTTTTACTTGCATCTCCAACTCGGCCATTTTAAAAACCCCAATCAAACTCCTAGCATTTACATAAAAACAGTTCAGTGGTTTTCCATACCCTGACATACTAACTACATTACCGTTATTAATAATTTCATCTGTATTATAATTGTGACAGCTAGAGAAACCATATTCTATGTCACCCCTAGATTTATGCCTAATTACTTCCATATTATCTCTATATTTGTTATCACCTTTACCACTTAGACATTTCTTCTCTAATGTCTAATACTACCCTCCATGACCTCAGACCTTCTGATTTTCTCTATCCCCAGAACATATCAGATCGTCTTTTTCATTTTTGGCCCATATTTCAGCAGCTATTCCTATAACACTTGGGTCAATTAATTTGACATGCATCTCTAATTCAGCTCTCTTGCACACGCTTAAGGCGCTCCTAGCATTAATGTAAAATACCTCCTATCAATTCTCTGGATACTTTCCTGTTATCAGCACTATGAGAAATGAATGCAGTTGCTAGTCTACGGTTAACATTCATTGTCATTATCTGTCTTTTACAAACAAGTTTTAAGTAGACATATAATTTTCAGAACAGAAGCCTACAGGAACCCAATAAACTCTGACATGCATCCAGAATTGAGCGCTCATGAAAAAGTTGATGCACTGTGCCAACCTTTCGGGCAGCACTATTGAGATTTCGTTTTACTTACTTACTTACTTATGTCTTTTGTAGATACAGTAGCCATGATTGTGGTGTATATTTTGAAAATGCCAGAAATAGAGGTAATTAATGTGGCCGATATATTGGACTGGTTCTTCTATGTAACACTGCCCAACTACTGCTTCAGCGGTGGCATCCTGAGTCTTTTCGAAAACCAGGTGAACATCGACCTGTGCGGGATGCAAGAAATGAAACTCCTGTGCAATTCAATACGAAATACCAACAATACAAACCTCTGCTGCGAAGGCAAGTGACATTTGCAACGGAGGCAACTACAAGCACAAGTACCCAGCACTTGGCGGTTCCAGGATTTCTTGGTGGGGGGAATGAAACGAGTTCATAGGAAGTTGGTGGGGGGGATGAAGAGAGAAGGGGAAAAATCAAGAAACTTTGCCAAAAAAGGCTGACAAAAGAAATTTTTCCCCTAAATTTTTCCCTAATTTTTCCCCTAATTTTATCACACTTTTGCCGAAAAATTGACAAGAAATAAAAAAGGTCATCCCCAGCTTTTCCCCTCTAGTTTTACAAGACTTTTGCTCCAAAAATAGGTTTCACAAGCGAAAAAAAGGCTGGAAGTCCGGTGGGGGATGTATTCCCACTCATCCCCTATGTGGAACCGCCACTTCAAGTACCTTGGTTGCAAGTACAAGTATGGCTGCCTTGGCTAGTAGTATGAGCGTCGTTACAGTATATAGTGCTACTTTTTAAAAATCTCTGGTCAGATAGCAATTTATCATGATGCTTTTCCTTGAAATCAGTGCCAAAAATAACAAATTTGACTTGATTTTAATATACATCTTCTTCTTCTTCTTCTTAGCAAGCCCGCTAGTGGAGCATTGCTGTTTCCAGAGTCCGGTGACATAATTCTCTGTTCTGTGCCCGCTTTCATGCCATGGCAAGTCCAACGTTGTGTGAGGCTAGGTCTTTCTTGATCTTGTCCATGTTGTTCTGGGCCTACCTGCCGGCCTCTTTAATATACTGTTTCTTTCACATGCCTGGTATATACACCGGTAATCACAAATTGCTGATACATTAGCGTTGCATTGCATGACAGTAGCCCGTAAAATTATTGGTTATGTAAAAATCAATGCTACACATCTCGTAAATATATTTTCAAAATAGCCCAAATTGATTTTGATTTTTAGGGAACTGTGGTAATCTGTGTGCGGTATGGAATACAAATTACGTTGGAATTACGAGTCCGGGCATTGGTCGGTCGATACTCTTTCTGAGTCTGCACGGTATTCTGTATTTCATAATCCTGATCATTGTCGAAGCGGTTCAGACAAATCTCAAATTGAGGCGAATACTCTCTGAACGAAGATTCAGTGCCGTGGATCAAGAACCGATTGATCGAACTGTCGAAGAAGCCGGCCAAGACAGTGACGTCGTCGCCGAAAAGAAGCACATTATGGAAAAGCCGATACAGGAACTGATTGACAAACATATTCTTGTGGTCAGAGAGGTTAGCATTGATGTGCAGATATGCGGGGTGTCTCAGAAGCAACAATGTAGTGTGTTTCATAACAATCACGTAAAACTGTTACAGACGAAAGCGGATAAACTATACAGTTCAATCTTTTTTGTAATTCTTTTGTGCTTAAATATGAATGGCTTCACTGATGAACTGATAGGTCTCCATCTTTATACCAGTGGAATACTTGTACAGTATCTTTGATTCTCAACTTGAATTCATGAAGATATTTGAGTATTTTGGTGTAAAATTATTGTACTCACTGTATTTCCATAAGAAGAAATCACCATGCAGTGGCATAGCCAGGGGTGCTAAAACCCCCCTTGGGAGCCTACAAAAAATTTTTTATTGTGTTTCCATGCATTTTAAATTTGCAGACATGATTTTGGGGTCAAACCCCCTCTTGGGGCTGCTGACCAAAATGTTTAAGCGCCATAGGCAGGATGACCTTTTTTCTGGCTTGTCAGCATGTGAAAGGAAAAAGTTTAGAAGGAAAGACATAGGATAGATACATAGTATGACCTTTTTTGCTTGTAAAGATTTTTTGAAAGTTGGTTATGGTCAAAAGTCAAAACCAAACCCCCCCTTCCGGAAATCCTGGCTACACCACTGTCACTATGTTCCAATCCTAGTGATTATAGCACCCACTCAATAGCAACAACCCAACAGCTACCAATCTAACAGTCAAGAAATTGGTGTTGAGGAAAAGAAACGATACTCGAATCAATACAGAAACGAAGACTGAAATGGTTTGGTAATGTTGAAAGAATGAAGGAAGAAAGACTACCAAAGAAAGCACTAGATACAACTATGTTGAAGGGAAAAGGAGAAAAGGAAGACCAAGAAAAACATGGATAGAAAACTTTAAAGAGGATGCAGAAGAAATGCAAATAAACTTCATCCAAATGACCAAGGCAGCAAGAGATAGACAGAAGTGGAAGGAACTCATTCAGACCCATCATCCAACCCAATAGAGAACGAAGGAAGGAAAGAAAGGTTTTGAGCAATAAAAGGTTATGCCATGAAAGATGTACAAATTGTACATTTGTTCGACCAAGCACAATACGTTCAACAAGTTTAGATATAAAATGTAAATTCAAGATAGGCCTATAGCTAGGAAAATCATTTGGATCGAATGTTGGTTTTTTAACATTCTGATTTTGATTCTGAGGATCTCAATCACTGTGAAAGGGTATTCTGGTACCGAACCCTGCTCCTAAATTTTTTGTCAAGTGTTCTCAATCAATCAATCAATCAATTACTAAACTTCTTTAGTGCTGTTATGCTAATGCACCTGCATCAGTCGATGGTCACTTCAAAATGAAATCTTAGTCAAAGATCATGTCTGTGGTAGTTTTAGTTGAAAATCTGGAGGTTGGTCCATGCTTTCTGGTTCCTCTTTGCTCTGTATAGCTGTGCAATGTGCATGCTGCAAAGCTCTGTTAAAGACTTCTTTCTTTTCACATATTGCAGGTGTCCAAAATCTTTCACAATGATTTCGTTGCTGTCGATCGCCTCACAATCGGCATAAACCCAAAGGAATGTTTCGGGCTGCTGGGCATAAATGGAGCGGGGAAAACTACCACTTTCAAAATGATGACGGGCGATTTGCTGATGTCGTCAGGCCAGTGTTTTCTCAATGGACATGACATCAGCTACCATATTAGTAAAGCTTACACGGTACTTGGTTACTGCCCACAGTTTGACGCCCTGATCGATCAGATGACGGTCATAGAGACGCTGTGGATGTATTCACGTCTACGTGGCATCACTGAGAAAGATATTGCAGCTGTCGTCAACAACCTAATAACGCTTGTGCTGCTAGAAAAACACAAGCACAAGCAAGCTATTAACCTCAGGTAAATGACAATTCTCCTTTATACCTGTTATCATGGATTTTTACACACAGATTTTTAACATCGCCATTTTGACCTTCATTGACACGTTAGCGCTGTCAAAACACTTTTGATTTTAGTATTAACTATGTTTACGGCGCTATAAAAGTCATCCAGGATAATAATAATAATAATAATAATAATAATAATAATAATAATAATAATAATAATGATGATGATGATTGGTAGAGGTGGTTACACGCTAGACAGGCACGATGATGGAACTGGTTCCAGCAATTTTGGAGCCCCTAAGGTCGATGCAGACATCATGAAGTGGCGCTATAGAAGTGATAATATAATTAGATTGGATTTGATATTTGATTAAAATTGCAAATTGGTTCAGTGTTAATAAACTTGCCCTCAACCTTGAGAAAACCCACTACGTGCATTTCCATACTAACAAAACTCCTCTGGGGGATAACCTTGAATCGATACAAATAAATGAAACTGTAATAGTCCATAAGCCTATCATTAAATTCCTAGGTATTTACCTTGACCAACACCTAGATTGGAAATACTTTTACAAAGAGCTAGCAAATAAACTGGCGAAAAACCTAAATATTATCAGACACCTTAAGTATTATCTTGATCACAAAGCACTCCAGCAACTGTATTTTGCATTAATTCACTCTTACCTATCTTACTGTACAATTGTATGGGGAAATAATTACAAAACTAACCTCAGAAATATTCAAACAATCCAAAATAAATCCATTAGACTTGTGTTCAGAGAATGTAATTATCTAGACACTGACAGTTTATATAATAAATATAAGATTCTGAACATTAGCAGCTTATTTAAAATGCAAACCGTATTATTTGTCTATAAACACATCAATAATTTATTACCCCTGTACTATTCATCTAACAAACTTTTTCATAACAATCCTGAATGTAAATGCAACCTCAGGAATTCAAACAATCTATTCATTCCCTTTGCTGCAACTAATGAAAGGAAATTTACCACTAAATTTATAGGACCTAGACTTTGGAATGACTTACCCCTTGACCTAAAACTCATAAGTCATTGGCACCATTTTAAGAAGGCACTTAAAAGTTATCTCATAACTATCCAACACCAATTAGGTCAGCTCTGAAGATCTTTTCTCTAGTGTACGCTGTTTGGTGGTATATACATTTATCTGCTTGCTCTTCTACTGATGATATATGACAGTAACATATAACTGTTTCGTGGTATGGTAGCTTCTTAACCTCGTTCTTGATATTGGATATTATCTAGTACTAGGAAGCCAATATGATTTTAACCAATACTCTGAATGTACTTGGTTGATCACATCGCGGGCTTTGCCCTTCGATCAACCGATTTTTTTCTCTTAACACTAGATTTGCATCTAACTAAGGTTGCAGTGGTAATTCTGTATCAAATTATTATTGCTTATCTGAATTTCAGTTGTCTTATATACTTATAACTGATTTAATATGACTACCTAATCAAATTATATAGACTTCTGTTATACTACAGTACTAGTAATTGCTACTGGCTACTAAAGTGTTCATGTATGATGTGGAGAAGAAAATAAACTGATTCTGATTCTGATATTGCAACTGGCATTCAAAGTTAAACAGATCACTGCCTTAGAGATGACATTCTCAAGGCTGTTTATTAAAATCATGGGCATTATAAAATATATTCACAATTCACACATGATATGAGAGACATATAAATTGTCATATATACAAAAATTGTCATATATTCATGTTTGTGACTAAGTTTAGCATGAATAGTTTGTGTGTCATTTTACAATTTGCCTAAATCTTTTACGTTTTGTAAACTTACTGACTCTGTTGGACAGAAATCTTGTGAAAATAGAATATGTTTAGACAGTATCTATGGCAGATACATATCAAGAGAAATCTGAAGGTCTAAAACCTAGATATTTACCGGGGTATACAATTCTCTCTGCATTTTACAATACAGCCTCTTTTCTGTACATTATGTTGCATACCAAAACTATATTATTATTTCTATGAATAAAAAGTACAGGTAGTACTGTACATGATGCATAGCAAGAAGTTTTAGCAGGATTATGCAATATTCCCACAAGCCTTCTTGCCACACACCCACCCTCATGAACACAAGCACACATACATGGATTGGAATAAGGGATCAACATATACAGTTGATATTTAATCATAAAGAGTATTAAAGAGTGTGATTGAATTTCATATTTGATTTTGTGTGTGTTGATAGCGGGGGCAACAGAAGAAAACTCAGCACTGCAATTGCACTGACGGGAAATCCAAAGATTGTATTTCTTGATGAGCCAACGACAGGAATGGACCCAGTAGCCAGGCGTCTTCTATGGAATACGCTGGCTAAGGTACGAGACAGTGGCCGAACGCTTGTCTTAACATCACACAGGTAATTATTTTCTCAGTTCATTTATAATAATAATAATAATAATACCAAAAAGAAGCTGGATGGACGACATACTGTACTTGAATGGACAAATGCAATGAACTATGGAGCCCTAAAAAGAGCAGTAGAAGATAGAGAGAAATGGAGGAAAATGACAAAATGACTGCCAGCCTTTATTTATTGGACAACACACAAATAATAATAATAATAATAATCAATTTATAATAATAATAATAATAATAATAATAATAACAATACATTAATCGACCAACATTCTGAAATAATAATAATAATAATAATAATAATAATAATAATAATAATAATAATAATAATAATAATAATAATAATAATAATATAAGGTTTAGAGTGGTTCAGTAGGATCTGCCGTGTGAGAACCACTATGTTCCCCCATCCATTTGTTCACATTATGGTCTTGCTGTGTAATCTCATTCTTTGTCTTCTTGTCCTCTTGTAGGTTTGTTCCTGTATTCTCTGTCTTCTTATATTTGCATCTACAAATAGCAAAATTTTGCATAATAAAACGTCACAAATATCTCATTCAATTACTTTGTAACTGCCACAATACTTTTTATCTACACTCTAGTCTACAGTCTAATGGAGTGATAACAAGATTTGCGGCGGGTAGAATGCAGGCATGTAGTAAGGATTTACCCATAAGATTTCTTGAAAAGAAGTTTTAATTTGCTATCTGAAAGTTTGTCTTGTAGGTTATAACAAAATATCTACTGTATGATGATGTACTGATGGAAATTGTTGTGCTTGCAGCATGGAGGAATGTGAGGCACTATGTACTCGCCTTGCAATTATGGTCAACGGGCGTTTCAAGTGTCTTGGCAGCAAACAGCACCTTAAGACTAAGTTTGGCCGCGGCTATACGGTCATCGTTAAGGTGCGATCGACCGGTGATTTGGCCGCCGTACCCGAAAAGGTCACGAGACTTATCGAATATTTTACCGAGACATTTCCCGGAAGCACCCTAAAAGACCGACACGAAGGACTGGTCCACTTTCACGTACACACCGTCGGTGCAACGTGGGCAAACATTTTCGGAACCATGGAGCGTATCAAAGTGGATTTCGACATTGAAGACTACTCGGTCAGTCAGACGACACTGGAGCAAGTGTTTGTTAGTTTCGCAAGAGTCCAAGAACCAAAAGACGTACCAAAGATAACTTGTGGACAGAAATGTGTTAAAGTCTGCTGTCCAAAAAGGAAAATTACCCCAGAGTCATAAAGAATGGTTTCAATTACCCTTTTGCAAAACGCTAGCACAAATTATTTTATTGATTCCATGTTTTGCCTTAAATTAATCCTTCTACAGGCAACACTAATATTTTAATGCTGCATTGTAGAACTGAAATAGTTTTTTATTTTTTAAAATAACATCATCTTATATGTGATTAGGTCTACTAACTTTTCTCCCAAGTCAGAAATGGTACACATGCGTTAGAAAATAGTGTATGAAATTGATTAATGTACATAGGTTTTGATCAACCAATAAAGTTTCATGTTTCTATGTATTAATATATGTATAGTACATCCTATTGAGAAATCAAGTGGAAGTGGTAGAGATCATATTTGAAGTACAGTGTACTGTATATTGGTATTTCTAAGTTGTTTTTCAATTTGTTAATATAACAAAACATCACAGAGAGATGGGTCCCTCAGAAATGAATATTACTTTATTTAACAGAACTGTTAAACTCTGAATTACAAGCAATGAGAATATACCCCCCCCCCAGATTGACATTATGATCGTGGCACCATAAGAGTTGATTGATTGATCGACAAAGACGAGCAAAATTGGAGTATCGGTTTTCAACAAGATCAAAGAATACAATCTAAACACTAATTAATCAATCCAATTCAATCTGTACATAAAATATTTTACTCACAACTTGCAAGTGCATAAATGAGACTGAAAATGGAGTCAGACATCTATGTTCTGAACATAATACATATCAAATTGTTAACAGAAATTAACTTACAGCAACTGCTAAAATGGTGCTAATATGCAAAGGATGTTAACATTTTGAAGAGGATAATAGCTAAATCTTACTCTAGGATTTGCAACAGTACTGTTTCAAGCACACATAATTTATCTTATATAATAGTAAGCTAAGCAACAACAGAGCCAGTCACAGAAAAAATAATCATGATAGTTTATAACTTTTGCTAAAGAAACAATGCCTCTTAATGACATTAATAAGCAAAGTTTTCAATTTACAAATCTGAGCTGTGATGCCTGTGATAAATGCTCATATCTAAAGTGATTTGGACCCAAACTGTGTTTTTAAGTGGTTATTGTTAAATGAATGATTAATACTGATCATCCAAATGATATAGTTTCTGTTAGATTTTTCAACAAATTGGTCTATATTCATCTCTGTTAAATTTTAACACAAATATGTTACCCCAGAATATGAGATTATGGAAGGACCTGAAACATTCATATAGCTAAATCTTACTCTAGGATTTGAAACAACGCTAAATCATGCAAAATGCCACTTTGCACTGCTATTTTATAAAATATTCAAATAATGGAACTAATTGCATTGGGCTGCATGGTTGGGCTGCCATGGTTAAAATTTGATTTTCAAAATTTGATTTTCTCTAAATTTCCATATAACACACTCTAATCTTTTAATTTGGTCTAATTCAAATTTTTTCATTTTGTTTCATTCCATGGACCAGCATTAGGGACAGATCTGTTTCGAGGGGGAATCCTTTACTTTGGAACGCCCTCACTGAGGAAATAACCAGGGAGACCACCCAAGATAGGTTCGCACACAAACTAAAAACGCACCTATTTAGAATCTCATTTACGATACGAGATGTCTCTGTAAAGCGCTCTTGACTATGGCCTTCGCCAGGCAGATAGCGCTATATAAATTGTCGCACAACAATAATAATAATAGGTGTTCATGCAAGTTTGTAATTTAGGTAATACATTCCTGTATTTCTTGTCTGTCAGCATTCATTCAATCAATTGAAATAGTATATTATTTTTTATTATCCGTATAAATGGACAAGAATCAAGATCCCACAAATGACGACAGCAGAGATTGTAATGCTTTAGAGAAACCTACAAAAAAATTATTTTAAAAACCACAATATATTAATATGTGACAGTGTTGTGTTGAAATAGTTTTAATTAAAATCTTACAAGTTCTATAGTTTGGAAATGGTCTTTTATAAACAATAACTAAAATAACATAAACTGACCCTGTGAGTGGATGTTACACACCACAGACATGTAACACAAGTAAGTAAGTAAGTAAAATCTCGTAAACTTATACAGCGCCCTGGAAAGTAGTACAGTAGTAGCTGCTTATTCTTATGCGCTTAATCTTTCTTGAGATAGCTATAGACAAGGTGGTTTGTCGGCTGGGCAAAGGTCAACACTGAAATATATATTGATCTCATTCTAAAAGCAACTATTCATGCCAAGTAGATAGTACAAATAGAAATACTACTAAGATATTCTGAACTTGACTCTAATATTGGACAAATGCAAGATCATGGCTGGTCTGCAAGTCTTTGCCAATGATCTCAGTAATCCTGTATAAAAATTTGACAGAAGTTGGACTAGGTTTTCACCAGCATTCTTGATGCAACAGGTTCTGTTAATCTGGTGCCTCTATAAAATTCTAGACCTGTCGGTAGCACTTGATACTGTTGACAACTCCACATTAGAAACAGGATGCTTCTTTGGTCTATAGACCTTGGCTATGCAATAACTAACTGTACCTCACCTAGAGGCATCAAGCTGTCAGTGATCAGCCTCAACTATAATCAAAGCAAAATAGGGTACCATATGACCATGTTTTGTGGTTGATTTTGTCCTTTGTATAAGCTGACAAATAATACATGTAATCAAGAGTTATGGATGGATAAATGTCTATGCAGACAGCATAAATGTGAGAATATACAAATCACTACAACTGCACATCCAGAGGTGCTCCAGGGCAGTTAATTATACTGTGAAATTTAATATGGCACAAAAGTAGTCTCCATAATATGTCATAATATAATGAAGCTGCATTAAAAAAATTATGCAATTACAAATGTCTAGCTATCAAATAAAGCAAAAAGGAAAATGATTATTTCTGCACAGCACACTGACCGACTGGATTCTGATAGAAGGTGCAGTTGTTAGCACAGGTCAACGGATTGGTGTCCCACAACGATGAACCACAAAGACATAACTGCACTGGTTCAATATTCTGTTTCTCCATTTTGTCTTTAAAACTTCTTTTCATAAGATTCAGATACCTGCACAGAGTAAATCATTCAAAAAGGGGCTGTCCATTAATTATGTCAACAATTTATGGGCAATTTTCTACCCCTGCCCCCTGTCAACAAGTGTCAACTTTCAGTTACCCCCCCTATAATTACATCAAAAACCAGAGATGTATAATTACATCAAAAACAAATTTTTTTACTTGTACTTGTATTACTTGTACTTGTAACTGGAGTTTTAGGAATGCAAGTACTTGTACTTGTATGGAGGCCAGGTACTTGTACTTGTACTTGTACTTGAAGCCCCATCTCTGGCTACATGTACTTCAATGGTACCAGTAATGCTGTTCCTTTATACTAATGACAACACATCCTCACAGATGGCCAAGTACCTGAAACTCAACGATATTTATGATGAAGCCACTGATACCATCGTATTTTGGAACAGTGAAGTTAATAGAAAAGAGTTCAACAGGCTGTATAATGCAGCCATTAATTAGAGACCTTAGTGTGCCTGCTTTGGCGCACCCGTATTTAGCCAAGCTGGCTTGATCGCGAGACCGCATAGGGTTAATATGACCGATGCAAGACTATCATCTCTATTTTTAGTGCAACTGTGATGATATTTAGATGCTAATAATGGCGGACAAACTGTCCGAGGGCAAAATGTCACGGACAAAATGTCACGGACAAAATGTCATGTAGAAAATGTCATGGGGACAAAATGTCATGAAAAAATGTCAATGTCAAAAATGTTGTACTAATACTTGGAGGCCAACCGAACTTGTACTGGAGGCCAGGTACTTAGCTTGTCGTCTGAAGGCCAAATCATTCAGACCAGGTAATTTGTACTTGTACTTGTACTCGGAATTTTTGGAATGCAAGTACTTGTACTTGTACTTGTACTTGTACTCGGAGGCCAGGTACTTGTACTTGTACTTGTACTTGAAGCATTGTGTACTTGCTACATCTCTGTCAAAAACTTTTTGATTATTTGTAAAAAGTAAAATTTTTTACATCAACTTCTCTCGACCCCCTTCCCCTGTCAACTGTCACACTTTTTCAAACCCCCCCTAAATTGTTGACGTAATTAATGGATAGCCCCAAAGCAGATACTTTTACCCTCTTAAAAGTTAAAAGATTAATGCCAAAATGTCTTCCAATGTAATGTAATGCAATATAACCAAATATGTGTATAGCGCCTCTTCTGGAAAATCATTCAGAGGCGGTTCCACTGCGAAGACTGCATACGGAAAGAGATGATTTTTGAATCGTTTCAAAAAGAGGGCCATAGAATCAGCAATGGCTAAATTATGTGTACTGGGGTCAAGAGAATCCCAGGGGGTATGACTAGAAACCTCGTTTCAGGAATAAGGAGATTTGTGCTTGGGGCACACTGAGGAGAACTTGAGTTATGGACCGAAGACATGGCCAATCTGGGGTAGAGCTAAGAGGATAGAGTGGCTATGCAAAAAATAATATGGGATAGAACCAATAAGAGATAGTACCACAGATCCCAAAACACAAAATTTAACCCAGGCAGGATAAGGCACCCACTGCAGAAATGTTTGTTACTGTTTCTGCTCCATGCTGTAAACTCAGTTTTTGTGACTCGAAACTCTTAAATATGAGCAATGTTCCCTCTAAGGTGAGCATGCGCCCAAAACGGGTGACATGCGCCCAAGAGAAATTCTTGTATTGCCCAACAAATTTGCAGGTTTTCTTTTTTGTGAAAAATTTGTAAAATTATTTTAAAAAGGTAACCACAACCACTCGACCTTTATATAATTTGTAATACTGTCTCAGTAAAATGATGCCTGATAAGCAAAATAAGTCATCATCACTTTTTAAAACATTTGAAACATGGTTTATTATGGTCACGATCTTCGCACGAAGTAACATTGCCCAAAAGTTGGTCAATTTGAAAAATTATTGCACAAGAGAAATTCCATGCACACACGGACCCTCAATGAATTAGAGGGAACATTTAATACGAGCACTACTGATGAATGAAATTGCTTGCCTACCGGTACTCATCAATTAACTGATATGGTCATGAATCAAGAACTGAAAAAATTGGTTAAGTTGATTATATTGTGCTACTAGAACAAGTATGAAAACCTGTCTGTTTGTTTTAGCTTTTCCTTCCATCTGTCAGGCTTGTTGACATTAAACTGTGGCAATTCCAGTTCTGAAAGAGAAACCGCCCCGCTGTCTTCTAAACTGCAACTGGACGAAGATTCAGTCGAATCTGAGAATGCTACCGTGACTTGCACTTTCTCAAGGTCCTGTCTTTCAACCTCTTTTGTTCTCTTCAGTCTGTTTAATACACCACATGCCACCATTATTAGGAACAATAACTCCACAAACCACTAAACAGAAAACGCTAACAAGTACGGTATTTATGTGCAGGGCTATAGGACGTCTGATCAAGTGATTTTAATTGGTACAATTAATCAAGAAGAATTATAATACATTTATTATATAAATAGAATTCACTGAAATGCCTAAATAAAGTAGTTCTTAGTCTAAATATCAAAACAACTCATGTATGTTATAAGTTCAAGTAACAATAAGATTAAATCAATTGTGCATATTGTCAATGCTCAAAAGAGATGTGCAAGAACTCAATGGTGCTTTTACAAAGTCCAGAAGACTAGTACCTAGTTAGCTGTTATTAATGCTATTCATACAGCTCCATAAAGAGCAAAAGTTTACAAAGTCTGCTTTACAAATCACATTGTAGCAATCACAGAAAACAAACAAATAAAAACCAAATACAAAATTATTTACAACGAGATGCAAAATATGGAAAATAGAAGCAAGTAAGTAATGTAATGTAATGTAAAAAAAGTATCAGACTAAGAGCCATACATTGCCATCTTTTCGAGATGCTCCTTCTGGCGAATGTTTCTTTTGACACGCTCTCGTTCAATATCCATAAAGAAGCGTCGACATGTTGCTCGTTGCTGGTCTGACCACCTTTGATCCTTCTTGTTCTTTGCGTCCGGAAGGATATTTTTAGTGCAAGGAATCGCAGTTTGAATGTTTCCATCATTCTCGGCCAGTCCTAGAGAGGAAAAATTGTACTTTAAATTCTATTCTGTTAAATGTATCTCTCTTCATTTACTTGAAACAATGTTGCCTACCTGACGGGGTTTATTATCCCTTTGGGCAACTTTTCTCTCTCCTCACAAATTAACTAACTAACGGATGAACTTTTAACTAGTAAACAAAATAAGTAAATAAATAAATAAAATAAATTTTGTTCGATACAAATAGTAATTATCTTGCGTTCAATTATAAATAGTCAAATGTACCTTATGCTTGAAGTAAGCTCATGTTATTTGTTTTATTAGTTAAGTTCTAGTAACAGGGAATTAACTCCTTGTAATTATTCCATCTGTATCGTATGTTATTATGCCAGTATTTGAATCTTGTTAAATACCAATATGTGATGAGATGAGATGAAAAAAATGAAGCTAAAACAACTTTCCTGTGTAATGATCTTCCTTGGTTTAAAGTACTACAGCCAATCATGTACAGGCATTTCCTACTTACGTTCAAAGCACATAATGGTCTCACCTCACTTTCTCTCATCGTATGTTTTAAGCAGGCTGCAGCCCAGAGAAACCGTAACTTACAGTCGTATATATCTTTAAATCTAAACTTCCTGAGGTACTGAGAACTATTAAAATATTGGAAACAGTCTTTTATGATTGGTGGCCAAATGAAAGCATAGAATGAGTTGCCAACAGAAGCTAAGGAAACATCAGCAAAAGTTGCAGAAGAGTGTCCTAAACAAAGTAATGAAAAGAGAAAATGCATTGATTGGAAATGAATAGTCACATGTCACACATGGTGCTACATAAATCGTTTTTTCCTGCTGTTATTGTTACTATCTACAAAAGCCAATACTGCCTACATTTTATCATATATATTACATAATCAATGTATCAGTCTGTGAGTACTAATGTATTGGTACTAATGTACCAGTCTATGAGTCACTGACTTACCCACGGCTTCTGCGGAAAGGGATGCAAAATCAGAACGAGTGTCTTCTGCATAATTTTTCAATACCGAATCCTAAACAACAACCAAGTATCATTTACTACACTCATTACACAAAGTAACTTCTATGCCTGTGAAAAGAACCAATTTGTATAACTTGTCACAAAATTTTACACAGTTCAACCACGGGAATTCCTGATGAAACAGTTGATACCGAAGAAGCCTTTTATTTTCACAGATAAAGCAATTGTTAAAATTTCAGATATTCCAGTTTAAGAGTTTATCTCAAGGAACCAACAGTACACACTCAAAGCAGAGAATTTAATAAGGCTGGAGCTGGAATTACACAACTCTACAATCATTTGGCCTTACACAAAATTTAATCTGTGATCAGTGGAAATATAACAAGAGTAGAGCTTCACTAAGACTTGATATTGTCAAAGGTTTGGTCAAGTGCCTTCATTTCAAAATGGCTGGTAATGAATGACAGTAAGGGTGGGGTCAAATTATGGAAGAACAAGCAAATAAACACAGTATGTTTTTATACATATAGAAGTGCTTCTACGTTAGCTTTCTACAAAACTGCGTTAAGTAAAGAATGCTTTGATAAGCATGATAAGCATTACTTGATCAAAATCCTCTTTCTTTGTAGCTAGTGAGCTTCTTGCATGACAATGCAGTTGATTGACCTAAAAATTACCATAAACTGAAATACAGTGATGGTTTCATAATCAAAAACCTTATGCTCACATTCTAATTCTCTTCATCACATCATTTCATTTGTCACAATTAGATAGAACTCCTTGAGGAATTTGGTTTAAACCGATACTTAGGCCTCGTTAAAAACAAACATGTTCGAGACAGCAAAATCAAATTTGAGGTCACAGCAGAAAAAAACTATTTTGGCTTGTAGTAGAGATGCAATCCATAAACCTTTCACTGAATCTGACCTGTTTCATTTGTTCCTGAAAATGCTTTGAAGTCGTTGTTGTTTTTAAGCCTGAAGAAAATGAAGCACTTGAACTTAGCAAAAGTCAGCATGCTTTACCATAATCACCAACCATCATCACTTATCAAACACTTATTACAAACAACGTATACAAACTTTCAAACATTTTCATTTTTACCGATCTTTCCCGGTACAAATTGGTGCACGTATGTGTCTGTCTGTGTGTGTGTGTCTGTGTGCTATGCTGCCTACATTGAACAAGAGACACAAAAGATCTAAACCTTTATTAATTTTTCACATAGACATTTCTCAGTAAAGCATTAAGATTACATGCCTAGCTATAACCATATCCAAACACAAGCTTTTACCACCACCACCACCACCACCACCACCATCATCATCAAACACTACATCATTAAACACCATGGAAATCTGATGCCATCTTAACACAAGTTTTGACACAATCTTTAGACGCCTGTAAAGGAAAATTCTTAGCATGAGTGAAGATTACTAGTATCACTTTATGATTGATTGATTGCCCTGTAAGGTGAGTGAAGTGTTAGTGAACTTAGCTCAACAAGTGGAGAAATTGCCATAAAGTGAAACAATTTCAATTTAAATTTTAACTCCCGAGCCAAAAATTGTCCGCTTCACTGGATGGAAGACTTCCATGACATTCACTAATATCATGATTATAACCTGTGGTTGAGTATATTGTGGTTTTTCAAATGTTTATGGAATCTTTCACTTTTGTTACATATGCCAACTTATCCCAGAATTAGAGCCTTCATGAAAGAATTCTTTCACAGATCATTACTAACAGTCATTGATTGATTATGTAAACACAACAACTATTAAGATAATTTAACCTGCCAACTTATAACCTTTTTGAATGCTCATTTAATCTAACCTTTTGAATCAGAGCGCGTAAGATGCAGCAATCTCTTTTGCAAGTAGAAGGCTTGTCAACTGACGTCAAACTCTGACCAATGATGTTTTGTTCTTTCAATAGCTACAACAAATTAAATACTCACTATAACCTCAAAACAACAAAAATAAGCAAACCATTAGAATATATATATATATATATATATATATATATATATATATATATATATATATATATATATATATATATATATATATGTGTGTGTATAATGTGCAGACACATACACACATGTTTATGAGCAGATAAACCAAAGGACGCACATCTGCTTGCTCAGTAATTATAATTAACTCAGATATGCTCAGATGTGCCCATTCTACTCAGTCAACCCTGCACAAACTCTAAAAAACTTCAAAAGCAATATAAACCAAAAATTCATCTAATAATAAACAATACACATCGGCACATAAATTATAATAAACAAATGCAGCTGTGGTAAATGCAGTGGAAGAAAAATATCTAAGTGATAGTAAGTAAGCAGGTCCATCTTTTATGACCTCTTTGGCATATGATAAGGAACTAGTGAGTCCAAATCTGAATTTTTAGCAATAAAACAGTATTTGAGTGATATGTCTCAATATCATGAGCAAAATCACTAGAGTTAGAAAAAAGAAACACAAAGACAAGACATGAATTCAAACCGCACTGTAGACATAGTGCTGGTTAATGCAAAAGCAGCAAGCTCTTAGATTTATCCCTTTAGTGATTATATTAAAAGCAACATTGGATCAGACCTCATGATCTAGAAGTTTCTAATCTGATGCCTGGACCTGCCAAAGTTGGTGCCATGTCATTTAATCTCAGTCACTTAATCCCCGGCACTTAACCCCAAGTCTTTTAATCCCTAGTCATGGAATCTAATCTGATGCCTGGACCTGCCAAAGTTGGTGCCATGTCATTTAATCTCAGTCACTTAATCCCCGGCACTTAACCCCAAGTCTTTTAATGGATTAGTCTTTTAATCCCTGATTAAAAGACATAATCCCCAGACACTCAAGGATATATGAAAATGTATTAAATGATGTATCAAAGAATGAAATAACAAATATTTGTGTTACAAAAACATAACCCTAACCCTAAACATAACCCTAAACCAATTATGCAGCTCTGGTCTTAAACTCCAAGGCGGTGATTAAATGGATTAAGTGTCAGAGGATTATTTGCTATGGGATTAAAAGACTTGTCAGGATTAAGAACGAGGATTAATAGTGACTCGGGATTAAAAGGCTGGGATTAAAAGACACTAACTTATTTAACATCTCTTATAAGTGAGACCTGCGCTCTTGACTTTAGCTCCAGTTATGCTGATTTGACAATATAAATTGCCGTAGATAATAATAAATAATAATAAAAGACCTGTCACCACCAAAGTTATGAATTCATACAAATGATCTGGCAATTGCTTACAGCCTTTGAGGATTTTTCCAGCCACTGCTGTCGTTTCAGCTTATTCATTGCTTGTACTCGTGACTTAACTTCGCCCTGAAATTTTATTAGCTCCGCTGTCTTCTGAGCCTGCATTTGAAGCAAACGCTGTTCTTCCTGCAAAGCCATTTCCTAAGGAGAAAGCACACACAATCAAATGACATCTTCAGAAAGTCAGTTGATGACATTGATAGTCACAAAGCAATTTATGCAGCGCCGTATTGTCAGGACTTAACAGAACGTGCAGTTAATATTTTTAATCGGTCCTGCGTTGCCATTGGCAACCGCATTTCGAAACAAGAACCTCTAACTTTTAACAGCGCAACATCAATCGAATGAATTGCAGGGCACGTGTATGTGCCTTTTGGGTTTCACCCTGAGTTATTCAGGCTTGATTTGACAAAATAAATGAATGTTGCTATGAGCAATTAATTCAAAAATATTTGGACAATAAGACAAAGCACTTACCGACGCATCTAGACTTAAACCGGTGGCCGGTTGTACCCAGGCTCCAACCGGACTGACCTCCTGACTACGAGCTCCCATTTGTTCCGGCAATCTGCTCGTTTTATTTCTTCTACGAGATTCAATATTCCGCATTTTGTGCCTCTTTTTTTACCAGAAAACGACGATCCTCAAAACAGGAAGTGCTTTGTAAATAATGAATTGATTTTATACCGCTATATTTGGCATTTGATCAAACTCAGGGTTGGAAAACTAGTTTTTGTTCATACATAAAATTTAGGCTTTAAGGGGTTTTAAAGGGTTTTAGGCTTTAATGTTTAGCATGTCAACACCCACAAGCGGTTCTCTATATTCTTGTTACATGTCAAAACCCATAAATCTTCTTTGTATTCTTGCAACAAATGTGTTCCGCTGGTTTGAAGAGAGCAAGAAACTTTAAAGACTTTAAAGTTGAGTTTTTACATTTCATATTTATAGAACAAAAAATCTAAAGACCTAAACTTTGACTTTTCAGATTTTTTATGTTTGTTAAAAATCTAAATATTTTCCAGCTCTTTAAACCACATCGGTTTTATAAACATTCAGCAACTCGAAGAAATTGAGACTCTTCTTTTGTTAATTTGAAACACGAAAGCTCCTACGTCACTACGTGGATTCTCCTTCGGTAGTGCTTTATAAATCCACGAGATTTTACTTACTCACTTATCACGTATTGGTATTACCAGGGAGGCTGTAAGCTTACAGCCTCCCTGGTATTACTTACTTAATTTCTATGTATATAGCAGAATTTATGGTTGATTTTGTGATTAGATTTCGATTTAAAACGTGCATAATCCGATGGCTTTGTATAGAGAGGCGTCGCGTATTTTAAAATTAATCGAACGGAAATCTGGAAGTGTAAAGGATTTAATATTCTCGAGTCGTTTTAAAGTAAATCATTACTTCTTATTTTATCGCCATGGCGGCATGCCTCTGCGGTTCATTCATTAGCAGACTTTTATAGCACCATTTTATTATACCCTTGGCATCAGAATCTTGATCGAAATGTTTTAAGAGACTCAGGCCAGTGGCGGACGGACGGGGGACATGCCCAGGATGCCTTTTTCCCGGACGTGTGGTAACCAATGGCGTAAACTTGGATGAAAAAGTGAGGGCCTAACCTCTATACCGTCCTTCTTCCGTCTTCCCTATGGTAGCCTCTAAATAACCGTGGGTGGGGCTCGAGCTAAATTTTGGACGTTTAGCTGCATGAACGATTCACTAATTTTCAAGTACTTCGATAGTTCATCAGATAAAGCATCAGATCAACTTTGGATGAGCCGACAACCTGGCTTCGATCTTGGGCATTCACATGTCCACCGGTGCGGTGTAGACAATGATATGGTCTGCATCAGTCCTTGGCCTAATTGTAATTGTAACACGACAATTTATATAGCGCTGTGGCATAGTTAAAAACCAAAATCAAAAGTGTTTTGACAGCACTGACATGTCAATGAAGGTCAGAAGATGGTGATGTTAAAAAATCCTCTCGGATGATAGAAAGAACTCATTGCTGTGAAGAAATCTGGTGCTGAGTTCTTAAGAAGCAGTCCGTCACAAGAAAGCTGCAGCCACATTGACACGTCAACGAGGAACGGAAGATGATGTTTTAAGGTCTGCAAGTTGGTAGTAAAAGTTTTCCACACGTTAAGATCCAGCGGTGAATTCCGAAGAAGTGGTCTTCCGCAAGAGAATAGTTCGTCACCGAAATCCGCAGATCCAATGAAGATGGAGGTTCTAGTGAAGTCTGAAATGGCAGTCAGTCACATTCATGTTGAATTGCCACACGGAAGCCATTTTATGGACATTGGCGGACCACTCGATGGAGGTGGTGACTGACTTGAGACTTCCAGAATGACGTTGAAAAGTGGAGGATGGCAAGAGACTCTTCAGATAACTGATGATTGGAACACAGTCCTTGCAATTGGCGCAAAATCCAAGCACATAACTTCGGTAAATGCTGAGAATGGCAATTGCATTACTATTGAATTGATCCATGGCACCCACATAGCACATTAAAAGCTGGCAGATCTATCAGTATATTTAGAAATAACATAAACCTATATATCCCTTTATGTAGGCTAGGCAAACCGGAATAGTTTGATGGCCATTGCATTACTATTGAATTGATTTCTTTCAATGCTTTGTGATGCTGTAGCTATTAGTCTAAGTACATTTTCATTATGGGTGTTTTGGGTTTTTATAGGCTCTGAATTTGCCAAGATGGGCATATTGTTAGGTGTTAAATGAGTGAATTACTGAGTGATTGCTTTCAGTGTAGCTTTCATTGCTGTTTGTTTTCATAGAACAGACGTCAGCTCTATGCTCTTGTCATTGAGACGTTGAAACACAACAGAATATTGCAGGATATTCTCGAGGCAACCAAAATCCATAGCAAGGAGAGATTACTCAACAAAATATATGTAGCAAAAACCATGTTATACGATTTTCTTTTTGGGAAAGGTCTTTCAGGCAGCGGTGATGCCGAGGTACGTGAAATACATTTGTTATCGGTTATGTTACTGTGTCCTTTGTTGTTATTAAAAAAGTGCTGAGCACGAATTGTAGGCAGCATTAGAAATACATTAGACTTTGTAAAGAATTGGAGTGTTACCTCTGTTTTGAGACGTAATCGATGTCTTTGGACTTTGTTTGTATGGATCTTTGGTTAATATGGATGCTTTTTCTGGTCTGAAGTCCATGGTAATGGAGCTTAATGGTGATAACTGGTAAGTTGGTAACATAGGTAGATAGGCTGAGGTCTTGACTGGTGCATAACAGTCCTGCTTTCTTACTGGACTTGTTGATATAGATGGTGATGGTGATGGTGGTGGTGATGAGGTATTTGATAAATTGGAATTTAATTACTGATCACTGTTATTCTTTTGGAGTTTTTTTATTACTGTTAAGAGTATTTTCTTATGGCTAACTGCAGAGAGACAAGACTTGTCAATTTTATGCAAACCCTCATTAACAGATGCATAAAACTGACATGCCTTGTCTCTCTGCACTTAGTCATAAACATTACTTGTATGAATGTATCTCTGCACGAAGGCTATGAAGCTTCCTGAGGAGTGGTTTATCTATATATCTACCTTAACCCCTATCTATCTATCAGTCTATCCATCCATCTATCCATATATCTATCAGTCTGTCTATCCATCTATATGTTTTTTAAAATTTTTACCAGCTTTTAAATTATGAGCTGTTGTGTTTTAAGCAAGCCTTGTTGCGTCATTCGTCCATAATTCTGTCGGCAAAGAAGAAACTAAAAGGAGAAATAAAGATGGCTGAACAAGAAGGTTATTTTGCATTTTAGCATCATTTCAGTTGCTACTTTTTTCTTTGAGTTTTTATTTTAGTTGTTTCATTAACTTTGATCAGTTTTCACTGTTATTATGTGCTTGAAAAAAACTTGCAGTATTACCATGTGCTATAGGCATGTGTATAGTGCAGACAAATACCACAGTTTTTCAGGATGTTACTTAGTGTGCTGTTATGTAGTAGGTAGACCATCTTTTTGCTTATTACTGTAATGTGTGAGTTAGCTTTATGCCTCTTTATGCAGGGCCCTTTATTGGCATTTATTGAATATTGTACGTTTTTGAGACGCACTCAGAGTAGTTATAATTTATTAGGAATGGCAGTGATGCCTTATAATATACGTTGGATGTAGTAGCTATTTACATTTTGTGAATTTTCTTCCAGATGTTCTTCCGCGATATGTGCGAGTTAATACGCTAAAGACAACGGTTGAGACGGTGGTTGATCATTTTGTGGCCGAAGGTTTTCAGCTTAAAGTGTTTGATCAGCTTGATAATCAAGGGTAAGTTATTTGTGCACTTGCCTTTTGAGGTAAACTTAAAACATCGAGCTATTCAAAGTAGTCATAAAACATATAAATATATTATTGGTTTTATATTACTGTGCTATTAATGTTAACTTCATAGAGCCTTAAGTTAAGAGTGTAAAATAAAGCAAATTTCAGTTGTCCGGTTTTCTCACACTTTTGCTTAAGCATAGGAGATTTTTGGCCTAGCAATCAATGTATTGAGGCTATATTAAGAGGCTTTCCATTTCTTTAGTTCTCAGCGTCGCCTGTGTTACTTGTAGCAGGCCTATGATAGCATTACCAATTTACCATTTATAACTGTGTATGCCCAAGGGTAATGAGGATTACTGTGGGGGCTGTAATGGTGACATTTTACAATAATGGTTTTGATAGTGATTATATTATGATTATATTTTGAAATTTTTTAACCCTAAAACTGACACATACTTTGAATCTATATGAATTTGATTGTATCAGTTGACTTACATGTAATGGATGGCAGTGTAAAAATATGGTGTATGATTTTTAAAGTTCCGTGTGATATTTCTCTTAGCTATTTGAACTGTTTGAAAAACCTCAAAGAGAGCGAGTTTATTGTTGACACCGACATTCCCGAGCTTCTTGTCTTTCCACCAAAGACTGACCTTCATGAAGACACTTTCTACACATCTGGATCTATCATCTTGCAAGACAAAGTAAAATAGTAAATTTTAATTAACTAATTAATTAAAATTTAAAGTTTATTTAAATGTAAAGTGTAAAATGTATTTTATGTAAATAGTATGTTAATTAATTAAAATGTAAAATGTATTTAAATGTAAAGTGTATTTAAATGTAAAGTGTAAAAAGTAATTAATTTAATTATTTAATTTTTTGTTATTTGCAGTTTAATTGTGTCAGAATATGCTGTTTTATGAGTTATTCTATTCAATTATTTTCAATTCTTTACGGACTTGATGTTAAACTTAGGAATATTTAGATGTTTGTAGTTTGAAATCATATTTTCTTTGTGAATTAGTTGAATTATTTGACTGCAAATTAGAAGAATTTGTTTAGAATATATGAGTATTTAAAGCAATTATTTTGAAGCCAACCATATCTCAAGATTCCTTGATGTCCTTTATCCTTGGAACCTTCTACTTGTGAGCAAGGCTTAAAAGAGCAAGCTGTAATTGACTTTTCAAACACACTAATGTTGGTAGCATCACCAAAACTCTTCACATTGCCTGTACCATCATAATTCACGGTCAATGTGCCTGTATTTGGGATTTTTTGTATATAATTTGTTCTAATTCCTAACTAGCTTTAAACCCGAGTTGAGAAGTGATAAAATGATTGATCCTCGTTTAATGGAATTCATGTGTGAATACCTTGAAAAAGCTCAGTAAAATGTATGGTAAAAATTATTATTGTCATAACTGGTTTCAATTATTAATAGCTAACCTGGTCCAAAATTGGAAAATGGTTTATTCTGTTTATAGTGTTTGTTTTTATTCCATCCAGACCAATGTCTGTTTAGTGATGCATTTTCTTGTAAAATAAGCGATTTTTTCATAGGGGCGTATTTGTTTCTCCCGAGCTAAGCAAAAACGTCTTTGTATTTTATAGGCTAGCTGTTTTCCTCCAATTGTTTTGAATCCTTCAGAAGGGAGCTACATAATTGACTGTTGTGCTGCTCCGGGAAATAAGACCTCTCTTATGGCTGCCCGTATTAACAACAATGGGTTAGTAGCTTCACAAGTTCTGTGTACTTTACATGCATGACTTGCAGATTTTAAAAAATCAATTAAAAAATTAATGTGCTATATGTTAATATTTGTTGTATGCTGATTTTAAATGTTACTTATTGAATATATCTAAATGACTTTCATTTTTATAGTCAGAACCATCCTAGCTGGTTTTCTAAGTGCTATATTGAGTGATTGAATTTTCAGCTTGAAGCAGTATTTTGAGCAGTCAGTAGCCACTAACTGGTCATGATATGCATGTCATCAGCATTTCATTAACAGAAATAGAGTCTGTATTCTTGTGTTATTTGATTTGCATTGGGCTGCCCATCCGGAACCCACATTTTAAAACTTTTGCGGCATCACAGGATCAAGGATCAATTCCAGGGTTGTCACAAGACTTTTCCTAAAGACATTATCTAAGCCATTTTAGATTTGTATTTTTTATTTATATTATGATGCAATAAAACATTTATTTGACACCACTTAAGATTGGTTGTTCTGAATCACTCTCACTATAAAAAGGTAAGTTTTCAAGTGTTTCAGAAAGAATGCAATGGAGTTATCCCATGATCCAGTATGGTTAAGTATGGCTGATTCTAAGAAACCTTAACCCCTTAACTGGGGACCCCGGATATATCCGTCCATTTTACATTGAGTTACAGTTAAATACCCAGTTAAGGGGTTAATTGTAATGTGTGGACGTGTATTATCCAACTTTCTGTTTTCAGGATGATATTTGCCTTTGACAAAAGCAGCAAACGGATGGAAACATTGAAGAGCCTTTGTAAGAAAGCCGGTGCATCATGTGTTGAAGCTAATATTCAAGATTTTCTTCGTGTAAATCCGCAAGATGTCCGCTATCGGAATGTCGGATACATATTGGTTGATCCATCTTGCAGCGGTTCTGGTGAGATTGATTTTAGAAAATGGTTTAGGTCAACGAGTACATTTTATTGGCATCGGGAGTGCGTTCACGGTCTACCTATTTCTAGTTCAAAGTAATCACAGTACATTTGTGAGCGCTCATTCAGAACAGGTGCTATACAACTGCTCTGTTATGTTGCATTACAGCACATTAATTATAAGGAGGAGATAAAGCAATCAATATAGATAAATTAGTACCAAATGAAGAACATGTACTTAATTAACTAAGTACATGTTTTGTAAGGACATGTGGATTTGGTCAACAGGCTCTGTTAGTAAATAGTTGTTTAAAGTGAGAGAACTATTCAAATGAATGCTAGGATTTAGAGATGACAGAAAGATGGGTGCATGATTTGAAAGCACAGAAGGGTCACCATTCTCTAAGGTTGTAAGACAATTGAATGGCTGGGTGGAATAAGGAGGTAACTGTGTCCGACCCTCCACCCCAATGGTTTGAGTATCAATAACAATAAGAGGGGTAACTGGATTTACTTCCTTATTCTTCTGGGCCCTTCAATTGACAACTTCACCATTAAGGTGGTAACTGCATTTAACTCCTTCTTCCATCCAACCATTCAATTATAATCAGTTGCAGATTTTGAGTGCCTTTGAGAATTTCTGTAAAATCTAGAGCGCATTAGTTTTTTAAGTTCTGGCAAACTGAATACAAGCCTGTTTATTATCTGTTTGCACAAAAACTATTGTGTTTTTTGTTGATCTTTTAGGTATTGTTGATCGAAAAGAGATATTTTGCGAAGAATCCGGTCCATCTGCTTCGCGCCTTCGATCTTTGGCGAACTTTCAGGCAATGATACTGAACCACGCACTGTCGTTTCCAAGCGCGAAGCGCGTTGTGTACTCGACTTGCTCTGTTCATAAGGAGGAGAACGAAGAAGTAGTTTGTGAAGTCCTGGCCAAGTACAAAGACGTCTACAGACTTGTACACATCCTGCCTCAACTCGGCTGTCGTGGCGATGTACACGTTTTTGAGGATGCTGTAAAATGTGTGAGACTGAATCCGGGAAATTATATGACAAATGGGTTTTTCATTTCGTGTTTTGAACGAATCAGTGAAAAAACTAATTGCTCAAAAAGAAAACAGTGCATTGGTCTTGGTACGGAAGAGAGTAACTTGTCAGAATTTGATACGGCAGTGCATACAGCTGGCAGCTGTACTCGGTTAAAGAGCGAGCAACAACATGCTCTAGATGCTCATCAAACTTTTGTAGAGAACGCAGCATCAGAAGATATACAGACACGGGATGTTTCAAAATTTGCAAAACCAGATCACATCTTTGCCAAAAGAGGAAGGAAAAGGCGCAATTGTTCTGTTGAGAAAAGTAAAGCTTTTGGTACTTTGCATCAAAACTTGTTGGCAAAGGGCTCGGGAAAGTCGTTTTCAAACTGTGCACAAAGTCACTCTAGGACTAAAAAAAATAAAAGACAAAGGCACAAAAGACATAAAGGAATTCCTGTTACTTGGGGTTCGAACGATAAAACTGTCTAATTCATCCAAATTTGCATTGTGTTGTTATTGATTATTAATATTTATCGTATGGTGTTACGATAAACCAGGAATTCTGGTTGCCAGAAGTTTTGGAGGTTGTCATGATGTTATAAGAGGTTTTCATGTCTTGATTTGATACAAATTTCTTCTATTGCATTCCCTCCTTAGCTGCAACCAGGCACTTATGAACTGGCACTTGTGAACTGGCCTATGCATTTTCAACCACAAACTAGTGTACTGTACTATTGCATGGCTGCTTACTATGAATCTCATTGTGAGGTTACCATCATCTTGAGATTCATCCATATACAGTGGCATAGCCAGGATTTCCTGAAGGGGGTTTTGGTTATGACTTTTGACTGTAACCAAATTTCAAAAATCTTGACTAGCAAAAAAGTCATAGAGTCATCCTATGTATCTATCTATCCATATAGTCTGCTTTAACCCCCAAAGCCTTCCCTTTGCTATGCCACTGTCCATATAGTATATACACAAAAAAGCATACAGTATTTCCAACCCCAAACGTTACTGCACACAGCGTACATACAAAAAGTCTCCAAAATCCTTTCTCCATCAGTGAATACATACTATGTGAATGGATCCTTATGCTAAATGCATTGTTGTAATGGCATTGAAATGTTCTTTTGATTGATTGATTGCTCTTGGTAAAGTGACATTCAGGTGCAAATCATGAATGACTCGGCAATGTTTTCTATTCCCAAGCATAGTAACTGCAAATTCTGCAATGCCGCATAGAAAGGAATCTGAGTACTTCCCTCTTGAAGAAAAATCAGAGAGTATTGTTACTGTTGTGGATAACAATAAATGATAATGACTGCCAAATAAAGAATTAGCGGTTCATGCTTGGGACCAAGTATTCTCGTGATATACAACTCGACCTTGAATTTGACTGTAGAAAAATCTACTAAACTACATAAAATGTAATTATTTACTATATTATACGAGGGACTAAAGAAACCAACGAGATTTATCAATATTCTGATCTATGGTTGATGCAAACTGTGAGCGATAAATAAGGAGCGAGAGCCTGAAATTGTATTTTAATTTAAAAGTCGACTTTTCGGGTCAGAGCGACTTTTTATCTGAGTCAACATTCAGACATTTAAACACATGGGATTATAGTCTCGGTTGAATAATCGAATATTTTAATTAGGCAGTATGTTTGTGGGTTGACTTGAAAAACAGAGGGTTTGTGCTTGGAGCAATAATACACAGGAGAGAATATAAGCCTATACAGGCCTGCTTAACGGCTGAAGCCAACTATGGGCATGTGGGCGGAGCCTATCCGCCATATGTTTTTACGCAAAACATAGGAAAAAGCCGAGATTGCGTTTTTAAAAAAGCGCAGAAAAGCCCGGATTTGAAAACGGTCGAATTTCATATTCCAAAAATAGCGACGACCAATGAAAAAAGTCTCATGAATATTCATGTTCGTTTACAAATATGGCGTCCACAGCTGGCTTCAACATAAAGACATGCTGGACGCATGGGTTTGTGCGCCATCGGCTGATGCCCTGGGCATAATGATAGTGGCGCCATAGAAGTTTATAAATTGAGACAGTTCTGTCGTCATTATCATCCTTATATCGTTTAATATTTTTGTTAAAAAATACAATTAGCAGATACCCTGTAATGTCAGATCACACGTTAAAAATGTGTGTTGCTTATAGAATTCTGTTTTTTACGGCATTCAAGATTGTGTGACACTGATAATGCATTTAAAAGAAGAAGAAGAAGAAGGCGTCCCGATGATAGGATTTTTGGCCATCGAGACGTTCAGCCTCAAAGGGTTTTGTCTCCAACATGAACCCATGACGTGTTGCTATAGTGACATATAGTCATCAGTGTAAATTATTATAAGACATAGATGGGCTCGAAATTGCATTTAATAGCATTTTGGTTGCCAGAGAGTTGGGGTCATTGAGACTCCTCGCTAGAAGATAATATTACTGAAGCTTATCAACTTTGCAGAAAAGTTTTGTCAATACAGCTAACCTTTCACCATAGTCATATATTATATTCACTGTCTTGGGGTGAAGTGTCCAAGAAAGGAGGCAAATGTCTTAACAGCAAAGTCCCGACTGGGACAAACATCTTGAGGTCTGAAAACCCCTTTACCATGTATTTCTAGAGCATTTGTTCAAAGGATGGTTTTACTGTTTTGCAGAAAACTTGTCAAATGGATTTAGGAGATGCTAGAATTGCAAGAATTGGCGTCAATACACTTCGTGATGGTAAGCTTACTGAGTCTTCATTGCTTCATATATTGTATTAAATTAAATTTATTTTGATTAGAAGTCCTGCATTTTCCTTTTGATTTTTAAACTTTGAGCATTATCCAATAATTTGTTTGATGAAGTTTGCAGGAATATTATTTTGATGGTCGTTCCTGAGAAATTGTGAAAATTTATCAGTATATGTTGCGGCTGAAATTATGTATTATTTTTAGCCATGCACCCTATTTATGGTTTGGCTTGGACCGATGGCCAGAATGTTTTTATTGTTCCAATGAACAGTGATCATGGAGTTATTGATATTGCATCATCTATGAAATTGGGAACATTTAAGTGAGATAATTTTTTCTCACTTATTTTAAATATTTTTTGAGTCACTTGTTTTTTATTTAAATTTGCTTCTGAAAATGCTACATTATTGATTGATTCTATTGTTTTATGATATTCAGCTGTGATATTTGTTTCTAAGTTATTTAAAATATAGATATACACAGAGGGTAGAACCCATGAGGGAAACAAAACTCATTGTGTAATTGGAATATCTTCACTCACTTACTTACTCACTCACTCACTCACACACTGCTGTGCATAACCAACAAAAGTCATTTTTACTGCAGTGGTTGATATACGATCTTCTTGGTACAGGGAAATTGTGTACAGTGGGCATGGACCGTTCCCAAAATCCGGTCAGCAATTGGCCCCTACATGAAGGAGCAAGACCATTGTCAATTGGTATTGATCTCCTGCCCGTTGCTCCATTGGAAAGTTGTTTCCACTGCCAAGCATAAAGAGTCCACTATGCCTCTGTTAGAACGAGGGGCACTGTATGAATATAGCAGGTGGACTTGATTGGGTAGAGGTTGTCTGAGACACATGTCGACCCATTTGCCCCATTTGGGAAACGAAAAATTGAACTTTGACCTTTGGTGTTAAATTTTTACGGTCTTCTTGGCTTGTTAGCTGCAGTTGAAAAGTGAAGTGTGAAAGAAAGAATTCAAAGGATAGAAGGAATGTGAAAAAATTCATAAGAAATTCGGCAACAATTTTGGTAAAAATTTCTGGTAAATTCAGCAATTTACAAATTGGGGAAGAGGAGTTTAGCCCCATTTTCCAGGAGATTACATGTGCTCAGGTATATGTATTGTGGAATTATGTATCACTTGTCTCTTTTTTTCTCATCCACTGCATGACATCAATGACATCATCATCTGTTAAGTTCGGTAGAAAATTGTTAATGTCTGCCATTTAATGTCACTCAGTTTGATCACAGCTTGAACTATTACCTTCCAGTTGCTTGTCATTTCTCCTTTTGTGACGAAGTTGGTATACGCCTTCTATTTCCTTCTGTCGGTCACTAGAAATGAAGGCAATAAAAATTTGATTTTCAAGCAAAGCATTTTGGTGGTGATCAGTGGCAGTTCCACAATGTTGATGACTGGGGATGCACCCCCCCCCACCGGGGCTCCGGATGACCTTTTTTTGCTTGTCAGCCTATTTTCCAGTGAGTTTTAAAAAAAGTGAAAAATACTGCAAATGGCCTTCTTTTTCTTACTTGTCGCCCTTTTTCGGCAAGGTTTCTTAACATTTAGTGAGCAAAACACTTCTAACGATGACCTTTTTTTCTCTTTTTTCTTGTTTTCCTTCTTCACTTTGCATCGCCCCCACCAACTTCCAATAAATTTGTTTCATCCCCACCAAGAATTCCTGGAACTGCCACTGGTTGTGATCACATGTAACCAATTTGTATGTTGCATATTGTTTCCCAATGTTATTTTCAGCCTTGTGTGTGGTGTGAATTGGTGTAGAGATCATTCTTTACTGAAAGCAAATGGTTTGTTGTGCATCATCCTTGAATCAAATGTGACGGTTTGGAATGCTGAGGGACTCTATCCAAATGTTTACTTTCGACAGATATCTGTAACCGGCTTAGATGTCGTTGCAAAATGTAAGATTTGGCCGAATTAAATACAGACCTGAATTTATTTTCTACTTTAGAAGTTTAACAATTAATTTTTTGGTGTTTTGAAGAGGCGGTTTTAGCCTTTCTATTTATTTGGTTTTTGAAAAACGTAGCGCCTTCTCAAGCTACTAGTATGCTTGCTTAGCTTAACCTTTTGACCACGGCGATCCCTATAACCAGTTGGTTATGGAGCCGAAATATCTGCCTTGTGGGGCAAAAGGGTTAAGAGTGGCTTGTGAGATTCATGAATGTGTTGCAACATAAATAGACAAGTATTTAAAGACAAACAAAATATACATATACAGTACAATGCTAGGAGCACCTCTGAGTAGAAATAGAAGAGTTGCTATACAAATGTCACATTACATTACATTACATTACAACAGGGTAGTGTGGGTTTTGTGTTGAATGTTGATGTTGTACCACTTGATTCTTCTTGTTCTGTGAATTTTAACTATATAGGTCTGAATCAACTTATTTGTAGCGATGGAATTGGTTTCTGCTTGAGTTTTATTTGACGTGTTTTAATATAAATTAATATTTAATTAGGCTGCATTTGGAATCCAGTGGTGGACATTCTGTGTGTTTTGTCTGCCGTCGGATGTCATTTGTATGTTCATTGCCTTAGGAAAACCTTTTCGCCTTTCACTCTGCCACTCTCGAATAAGTAAGTGGAGTTGACAGTCCTGTATTTTCGTGAAACCATAGATTCAACGCTCAAAATTTTAGCATAATCCTGTGATTCCCACTAATTTGCTTTCACTTATGTATATTTAGTGATGTGATTTTGAACCTCATGATTGTTTAAATTTGTTTTGTCTTCTTTTTATTATTATTATTAGTAGGAATAGTTGTAGTAGTGCTAGTAGTAGTAGTAGTAGTAGTAGTAGTAGTAGTAGTAGTAGTAGTAGTAGTAGTAGTAGTAGTAGTAGTAGTAGTAGTAGTAGTAGTAGTAGTAGTAGTTGTTGTAGTAGTATTGGTAGTGATGGTTATGGCAATATAATCATCATGGTTTCAATAACACCTTAGGAAAAGCATGCACTACAAAGAGAAGTGAATTTGAAGTGTCCAGGCACTTTAACACTGTTGCATAATATAGCACTGAACAGTTATGTTTTGTGATTGTTGAAGGCAAGCATTGTCTGAAATCTTTTATTTTCTTAGATGTGATGTTTGAAAGTATGCAGAGGTTTTTCTTGATAAGCATTTTCACCAATGTTCAAGAACTGTGTTGAAATACCATTGTTCCTGTTTATACTAACTTTTGTAATTTACGATTGTAGAAAATCTGTAAGCTGTGGTTCTTGGTCGCCAAATGGGTGCACTTTGGTCATATGCGCTGCAGCAAATCTCTTAGTACGTTTGCCAAGTTAAAACTGTGGGAAATAAGATTTAAATAAATATAGATAATTAATTGATTTGATTGGATTTCATGTTTTGCACAGCCAAGTGTTAATCACTGAAACTTAACCATCAATGTATTTATCTTAAGACTTTGTCTTTATACTATAGTAAGTACTATACTATATAATTATTATTATTATTATTATTATTGTCAGACAATTTGCTATAGCGCCGTAGGTGAGTGAATGGCACAAAACAAGGGTGCTTAAATATATAATATACTATAGTATAGTTTTTTTGTACAGTAATTTAAAAAGTTCCTTTTGTACTGGCAGATTTGAATTATGCAAGTATGAGAAAAGGAGGTATGCACTGACATTTGTATTTGTAGCATCATTGCTTGTAGTGACTGAGCAAACTGAAATGGCATGAGTGAGTACCAGGTAGTAGAGAGGCTATATTATATCGAGTGATGACAGTTTTTATAAGTCAGATCTTATTGGTTAGATTAAGAAATGTTTTATTTTTGAAACAAAGGTTTACAAATGGGTGGACATAAATGGATGTCTTGATGATTTCATCATTGGAGACTGCAGTTTGCTGCCGAGGTTCGTCAGAATAAAATCTCTTGGGAATTATAATGAATCCAAAAAGTTTTAGAAATGTTGTTTAATAGAATTGAAAATGAATTGCTTAAACTCATTTTAAAGCAAAGTCATCCATATGTTGTATTTTTACATTGTTAATTTTAACTTTTAAAAATAAAATAAAAATTCTGCTTCTACAGTTGTTGTCTGCAGTATAACAAAGAATATATTTTATATGGTCACTATCTCATTTCATATCCATTGTAGAGCATGAATAAATATTGACCTATTGTAAAATATACAAGTTTCGATTAGCGTCTTTGGCCAGCGTTAATTTTAATGGCAAGGGCAGAAAAGCAAAGTTATTGTGGATTTTAATCAGTGGTTGATATTTTTAAAAAGAGCAATGAGGTCAGGGTTTTTCCACCCAAAAATTGTTTAATTCCAGTGGTGGGGAGAGATGTGCAAAACCAAAAATTTGGACCTCTGCTGAGGATCTTTCTTATCATGTCTTTGTCATCCTTATCTCATCTTATCCAGGAGGTTGGGGGACCAGGGGGCCTGTGCCCCCCTATTGAGTGCCTGGCCCCCCCAATGGCCCTCCTGTTGGGACCCTATACTTAATGCTACATAGATTAAGCAACAAATGGTTGGCCCCCATGATTAGAAGTTGCTACCCCAACGCCCCCCCCCCACTTGCCAAATCCTGGAGCCACCACTGAGGTTGGGACCTGGAGTGCTAAGAAGTATTTGCCTAGAAATATTTGTCCACCAGTTATGTTTGTTGTGTTATAATTAATTATTGATGCATTGCTTATGAAGACACGATAAATTGTGATGACCTTTTTTTTGCTTGTCAAGATTTTGGAAAGCAAAATAAAGGGTAAAGGAAGGGTTATGACTTTTTTTGCTTGTCAGGATTTTTGAAAAGAGGATAAAGGGTAAAGGAAGGGTTATAACTTTTTTGCTTGTCAGGTTTTTTATAGTAAATGAAAAAATGCACCCCCTGCTAAAAATTCGTTTTGACATACCTGTGTTTTTGTATTGAAATATTGACTTATAGTTTGTATTCAGAATGTTTCTTTAAAAGGCATACTGTAGTTTCTATGGATTGTTCTTTCCATTGATATGTGGATGGATTTCAGATTGGCTGGTGATTTGCATTGCATTGAATTCTTCTCAGAACAGCAGTTTGTCTGTTTGACTGAACTGCCACTTGACCAACTCTGCATTCAGGAAACCTGTGACATGTTTTCTCTACCAGGAAAGTAAATAGACAGTCGATGTTATCTGGCAGAATGGGAAATATACATTGAATTAATAATTGAGACATTTTGAAATGATTTAAAGATAATCATTGCTTGTTGGTAAGATTTTAAATATGTAAGACACAGTTTATTTACAATATTTTCTGTATTTGATGATGAGCTAAATTGCTTATCATCTGGAGTACAGGAGCAAAAATGCATCTTAGACAGAAAACTGGTTTCATTTTGAGTCTTCAGATGACCTTCTGAAAAATGAAGTCAATATTTTGAACTATTTTCTAGTCAAAGCGTCTATGTTCCCAAGACGTTTCTGCTGCCTCCACATACATGCAGATCGGAAACTGGTGCCATGTGGTATTGGGCTCAGTGCATGTAAGATAACACAAGATCACCCAGACCTCTGGATGCATTGATGCTGGTAAGGGCATCCAGCTATAAAGTTTAGCTCTGAAAAGTGTACCAGCTGGCCTGGATGAAAGTGAACAAGGACGTGAATAGTACTGTGTTTATGCCAGAATTTGAAAAAGGAAATCAAACTTCAAAAATGTAGATAAGCTATTCGCTTGCTTGTTGATTGTACGGAGATCTGTAATATAAAATGCTGTTTTCATGATGTGCAAGTCTTCAATATAAATGTTTTAAAGTTGTCTTGATATTGCTAATAGTAATAATAGTTTAATTATTATTATTATTATTATTATTATTATTATTATTATTATTATTATTATTATTATTATAGTAATGGTCTCAATTACTTTTTAACAGATGTGAGATCACATTCGCATGGTGACCACCTGACCAGCACATCGGATGAAAATAGTGATGGACTTATCCGACAAAACATTACCACTAAACCCTCTCTATTAGATCAACTGTTCAGTTTGCCTAGAGTTAACAAGGTTACATTCAAGCTATTTTTTTTATATTTGGCCTAAATTATAATATTTTCCAAATTATTTATTATTTTCATCATTATTGTTATTATTATATTATTGCTAGTTTTTTCAGAATTGTTATGGTAAACAATGCAGGGCAAAACCAAAAAAAAACAAGTCAAAGCAAATTAATTGTTCTTAATCATGGTTTTGGAAATTTTCATGATTTAACAGATGCATCTAGCCAAGTGATAGATGAATCTGTCCTATTCTAGAAATTAAGCTGTTATTTCCAAATCACTTTTTGAAACCATTGGCTTTTCATCAGTATCACATCAACAGTTGGTTGCTATTGTCTAGATCTGCAGTATTATACAAACAGTGATTTGTCATTTTGTGAAGCACATTAGAATTTTGAATTTGAAATTATGTATTTCAACCGGTTTATAAACTTTAAAATTAATTTTAAAAAAATAATAATATCGTTATTCACCTTTTGTAGCCTGCATGTAACTGATTTTGTAAATTTTTTTAGTTTACATGTTTATTTTTCAGGACTCTTGTGTTGATTCAGCTCATCTCTATCTGATGCAAATTGATCCTATTTCACTTGAAGTTAAAAGCCTGTCCAATGTGTTTGTTTCAGGGGCTTTTGTCACCCGATGTAATGAGTGTTTGTGTAAGTTTCTGTTGTTTTATACATTATTTTATTTTGGCCATGATTATGACCCATTGGATAAAATGACCCTGCCTGGCTAAGCACCACCTTTTGGCTATGGCTATTTCAAATTTAGACTAAGTGCATAAGAATAAGCAGCTACTGCAGTACTACTTTCAAAAGCACTATATAAATTCACGAGGTTTTTTACTTACTTTATGCTGAGCACAGTCAGTGAACCAATATGTTAAAATATTTTCTGACCTTAGTTTTTATTACAGATTTCATTCTTATTTAATTTTCATTTTTACAATCTGCTGTAGCTTAAATCAGTCCTCAATGCTGTTGAATATTTAACTTATGATTTTATTTTTATTTATTCTATTTTATTTATGGTTATATTTTCTTAATTTTATTAGAACTGCTATACAATGATGCTGTTGGACTACTGAATATAGAATCTGCCACAAGCCCTTAATGCTTTCCAAGTCTAAAAGTTTTGCACTGACAGTTTGTGTACAATGAAATATATTTCTCATTCATTCTTCACTAAGACGTTGGCCATCACAGGTTTAATGCTAATGTATAAGACGATGCACTGGTGACTTTGTTTAAATTTTTATAGAAATTAAAATAAATAATTGTGGGCTTAAGATTGAATATGCGTGAGGTGTTTTGTGTCTAATGTTTTCAGCATAGTTCGGGTTTTGTATTTGTTGGTTCCAATGCCAGCAATGTTGTATTGCGTTTCAAGATTACAGACAGTCACTTAGCAGACGACGGCCATTTGGTAAGCAACTCATTCGTGAAAATCTGGTTACCGTTGGATTTCTCAGTGTTGCATTTTCATTGCAATTTGGAGAATATTTTGGAGAATATTTCTTTGTTTGTTGAATTGAGACAGTGTTACTGGGTGCATTTTAAATAGTTGCTTGAATTTCCACTCGGATGGAAAGAAATAGAGGCAGAGGTTGGACCCAGGAGAAAGTGGATGGACAACATCAGAGAAGACAAGGACTGGAAAGGAATTCCAATCACAGAAGGAAGATTAACAGAAGACAGGAGGACTTCTTGGAAATGCTTTGTGTCTAGCTATTGCCACTAAGGTGTAGGCAGAGAGCATGTTGAATCATTGATGATGGTGGTGGTGGTGGTGGTGGTGGTGATGATGATGATGATTTGCTTGCATTTTCCAGAAACTTCTGGAGAGTGAGAGGCTGAAGGGTCTTTGTTCACTTCCTTCATTAAAACAAATGAACCTTGGAGGTTCATTGGTTATGATGACAGGGCAGATATCTGTCCAAGATTCACTCTTTCCTCCAGGTTCCGACTTTTCTCACTACCATCTTCGACTGTACCATGTTAAAGGTAAGATTTCTATTCTTTCTTCTGACGCATTTACCGGGCTGCCATACGATTTATTGTGTGTATTATTTTATAAATCTCTTTTTATTAAGTTTAATTCAAATATGCACTAATTTTGATTACCCTAAGCTGTTTAAGCACTAAAATATTTTCTTTCAACTAATGGTGAACATAGTTTGCTGTCTTTTGTTAAGTTTTCATTTAAATTTTTGTTATTGTGATTAGTGGGACTGATATCAACATTCTGTTCTCTGTTTTTATTCTGAATTTTAAATTATTTAAATTTGGTCTATGGCTGTTTTTATTAAAGATTAAGTTCTTTGCGACCTTTTCATGAAATACAAAATTTATGAGTGGATTTCTTTTCTGTAGCCTTTATATAATTGTTGTGACTATGTATGTAGTATTTGATCATAGAACATTAAGTTTCACTTATGATGTAAAAAGTTTTTCATTATGGATTATGACCATCTTGCTTTATTTCGGTTCCAAATTAAATCTGTTTTATTGGTTAAATTGATTATATTATTCGGTCAAATTGATCTGCTGTAGACTTATTGAGTCTGTTCGAGTCACCGACCGTGAAAAATGAGAACTCTTCAAAGCGGAACATCAGTCCAATTAGCGCTCATGCTTCAAGGGATTCTTTTCATGCAGATGCAAACCAAACAGCAAATGCTTTGTCAGCAACTATTAACTCTCCTGGAATTAGCCAACGGATTATTGCCAAAGAACCGGACCATTTTCAGACTGTAGAAACTGATTACTGATTTGTTCAGGATTAATAGACTGTGTTTGCCTGGCACAGACTTTGGATTTGCTAACCGTCCATATGTTGAAGTCATCCAAGAAGAATCAAGGTATTGAGTTTTTGTGCATCGGTGTTCCTTGCAACTGTTAATTAGTCGATTTTTCTTAAATAGTAAAATGTTTGGAATTGTTTACCAACATTCATCCTGCTTTCACCATTGGTTCAATCATTCAAACGTTGTTCAAAAACTTATTTATTTCATCTCGGATCTCAGTTACTTTGGTTATGGAATGGTGATGTTGAATAGCATGTAATTTGTTTTGCTGTGAATTTTCGCTTTTCTTTTGTTTTAACTGATAGATTTCTGTTTGCTGTTTTGGTAGTGAAAAGAGCGGAGAATTGGAGACCGAGGTTGTGGATTTTGAAAGCGTTGTTCCTCGTTTTAATGCTACCGACCCGTCCAAAGCATTTTCAGATGCCTCAGTTATGAGGGGAAATTCTGATCGGCTTAAGGTGGCAAATGAATCTTTAAAGTCTTTATTAGAAAGGTTCAAGAAGGTGACTGGTCATGAAAATGCCACGTCTTCAGATGTCTTTGATGATGCTGAAGAGATTTTGAAGAACCCTTCTGTCATACGTGGCGGATCGAAACACTGCGACTGTTACAATAGACAAACGAAAGACATCTCAAGTCAGCTGAACGATTTGAATCTCAGGTTAAAAGTTCAGGTAAACTTCAAATGGAATCATTCATTAAATATATTATATATCATTTTAAAATATTAAATGTCATTTTGTATTTTCAGGATTTTGGACAGAGGGGGAGGGTTAAGATGCTTTATCGTGTTTTTTGTTTATTGGTTTTGCTGCTAAAGTTGATCAAAACAGCAGAATTCTGTCTTGAGAATTCTGACACATCAACTGCAGGTTGGACTATTGTCATTAGGATGGCCTTGAGGGTGGCAAGGTGAGACGGCCCCAATCCCCCTTATTTGCACCTAGATGATCATGGGATTTGTGCAAAACCGATGGAAAAGTTTTATCGTTTCTGAGGGTGGTGATTGCAATTGCCAACAAGAACTGCTCTGGATTTTCAATTGGTTTTGAAATTTAGCCAATAGTACTGACATAAGCATAATGACACATTTGCATCCCACCATAAAGTGAAAGGTAAATACACGTAGAGTACAAAGAAACAAAAACGCACCTGTATCCTATGAATGTTTTATTTTGTTTTGGTTTTCCATACTCAATGAAATAAAGATTTGCAGAAATTTCAATTTTTTTTTGTGATGAGTGAGAAAAAGTCATTTTGAATTTTCATGGATTGTCTTGTATTCAGTCATTAATAGTTGACTGCATATTGTAGATGGGGTCTTCTTTTGGGGTAATCAGTATTTTATGTTGATCGTTAAACAGGTTGAATTGAATTAGAAATTGAAAAGTTATTTTTTGGAAATTTGGCAAAATGCTATTTGTGATATTGTTTTTAGGAAGCCATGCTGACAAAGGTGTTGTTGGCTGTTGAAGGAATGCAGTAAGTAATTTCTTCTGTTAAGATTGTGCATGTGGGGGTGATGAGGTGATTGTTTCTGCACTTGCACTAAATCATGTTTGAGTTGTCATATTTAGTGCTAAATGGAATATTGTTTACACTGGAAAAGTTCTGATTTTTATGGATGAGTGTTATTCTGTACCAATTTAAGACTAAATTGTAGTCTCAACAGTTTTTTTTTTCTTGCCTGTATAATATGCATGTATGTGAATTTTGTGAATAATTAATCTTGTGTCACTATAGATTCTTGCTGTTCCACATAAAATGATGCACGTGGCATTAATAATTCTTATGTATCACAGAGCAGATCAGCAGAGCAAAATTCTCTTTGTACATGATTCGTTGGTTTGTTTTAAATTTAATTTTCTTTTGGTGATAACTTAGAGGCAGCGTTACATTTTGTAGGTGGAGGAATTCAAGTTCCAGCCATCAGCCATCCTCAAATCCTCTTTTCGTTCATGTCGTTTTTCAGGATTTGTCAGATATCCACGTAAAACTTTCCAAGAATTTCCTGTTGGATAACCTTCGTCTTAAATTGACTTCTCTTCAGGATGCATTTGATCTTGCCTCCGTCGAGATAATATTTGGTTTGTTTTGATTGTCAAAGTTTCACAGCAGTTAATTAATATTGCATGTTTTTTTAAACACCTAACTGATACATAATGAGGAAGGAAGGCGTGGAGCATTTGGTAATAACCGGAAAAGTGGAGGGAAAAAGAGCAAGAAGATGACAGAGAAACAAACCTATGTAGACTGTGTACAAGAAAGAATTGAGGGAATAAAGAATAACATCGAACTAATAAGAGGATGTCAAGATTGAACAAAATGGAAATCCATGGTCGCTAACGTAGAAATACACAGCACCTAAAGAAGAAGAAAAAAGGAGGAGGAGGAAGAGGAAGAAGAAGTGATATGTAGTATTTGCTTTATTTTAATCATTTGTGATAATTCAACCAGTCTTCGTTGATCTCATTGTCTTACTTTTTGATCTATAATGGCACCATTTGTAAAGATAGAATACAAAAATTTTTATATATTATGAAACTTGTTATGAAACCCACTGAGACAGTAACTAGAGCAGACCTGTAACCTGTCAGAATATTTTTGGTTTGCCCCCACTGCTTCTTTGGAAAATCAAATACTGACCTCAACACACAATGGTGCTCATTCATATAGTATGTATGCCAAAAAAGGCATATTTTCAACCCCCATCCCCGTTTGCACACTGTACGTATGCAGAATCTCCTAAATCCAACCCCTTTCCTCTGCAGTGTGTACGTACTATATGGATGACCCATGATGTATCAAATGGGTGGAATTGTAGGTGTGCAATACTGAGAAAGTTATGCATTTTAACGATTTTTTCTTTTGAAGATGGCAAGCCTTGTGTGGTTAGCGCTGATGTTGACGGGTACATTCCTTTGATCTTCACTCCAAATGAAACGATCTTCATAACTGGACATCGAAAAGACAGCAAGAATAGAAACTGTTCTTCCATTGTTTATTGAGACCTTTTTAACCCCTTAACTGGTCAACTATTTGTAACTCAATGTAAAATGGACGAGCGTTACTCGGGGCACCCAGTTAAGGGTTAACAAATATGCAGAACACATTTTTAAAAATTATTACAAAGAAATTTATTGAAACTATTTTATCATAGGATTTTTGGAATTTATGCTTTTACTAAAAACACATCATTACAGGTTTACAGTATTGCGTTGGTTATAGATTCACATTGTGTGGTTGATGTAATGTAATCATTGTAATGGATTGCCAGTAGTTAAGGCACTATGTTCTGCCATAGACTAGAGTATCTAGAGCAGCGCCAATAAGTGGTAGGTCTACTCACGGAACGCTCTCAAACAGACCCATTTTGTAATTAATATTTCTTGAATACGTGGAGTTCATCCCTAATATGCTTTTGGATCAAACCTAATGAGTTGTATTTCATCCGATCATCGCAATGCAGGGCAGAGAATTTTCCACTATTATTATGCTTGTTATCGGGGATTGATTTGCCAGGTTTGAAGAATATGATCCTCCACTAATCAAGGTCAACTACCCTTGTGGAGTTAGAAAAGTTTGGATTCGGCTAGTCGACCTCCAAGTTAAGTTTTGGGGTGGAAGCTGGGTTTTAGTATTGCTTTTGTTATCTTATGATCTTTTGCATCTTGTTCTCTAGTGATCTTCCACAAAGCTAATGTGATCTCGGAAATCACGCTATGCTCTACTAATCACTGTTGTTCAAAGGGTCAATGGCATATATATATATATATATATATATATATATATATATATATATATATATATATATATAAGTAATTGCAAAGATTCCCTATTACTATATCATTCTCGAAGTACCCTGTTAAAAATTTCAAATTTTCTAATTTCCCCCTTAAAAATTCAATTGCCCCGCTGTGGGGGAAGTTGGAAACCACTGGGTTAGGCCCTAAATTCTACATATCCTGTAATTATGTTTTGCATATTAAAGACCATTGTTAAAACATATTCACATTTCAACAGCAACATTTTAAAAACAGATTTACTTTTCAAGTTCAGATCAATTTATAATTTGCAATAAGTTACAAAAGATCAAATGCTGCATATCATTGTTTAACATAAGCATAATATTTGCAAACGGCAATATTTGAGCAATAGAAATGTAAGTTGTTGATTTGCATTTGCAAGAACAAATAAAGGAACTATGGTTGCCATAAAACAAAACAAGAAAGCAACACCAGAGAAATTAATATAAACAAGAAAACCTTCACATGAAATGAAAAAGACTCTCTGTCCTAGCAAACAAATTAAAATATTCTTAGTGCCAGAATAGTATTAGTCAGTCTAATCAAAATAGTCTTAACTTATTAACACACATATATCACACACACACACACACACACACACACATATATATATATATATAGGGGTTGTCCATTAATTATGTCAACAATTTAGGGGGGTTGAAAAAGTTTGACAGTGGTTGACAGGGGGGGTCAAGAGAAGTTGACGTCAACAATTTCACTTTTTACAAATAATCAAAAATAGGAAATTTCATGGATATACTACCTATTACAATGGGAAAAAGCATGGCAAAAAGGTCATCACCACCACATTTTGACACTCGATGTGAAAAAAGGGAAAAAATAGTCATCACCACAAAAATAATAACCTTGTTATTTGGACCTGTCATTGATCTTGGGGGGGTCAACAGTTTTTGACGTGATTATGGGGGGTTTAAGTGAAAGTTCACAGTTGTTGAAAAGGGGAGCAGTGTTATGGTTTTTCAGTTTCAGTTGTGTTTTTTCAGTTTAAGTTGCAGTTAAAGTTAACTTTTTAAAGTTACAGTTAATAGTTAATGATTTTTAAGTTATCGTTACAGTTAAAATTCTCTTAGTCTCATATCCCATTTCATATTATTTAATAAAAATTAATAGCAATACACTTGTGGCATTTTTCTCTCTGGCTTCTAATTCGGCTGCAATTTCCTTATGCCTAGCCTTCAAATGATTCACGAGGTTTGTTGCATTCTTTCCTTTCAGTGAGCAAAAGCAGCTCTCTCTATGATATGCACCTGGATCTTGTCCGTTGATGCATCATATGCAAAAACATTCCAGACGCCGCTTTCACGTCTGCGCCCACTGAACGGCTTAAACATTTTGCGCAAATATTAGATTTTTATTAATTAAAATTTAATCGTAAGGAAAGCACTACCAAAGATGACTCAGATAAGTGTGAACTGTCAACAAAGAAATGTAAACCAATTAGTGCAATTGGCAATTGCCCTGTTGCCCATTCAGCGCTCAGCAGCCTGGCGTGACCTTGACCAGTTCACCGGGTGCAATTCAGCTCAATAACAAGTTTCTACAACCGTGTTTATCAAGTTTTTACAACCGTGTTTATATGAGGTCTGAACTTTAGACATGAATTAACTCCGCCTTAGCCGGTGGCAAGCCCTGGTTGAGAAAGGAGTCAAACACACACACACACACACAAAGTGACAAACACACATAGACGCCCTTCGTCTTTGATACGGGCGCGTCTATAAAAAAGCACACACACAGAGAGAGAGAGAGAGAGAGTCCTGAATCGTGATCCACAGGGCCACAAGTACAGCTGACACAGAAGAGTGAGAAGACTGCAATACTGATAGGGGCCTAATCATACTCACTTGAAAAATTATCTTTCAGTTTCAGTAACTTTTCTATTTCTCAACTTCTCAACTTTATTGTATTACAGTTATAACAAAAGTTATTAATCACTTTCCAGTTACAGTTAAAGTTACAATTAACTGAAATTTTTTCCAGTTATTCGGTGCTTTTAGTTACTATTATAGTTAACTTGAAGAACACTGGGGGGAGGGGGTCAAAACTGCCCAAAAAATGGTGACATAATTAATGGACAATAATTATAATAGCATTTTCAACAGACACACAAACACACACACACAGTAAATCAAACATCAATATACTGTTTGACTTTCTCTGAGTCTATCAATGACCCTTAACAATTCTCCACACAACATCATTTGTGAAAACAAACATAAAGTCTAGCTACACTGCTGTAAAAATAGCATTCTATCTAGATCCGTTATCCTCTCCCTTGTGAAGCTCTAATCTTTCTCACAGCTCTAACATGAACATACATACGTTCTGAGTATTGTACAGGAAAAGTGAAAACTGGACTCGATTATGAAGTTGTAGGCCTACTGTAAAATTCACATTTTCAAATATACAGTACAGCACTTTGGTAATAGTGGGCTGGGCAATGGTCATCAGTCTAAAATCCATGCTTGTCAATGTCAACACACTCCAGGTATATGGCATAGGTTGTGAATGACCAAGATATGAACATCTTGCCAACTGGCAGTCAACCTGAATTGATATAATATATTCACTGTCAGATTCTGGTGATATATTTGACTTAGCCATTGAGGCACAAACCAAAGAAAACTAAGAATTCGACTAACCTGAGAAATAATTCATTCATCTAAATGCATATAAAATAAAATTCAATGTTAATTTTAAGACGACATACATTATAAAAAAATAGGTTGTAATAAAGGATAATAAACATCTTCCTGTGTTGCTGTCAAGCAGTTGAAATGCCATTTTTAACACATACACGGGAAGCCATAAGTCAAACTTCAAGGAACCAAATAACTAATACCTTAGACACAACCCTTAACAAGTCTCAAGACTTTATAAATTGTCATTATGCAGACTTACATGGTAAAGTCGGTGTGCTAGTTTTTAGTGATTAAAATCAATGCTTGCAATAAAATCATTTCATATAACAAAATTTCTTAAAAGCCAACACTACACTACACTACTTATCTCTTAAAATATCAGTGGGACAAGTTGTGGTGGCTTCAAACTCGTCCATGGGTGTGGATTGCAAACTGTCATCTTCTTTGGGCTTTTCACTGCCTTCATCCCCAGGAGTCTTGGAAATCTTTTTAAAACACCCTTCACTTGCTGTTGATTCACTGCTAACAACCTTTTCAAAAAAAATTCTACCTTCAAGTTATTTATAATTGACAACTTATATAGTGCAATAAGCATGACAGAAGGTCAAAGTCAAGAGCACTTTACAACTCTCATATACGAAATACAAAGTTCTTTACATAGATCAAACGTTACATCATCACCATCATCATCATCATCATCATCATCATCATCACCACCACCACCATCATCATCATCATCATCATCATCATCAGAAATTCCATAATTTTCAGATTTTTCCCTCTTTTAAGCCCTTTAAAAGCTAAAGTTATGTACTTATTCTAGTATAAAATGTATATAAATTACAATATACATATGTTTATATAGTCATATTTCAAGCAATAAAAGTTAATGTAATAAACGTAAAGAGATGTCACAAAATTGTATGCTAACCACATTTTGTGGTACTACTGTGCAATGCAATTCTCATGTAATGTATGTTTTGAGTGTTTATTGTACGCTGTTTTACAGTATCTACTGTCTTAGAGTCAGGGTTAAGTTCAAAGATGTTGATTGAATGTGATCAAGGAAAACATATGAAGGAAAATTATAAAATTAAATAGCTTAGAAACCTCAAAAAAACTTGCAAAAAATAATAATGTGTGTAAACAGAATCTCAGAATGAAAATATCTTGTCAGGTCTTTGAAAAATTTGGGGAAAACCGAAGGGTGGCAAACACCATCCTTTAGCAGTGGGAGGACTAATAAATTTCATAATAACTGAATTAACTAGCATAGTCAACAGTGAAGATGATGACGACAATAAAAACAAAAAATGAAGATGATGACGATGATGACAATGATGATGATGATGACTTGACTAAATTACCATATAACCACCATTTAGATGACACAATTGGTTTTAATTTGCACAGAAAATTACTGCCAAAGTGACTCTTGTCATTCTTTCATAAAAATGAATGTGTTGACCTTGGTTTCCAAATATCAAAAAACACATCGTCTGCACACATTTGAACAAAAATTTCATCATAGAAATCGAAAATAGCTACAGAATTTATCTCAATAGTAAATGGACATTTTGTCTCATACCTTTGTACACATACATCCGGGACATTCATCGACAGCACTTTGTCCTTCACTTGCTCTTTCATTGACTTCGTGTTTGTTCCTGCAAGAGGCCTGGCACCCTTTCCTAAATTTAAAATAAAGAAAATAAATCAGAAATTCTAGCATAACACTAAAGAGAAACTTTATACATGCAGTATAACCTATAGTGTAGTATTTTGTGGGGGTAGGGGAGGTTACTGCTTCATGATGCCATTAGTGTATTTATGTAACTTACTTAGTGCAATGAAGCAATTCAATATTCTTTACTACGCGTTATGTAGGAGGGGGGTCAAAAAAGTGTCCCAAAAAAAAAAATCGCATTATGTAATTTATGGATGACCCCAAACCAACAGTCACAATGCACATAATGACCCACATATTTCCCCCCACCCACCCACTGGTCTAAAAATGCCTAAAATGTTTCCAAAATTGAAATAATCATTCATTGTTACACAATTCAAACAACTTTGCTGAAGAACAATTTGTCTTCAGAATTAAGACTCAAATATAAGAGAAGACACTAAAATCATTCTGAGGCTATATCTGCCATTTTGTGAAATAACTGGAAGTCTTTAAGTACCGGTACTCACTTTCTGATCAGGAATATCACCAGTACTACTATGACTATGACAACCAGTACCAAACCAATAACAATGCCAATTGTAGTGTCAGCACCTTTAACAGCAATATTGCAATCAAGTATAAGATGCCTCAAAAACATTTCCTATGGCAAACACACGCACACACACACACACACACACACACACACAAACTCTTAACAATATACAGCAAACTATAACATATATGCTAATCACTTGTAATTTAAATTTGTATGCTTTTATTTTATCAAACCAGATAAACCAACAGTCACAATGAACATAATGACCCACATATTCAATGCAAAATTTTACTTCATATTCTCAAAAATAGTTTGTAAAGACCAATAATAATAATGAGAATAATAAGAACACTGTGATTTTAAGTGGTTAGAAGACAATACAGGTAGTCTGTGTGAAAACCACAATAATTACTTTCAGCAAATAATTGCCCAGTTTTTCTAGAAAACTTTCAAATCCACTTATTGCTTCAACTGTTACTGTCTTTTCATCCAAATTATTTCTTGCACCTACAAGATTTTCCCCTGTTTTCACCCTTTTGTAGAATTTACATTTGTGACCTCTTGTGCTGCTATTGTGTGCTAGTGTAAAGAATTGCTCTTGTTGCACATCAAATTTCCCAGCCATTATTTTGTATTTGTTTGGTTCTGTCTGTCTGTCTGTCTGTCTGTCTGTCTGTCTGTCTGTCTCTCTCTCTGTCTCTGTCTCTCTCTCTCTCTCTCTCTCTCTCATGTTCTCAATCCACAATACTGAAGTATTTTCTCATAGCCTAAATTATGGCATCCAGTGACCATCTTCATAGCTTAAATTAATTGATTTAAAAAAATGAACAATTTAGACTTCGATCTGAAGAGATGAGAAGATAATGCATGAATTATGGGAAATGATAATTCAGCTTTTATTGCTTGAAAGTGTCTAAGGCTGCGGAGGGAAGCTGGGATCGAGCTCCAAAGTTCAGGTGAGGCGTATGAAAAGGGGTGACAGGTCTTTTAATCCTTGTCTTTTAATCCCAGTCATTTAATCCTTGTCACTTAATCCAGAAGTCTTTTAATCCTCTAGCAAATAATCCCAAAACACTTAATCCCATCATTCATCACCTTGGAGTTTAAGACTAGAGCTGCATAATTAGTTTAGGATTAGGTTTAGGGTTAGGGTTAGAGTCAGGGTTATGTTTTTGTAACACAAATATTTGTTATTTCATTTGTATTACATCATTTAATACGTTTTCTTATATATGGGGATTATATGCACATGGATTAAAAGACTTGGGGATTAAAAGACTTGGGATTAAATTTCGAGGGTTAAGTGACTGGGATTAAAAGACCGGGATTAAATGACATGGAACCATGAAAAGGCACAATTACAGATTTTCAGGGATGACTGATTCAGTGGGCATTAAAGAGTGAGATGATGTTCATATGGGTCAAGGAGGCTGAAGTGAATAGTGTTCAAAGGTAAACAGGTTTTGATGACTGAAGTGAGCTATATGTGAGTGCTTTTATCTTATATTGGATACGTTCAGTTGTTTTAAGGGACTCAGAGGTCCTATATGTGAAGAACAATTTATATAGCATTTTTACACAGAATATTGAGAAGCAGCACTAACACTTGCAACAAATTTAATTATCAGAATCTCATGCATCCAAATATATACATGTAGATAAGATAAAATAAATATGACTTATATAAAATTTCACACAACTTGTTTTGTTATAATTATCAGTCAGTCACTCACCAGCAATCTTTCTGTGACAAAAATCACCAATAAACCCTTGAAAGCATCTAAACAGAATGACATTGCAGTTTTTACATAAAAATGTCATCAACTAGGGGACAAAAATCTGAGTCTGCAGTCTAAGTATCATTTCCATGCAATGACTGCATCTACATTTTCATTTTAATTTCAAAATATAACTGACATTAAGAATTACTTGAATTGTATGCATTGTGCTATTTGTAGGGGAAGGGACAAAATTCATGGTCACTGATTATTTACTCTCCCTACTGGTCCGCCCTATGCATATCAAAGGGAGGGGTGTTTCATGCCATCATTAACTTATTTCTTCTCTTCTTTCTTTCTTTCTTTCTTTCTTTCTTTCTTTTTTTCTTTCCTTCCATCGTTCCCTATTGGGTTGGATGATGGGTCTGAATGAGTTCTCTCCACTTCTGTCTATCTCTTGCTGCCTTGGCCATTTGGATGAAGTTCATTTGCATATCTTCTGCAGCCTCTTTTAAGTTTTCTATCCATGTTCTTCTTTGTCTTCCTTTACTCCTTTTCCCTTCAACATAGTTGTATAGTGCTTATTTCACTAACTTACCGGTAATTGGCATACTGTAAAAACTACAAATTCCTTCCTCCTCATTAGTCTAACTCTCTAATCTCTATCTCTCCCTCTCTCTCCCTCTCCCTCTCTCTCTCTCTCTCTCTCTCTCTCTCTCTCTCTCTCTCTCTCTCTCTCTCTCTCTCTCTCTCTCTCTTTCTCTCTGTCTTTCTGTATATTGTCTCTGTTAACTCAATGATAACCAAAACGTTGCAATATAGGCTTGGGTATCATTTAACTATTAAATAAAAATCTCTCTATATATATATAGATATATATATATATATATATATGTATATATATATATAAAACAATATAATTATTTGGCAGGTATGTCAGTCTTCTGCATTACAGGGACACTTATTTCTGTGCATGCACTGATTCTCATTTTATGTAAAAATAATTAATATAAAGTTATAACAAATCCTGAGAGAGATTTTATTTGCTATGACATTGATAATCATGCTTCGAGCTCCTAAACTTTCACACTTCCTAGCAATTAATAACCACAATGATCAATGAGGAAGAACCATCCCCTTTAATTGACCAGTCAAGAAACTATGAGGCCATCAGTGACAATGGGTGATGGAGTGAAATGGCTGGACATGGAAAATAAATACCTTTATGATTATAGTCAAATTATGATCTTAAAAATGATATATTTCTATCTTTTATTATGCAAACATGAATCAAATGAAATTTTACATAAACCATGCATAATCAATAATCATTGTTAAAAAATAGGATTGCTTATTCCCGATTAAGAGTTCCTGAGTTTAAGCAAAGCATAAGCATGAAAAATCAACTTAAGAACTTAATGACAATCATTAGGTCTAGCGAATCAGGAATAAGCAATCATATTTTAGAGCAATGATCAATGTTAGGGTGATTCTAAAAAATAAAATTTTGAATTTTAAATCGGCCAACTCCCCATATTTTTCCATTTGATATTAATGACTTGTGGCAATTTTTTCAGATTTTTAAAAAAACATTTAGGACTAGCACAATCAGTGAAGTTTTAAGTATGAGTCATTCCAAGTCAATTCAACAAATGGCTCCAAGTCAACCATCTCAAAAAATTATGAAATTCACCACACTTGTTCCTCAAGCATCCAAGTGAAAGTTTACAAAATTTTAGCCTGCTCTCTTGAGTAGTTTTGAGATATTCAATTTTTATTGCACCTAGAGGGCCGTTTTGGGCGTTTTCGCAGCAGCCGCTTAAATTTCTCACAAATTCTATAACTTCAGAAATATCAAGCTAGAAGGCTGAATCTTTCTGGACTTATTCATTACTAGTATTATTTTACAAAACAAGAGCAGAACTTTGTCTGTTGACAAAAACTCCCTGCAGAGTCACAAAAATAGAAGAAAAAAATTTGCACCTTTCCTACTATTCAATGTTTAGGTCTCCAAAGGAACCTTTTCTTTATTTCAGAGTTGTGACTTTTATTCCATAAACTGTCCAGTAGCTATATTTTCTTTCATAAACAGAATTTTCATATTGTTACTCCCTGAATTTTTACTGGTTCTTAAAAATATGTTCAAAGGTCTATGACGAATATTGGCTTAGAGTGTGAAAATGGCCATGTGGGACAGGTGATGGCTTAAAATGAATGGTATCACTAAATAGAGCACATTCATTGCTACAATATATAAAAAATGTGTTATGGTACTTTTTCATTAAGATTTTTAATAAATTTTCAAATGTACGACTTTTTTAAAAGTTAAGTTTAAATGTTTAATGATTCAAGGAGTCACAAACAAACTCCTGTGTTTGAAGCAGTAGTATCAAAACATATTCCTTTAATGTGATCTTGCAATCCCTATTATTCATTAGTATTTATGGTTGCATAAGTCATGCACTCATTTCCACTGTATAGTTTAGAACAATTAATGATGCCATCATACAAAACAGCAATCTACATGTTCTTTGCCAGGAGTTGCCAGAGCAGTGAAATCATCCATAATTTTAACATCCCAGTGCAAGACTAGTGGTACCATTGGCTTGAGACTAGATTTCATTTCTAATGCTATTTCCTGCGATATCTCATCCTTGCATGCCGGATAGCACTGTAATGGTTATTAGATGTGAAGAAACTTTTTGAAGCCGACTTGTTGATGCCATGGCAACAAATATTTCAATTACCAGCGATCCAAGGCACTTCAGCTTATGTTATACCGAACTTTGTCGTTTTCTAGTAGTTTTGTTTGGATGCAATGGCTCCAAAAATGCTTTGTTTCTATCTAAATTTATTACAGCCACTGTTTCCTTGTGATACAGCAGACTACTTTAATCAACCACTTTTCACTTCAGAACACAATCTTCTTACAATCAACCCCCACCAAACCATGACTACCTTTTTCCTTTTTGCGGCCAGAAACTTAGGTCTTCGTAATCTTTGATCAATCATCATTGTTCTAAAACAAATCGAATTGACAAATTTTTCTGAGATTTACAATTACTAGTTTCCTCGTGCCCTTCCACTCGCTGCTCAGTTACATGATTGGGTGCTTTTTGTCTAATTCTAGCCTTTCACCAAATTGGTAGTAGTAGTTCAGTTGTTTTTTCAATACTGTCTTAGAGAAACATTGTATTAATTATCGTCATGAAAATGAAACAAGACTTGAAGCACTTCTCCACGAGAAGGAAGCTTAGCATTGTTTCTCTCATATTTCTAACAAGCCAGATGGTCAAGCTGAAGGATTGCTTTTCAGTTTAAATATTGACATGTCAGACATGCAAACCATAAATCAATCATTACTCTAATTACAAGTTATATGTCTTTATTCCAATAATAAGAAATAACATGAAAATGCTATAATGTAGCGGCTTTGATTGCACAGTCCTAAACATTGAAATACTTGATGTTTTTCTTCTTTTCTGTTAATGTTGTATCAAATGTAAAAAATCTAAACCTTGGCCAAATAAAAAAACATAGAATTTTTTTTTGCATTGCAGTAAGAATCACCCTAATGATCATGCATGGTTTATGATCAACAAGTACTGGTACTTCCTAAATTCTAGGCACCAGGGCTTTTTTGTACCGGAACGAGCCGGAACTGCGTTCCGGAAAATATGAACGGTGTTCTGGAAAATTTGAAGACTGAATATTTAGAGCCCCGTAGCTAGGAGAAAAAATGTGACGACTAAAAAAGAAAAGAGGTCATCACCCCAAAAGTCGAGTATTTTAGAAGGGTAAGAAAACGTTAAAACTTTGTGACGACTAAAAAAAAAAAAAGACAAAAAGGTCATCACCCCGAAAGTCGAGAGTATTTTCTTAATATAAGAAACTTTAAAACTTTTTTGATGACTTAAAAAGGTCATCAACAAAATTTAGGGGCACAAAAAAGAAATCTTGGCTATGGCTCTGTGACTATTGCGTTCCGGAATATATTTTTAAGAAAAAAAAGCACTGCTAGGCAAAAAGTGAAATGAAATCTTACAATGAAATCTTACAATGAGCAGACCTACCAGGTACATCAAAACTTTAAAAATATGAGAACAAATTGGGAATTTCACAGAACTGAACAAAACTTACCTGCAGAATTTGTCTCCATTTAATATGCAGCATATGCCATTGACACAATTATTTTCTTCCACTGAACATAATGAATATCCTTTTGAGCAACTCACTGTTTTGAGAGAAAAAAATCAGAACACATGAATCAATATACCTTTATTACTGTGTTTTGGATTTTGACCCAATGTTCGATATGCTGGATAATTCAAGGACCGTCCATAAAGCACGTCACACTATTTTTTGCCATTTTTTTGATCGCTCACTCACTCCTGTCATGAACTGTCTCAAATCTCGGACTCCCTAAAAGTACGTCACAAATCTATGACCCTTGTAAAAGTGTCGTCCAAATAAAATATGTCATGCAAGTTTTCTATTTAATATAAGTATGCAAGTAAGTAAAATCTCGTAGATTTATATAGCGCTTGGGGAGGTAGCACAACAGTAGCTACTTATTCTTAGGTGCTCAGCTTTTCTCAAAATACCTAGTAGCTATGGGAAAGGTGAATGATCAGCCAGGCAATGGTCAATATATCTGAAGGGCAGTGAGGCTAGGTTGTTACATCTATGGAGGAAATGATTTCAGAAAAAGGAAAGATTTAAGCTTAGACCTGAAGACTTGAGGAGATAATGCAGGAATCAAAGGAATTGAGGATTCAGATTTAATTGTTTGAAAGTGTCCAAGTCTGGGAAGGGAAGCTGGGATCGAGTTCCAAAGTTCAGGTGCGACGTATGAAAAGGCACGGTTGCTCTCGTTCAATTTTCAGCAGCGAAATGGATATTCAACTTATGCATGACAATGATAACGAATATAACTGGGACCTAAAATGTTATGTATCTCTAGCAAAAAGTGTTAATGAGCTATTAAAAATGTATTCTATTATAACTCCTATAAGGTATATTTGAGGTTTTATTTATAATGAAAGTGTGCCATCACACTGGTCCTTACCATTACCCCTGTTACAAACTGTCACACATTCTTAGGCCCTCTTCTCCCCCTGAGCATGACGTACTTTATGGATGGCCCTTCTGGGATTTAACTCTCTCTTACTTGGCGAAGACAATCCCCTTATAAGGGTAAAAAAATTGTGGCTGTTAGTGTTAGCCATCAGTTTCTACAGGATGGAGAAAATTTTGAGTTGGAGTAATCTGACCAGCTGGGATGTTAACAAGGACTGAACTCCAGGACAAAGACAAGGACTGACCTCCAAGGATGAGGACAAGGATGACTTACCCTCAGGCACAAGGACCACAAAAACTGACTCCAAAGACAAAGATATAGAAAAGGACCTACCTCTGTCAAGCAGAAAAAACTCTTTTAAAAACTCAGACACTGATTTAACCACAACATTTTCACAACTAGTCTGCCTGCCATTTACATTACTAATAAACTTTAAACTTTGAAACCCCAGTCGAAAATCGTAGAAATGGCTACCATGCTGTGCCACAAAAAGTAAAATGTTGAGTTTACACAGTCTTGTTTAGAAGCTGCACTGTCTCTATGATTCTGCGCTTGTGAAGGAAATGCAATGACTATGAGAGTTAAGCTAAACTATAGCCTGATTTAAAGCTGCCTAGGCTAAAAGTAACAGAATACTGAATGAGGAATGGTTTTATGTATCAGACAATCAAAACTGTCCATAAAGTAATTTTTGACAGTTGTTGACCTCCCTATCTCCGTTTCACCCTATCCCCGTTTCACAGCCTTAGACCCCTGAGTTATAAGTTATAGTTTTAAATTTTGGCAAAATAGAGAGAGATATTCAACTTCCAGTGGCCTAATGATGACCAATGTAATTGGGTTTTAAAATTCCATGAAGCATAATATAATTATATCTCCTGTTACAATACATTCAGAATGAAGTAAAATGTCCTGCCTACTAGGATTATTGGGCCTATATTCTATATATGTATATATATATATATTTTAATTAATGGTGCAATGTCTTTTGGGACCGCACTTAAGGGGGTTCAAACATTTGTGACGATGTGTGACGACGGGGGAGGCTTCAGAAATCTGAATTTTGCTTCTATAATAATTATAATGATTATTTTATTCATTTACCGCTTCATTCAAGAAATAAGTGAACTGAAACTAATTTTGACATTTAAACGAGGGGAGAAAAAAAACTGCCAAAATTGACGTCATTTATTAAATTTGTTGAATCGCGGATGACACACTTCTTTTCATACAGCTGATATATTTTTTAAAAGTCTGATGACTTGATTATGGACTGAGTCATAAGAGAAACGAACTCATGTTCTTTTATACAAACAAGTAACAGAAAAAATTTGAAAATACTTGAAATATCAATCAATCAATCAGTTTTCAATCAATTTTTATTTCTCAAGATTACACAAACAGAGATTAAACATACAAAATTAACTCATTTTATCATGTGAAAAAGAACATCTGAATGATTAAACAAAGTATCATGAAACTCCGACAAAACACAGCCTGGAAAAGCTATAAAAATAATTAAAATAATTAAATTTAATTAATATAAATTTAAAATCGGGAGAAAAAGTTTATGATACTTTTTACTGATTATGATGTTTTGAGAATAGGAAACAATTCAGCAAATGTTTAAAATATTTGATAAATTTCATTTATGTAGATTAAAAACAGCTTAGAATTGTTCCTGTGGGAGGCATGTGTAGCTTTCTTTTATTTCCATTAACATTGATTTAGGCCTACAAGTAGTAAATTGCTGTCTAGCATAAGATAATCAAAGATGGTCTAAATCCAGTCCTCTGAACCATGGATTCATTTTTTTGCAAGAGATTGATGGTCTAGAACATCTAATTTTTTTACATTAAAGAATAATCTAAACTTTTTGCAATCAAGCAGTTTAACTTTTTATAGTATAATTAAATTTATAATTGCATATAGAATTTTGGTCTAAAACATGATAAGTGGATAGCATATTAAATTTATCTCAGTAGTTTAATTATAGCTTTAACATTTTTAAATTTGATTTTTGAGAAAACTGAGCTAGTAAAACTAGGCTAAAATTTGATACAACCATTTTAGAGCCATTTTTATAAATTAGGTTATTATAATTTCATTTCCTCACAATTTTAACAATAAATATAATTATAATAATAATATCAGATAAAGGTTAATAATAATTCATAATTGAAATAACTAATTTTCGGTTGACATGATGAAAAGTTTAAGATTAACTATAATATCTTTAGCCTGTGCTAGAAAGTGGCATTGAAAGGAGTTAATAACAGAAGTTTAACTATTAGCCATTTATCTAAAAAAATTCAGTTTATCTAATGTCTAACAAAACTTTTACAAACCAGTTTTAATTTTTGATGCAACTAAAAAAATTAGTTTAACTAAAAGTTAGTTAATTTTTATTTGGATTATTATTGTTGTTTGAAAACTGGAATATATTTAATGTCAGTGTTGGAGTTTGAGCAAAGTTGAAAGAATGGTATGTCTTTCCAGTGCATAATTGTTTGTTTAAATTTATTATTAAATTTGTTGAATTTCCAGACATCTTTTCATCCAGTTGCTTTCAAATAAAAATGTTTATACAAATTTGATGTTCATCAAATTAAACAAAGCTTTCATTTCAAGAGTACAGGGTTGTCTATTAATTATTTGATGTTTTGTTGAAAGGAAACAATTCATTGTCAAGGTTTGTAACTTTCAGTGACGTTCTATATAATGATGATTAAAATTTGACCCCTAACAGGGGCTGTCCATTAATTCTTTCAACAATTTTGTTGAGGGGTTTGAAGTAGTTTGACAGTTGTTGACAGGGGATGGGGTCAAGAGAAGTTGACGTCAACAGTTTCACTTTTAACAAATAATCAAAAAATAGGAAATTTAATGGAATACTACTTATTACAATGGAAAAAAGCATGTCAAAAAGGTCATCATCCATTACACTTTGACACTAGATGAGCAAAACAGTGAAAAAATGGCCAGCATCTTCAAAAAATAAAAAGTGATATTGGGACCAAACATTGATCTTGGGGGGGGTCAAAATGTTGTTCACGTAATTAAAGGGGGCAACTGAAAGTTTTTAGTTTTGACAAGAGTGGAGGGGTCATTAAATTGCCGACAATTTTGTTGACATAATTACCCCTCCCGTTGTTAACTGTCAATTTAACTGTAACTCAATGTAAAATGGACGGAAAATCCGGGGTCCCCAGTTAAGGGGTTAATGGACAGCCCCTAAGATCAGGTCTCCCTAAAAATTTATAAGGTTATTATTTTTCAGCGATTACCATTTTTCCCTTTCTTTTGTTTATCAAGTGTCATAACGTGGTGATGATGACCTTGTTTTTCCGCTTGTTAGGCTCTTTTCCATTGTAATAAATAGTATTTCATGAAATTTCGCTCTTTTTACCATTTGTAAAAAAATGAAATTCTTGACGTCAACTTCTCTTGATCCCCTCCCTCCTCTTGTCAACAACTTTCAAACTTTTTCAAACCCCTTCCCCCTATTTTGTTGACATAATTAATGGACAGCCCCACAGGACTTAAACCTAGGCTAATAAAATCTTCAGTTTAACTGTACTGTACCTTCCTCGACTGTTGTATTATTGGTGTCGTTCCCCATCGTACTCGGAGGTGCGGGCGTTACAAGAGAGACTGACGGAGGGCTGGGCGTTGACCAGCACATCCTTTAATTAGCAAGTAATACTATAAAACTACCTACAACGACGGCGGTTTTTCAATTATAGTTTCATTACCACATTGCTGTTCTGACAAGCTGTTGAGCGTGATGAAATTTCCAGGGATTTATTTATACATTTGTCGTATAATGATCTACGGTAATGCAAGCAGTTATTATTGGACATACAATTTAATTCAACGAATGGATATGCCTACAGGCCTACAGCCGGCTTTGGAGTGGAGCGGGGGTCTAAAACAGTATTTGTCACAATCGTCAACAGACAGTTAATGGCTTTCGAGAAATTGTAATTAGTGCTGTAAAACCAATTAGTCAACAATCGGTTTGCGGGTAAAACTGAATCTGATATATACCCCTTTAACGATAAGGTAGTAGGTAGAGGTGGGTCGATTAATCGAAATCGTAATCGAAATCGCGATTTTTGGAAAAATCGTAATCGTTTTACGATTATTAAAAAATCGAAATAATCGATAATCGTCGAAAAATAAAAATAGTTACGATTATTTCCGTAAGTTAATTAACAATATTTTCGATTCAAAAAAGATCAATTTACGTTGATTATCAGATTTTCATTGAAAATGGATTCAACTGCGTGAAAGACAGGCACCATCTTTCATTTGACAGCAGCTTTCGATGCGGTGTGGCATGCGGGTTTAATCAAACTCTCGCTAAATCACACCCTGGTTTTTATTGGAATTACTCATCTCTGACAGACGGTTCTTAGCTTGGGAGATGTCAGCTTCTGGAGACGTCAGCGAAACGGTCAACACAGTGTTCAGTTTAGCACCTATTAACTGCATTAGGCCACAAATGCTGGATACCATTGTCCCTCCTCCTCTTCGGACAGCGGGTCTCGGAGACAGATCCTTCCGGCGTGGCAACCCTGGTGGAACCTGTCCTCGAAGACAGTCGCAACTGAGTCACTCCTGAGCGGTTCCGGAAGCAGTTGAAAGTGTTTAAAGCTCGTTTTTTCATACCACTTTGCCTCCGGCGTGAAAATATTGTCTTGATAATAATAAGGTCATCGCCGGTTTTTCGATATCGGTCTTGCCACCCAGGTTCGATCCTTTAAGGAGATTGTACGTTGCCGTGAAAACTGTCAGGGAAAATCTGGGGAAAGGAAAATCACCGGAATTTTATTTCAGATTGTAGGATTGTGAATTTGGGCGTGTCTGGAAAATCTGCGGCTCTGTGATTGCAGTAGGTCGAAAAAGGATCAAAAGAAACCTTATAGAGACTCACAAAAAGTCTGACACGCAAAAAAAGTCATCCGAGGATAAAAGTTGTGGGGTGTACGTTTGTTGGTCATTGTCAAGGCCCAGGCCAGTTACGACTAAACAATTAAAATGTTGTGAAAAAGAATCACCAAAACAGAATACTCCAGCTTTCCCAAAATCCCAAAATGTATCAAAAAGGTCATCACCAAATTTGGCGATGAGAAATTTTAATTGTAACGAAACGTGAAAGACATAATGTAACGAATGGCCCTCCTGGCCCCCTCTGAAGTAGTGTTCGGGGCTAATATTTGAATAAAAACTTATTGTCGTTACAATTTTAAAAGCCTCAAACTGTTTGAGGGTGTTAGGGGTGTAGAAATATCCCTTTGTTACCAACTGAACATCGATACACAGAGGAAGTACTCAGAATTGGCGGGAAAGCCAGTTTTAAAGATAATGAAATAACGAAATCGAAATTACGATTTATAAAAACCGTAATTATCGAAATCGTAATCGAAAAACACTGAAAATAATATAATCGTAATCGGAAAAAATAACGTAATCAGCTCTAGTAGTAGGTACCTTAAAAACTAAAAAGGAAACGTCCCTGATAACCAGAATGTTTTTGGAAAAGGGGCCGTCCATAAATTACGTCACGCGGTTAGGGGGTCCGGCCATTTGTGACGAATTAAGTGTGACGACGGGGGGTTCCGTAAATGTGACGGCACGCCAAAAAATTTAGATCATGACCTTTGACCTATTTTTTGCTTGTCAGGGATTTTGGAGAGGAAAAATACAATTATGACCTATTTTTTGTTTGTCAGGGTTTTTCGAGAGGAAAAATACAAGGGTGGCTTTTTTGCTTGTCAAGACTTTTCGGAAAACGAAAATGGGGGGTCGGCCCGTTGTGACGTCATATTTTCGGGGGTCCGACGTTTTGTGACGTCGCGTTACGTAGGGGAGGTCAAATAAGTGCCAAATTCGCGTGACGTAATCAGTGTTTAATCTAGGCCGTTTCCGGGGGAAAATTGCCCTTCCCCTGAAATTTCAAATTCCCCCCCGGAAATTTTGGAGTATTGCATGGACTAACTGCGGCCCTAGCAGAATTCCCTCCGGCTTTGTCAGTTCCACTCCCCCGGCTTTTTCAGTTCCCCCCGGAGTCCAGGAGTCTAGCTTAAACACTGGACGTAATTTATGGACGACCCCAAAGTCCATGACCACCAGCGTTTTGCGCATTTTCACGTAATTTTGGGTTTCATCAAATTGCAAATGCTCTGATTCTTTGGAAGCTAAAAAGATGAGGTAGTCCTATAGGCCTACGCCAATGTTTTGCATTTTTTATTCTTCTTTCAAACCACCCATAAAAATCTGGAAAAAATTGGGATGAGGGTCCACTATCTGGACTGAAACATTACCCATCAATTTTTTTGTTCCAATCTGTGAAGTTGAAATGTTTGAGTGGTAACCTAACTTTAGTGAGCGGCACAGATGTAGGGGAATAGGGCCTAGTTGGAACAAAATAAATCAAAAATGTTGAAAATCGGACCATATTTGAGATATGGTCTCCCTACCATGAGTACCCTCTGTCGGATAAATTGTAGCTTCGATCAGTTTCGAACAATGCCTGGATTTTTAAAAATTTGCTATAGCCCAGGCTCTTAGGAAGTTAAAGATGAGATAACTCAAACAGTGGCTCAAACATTTGGCAAGTGGGGGCCAATTGGGGTGGCAAGAATAATCATGGGGGCCAACCATTTGTTGTTTAATGTATGTAGGATTAAAGGGTCCCAACTGGGGGATCAGGGGGCCAGGCACTCAATAGGGGCACAGGCCCTCTTAGGAAGTTAAAAAGATGCGTATACACCAATGTTTCTAACCATCCGTTCAAAAATATATAGAATTTGTGAGGGGACCACTCTCCGCTCTAAAATAGCCCCCATCAAAAAATCCGATTTTTTTAAAAAAGCTCTGCAGCTGTAGGGAAATGTTATTGAAACGAAATGAAGCAAGAATTTGGTAAATATGACTATATTTAGCGGAGATATGCCTTTTTTATAGGGACACCTTTCTTTCGCTTCGACATTTCGAAAGTTACAAAGGAACCTGCTTTCATTTAGGAAGGAGAAAACCGCATGATGTAAATGAAATCTTTTTCAAAGTCTCGCAAGTTCATTGATGTTTCTATGCTGCGGCATATAAATATACTGGTTGTTTACGCGTGCGATGAATTTAAAAGGGCCAATTTAAATGATCGCTATTTTTCTTATTGCACTTCAATTGCATTTACAAGTAATGAACACAAGTCCAGCAACTTTTACAAAAACATGACAAAATGAAGTTGATATGAACAGCTATTTAAGGTTTTAAGTTTTTTCTTTTTCACAATTTTCCAGTGGCAGCACTTGCATTGTAGCGTGTAAAAGCTTAGTGTTTACACTTATCGCTGAGCAAAGTATTTATTTGGAGAAATTTTTCTAATTTTTGAAGTAATTATTCAGTTCAAACTTTTCTGTCTTCAGATATTAGCAGAATATCTTTGCTTCTGCGCTTACAGAGCGAAGCGTAGCATACACGATTGTCATCTCACCTTACACGATCGTCATCTCATCTCACACTTTCACGCCCGTTAAATCAGTCATCACTCAAAATCTGCAACCGCGCTTTCTCATGCGCCGCACCAGAACTTTGAACTCAATTCCAGCCTCCCTCTGCAGCCTACGACATGGTCAAACAATAAGCTCCGAATCCTCATTTCCTTTAGTCTCCTCAAGCCTTTAGGTCTAAACTTAAAACCTTCCTATTCGAAAAGTCATTTCCTCCATAGCAATAACAACCTGACCCGCCTCCTCATAGATACACTGACCTTTGCCCGGCCGACAAACCACCTTGTCTATAGCTATTTCAAGAAAGATTAAGCGCATAAGAATAAGCAGCTACTGCTGTACTGCTTTCCGGGACGCTGTATAAGTTTACGAGATTTTACTTTATTTACTTAAGCGAGTAAATAAATTTATCTAGCGCTTTCGTCGTGAGTAGAGGACCCTGGCCAGGATTACGTGACCTGTATTGGCCGATTGGTTCTTTTACTCTTTTGTCGATATTTAACAGCACCGTGAACTATTCATTTGATTTCTTATTTAAAAATATTATTTGTCTATGATTTTCACTCCTATCACTTCTTGTAGTATAATTGTAGAAGTTGTGTAGTGCCTCTTTATTTATGACAGCTCAGAAGTAGATGGTCCAAGAAAGAAAAGTTTTTTAGTGCTAGGGCTGTGGACAAATGGGAACAGTTTGGACGAAAAGGCAGTAGCAGTTGAAACAATAAATAGATTCAAATGTTATCTGGGAAGACTTGATTATTAATTGTTGAGAGTTATTGCAGTGGTTCTCACACAGGCTAACTTAGTCTCATAAACTACTTAAAACCACATTATTATTATTATTATTATTATTATTATTATTATTATTATTATTATTATTATTATTATTGCTGTAAAGTCGTAATGTTTCTGGAAAAGCCTTTTTCTTAAGCCAAATATGTGAATGGCAAGAGATTGATGTGAAGTTTGTCATAGTTTTTTTTACAGATGAATGGGCTGGCTGCTGCAAAAGATTGGTAGCCAGCCAGCAAGATAGGAAGGAGAGTGAGGAAGACAGAGATCAGTGCAGGAGGATGACCAGAGAGTAGTGGATGAGAAAGGAGGCAGGATAAATCCAGGAGATAGGCTGTGACCTTTCCACTGAATCCACAGAAGGAACTACACCATGTCTTATCCAAATGAATACTGTTACGATACTCAGTGTTAGGAGTGATCTTAGATCAAAAGATCAAAGATCATGATCTAAGATCACAATTCATGATCTTTGATCTTTGATCTAGATCACTTTTACTAGTGATCTTTGACTCTGATTTTTAAATCTTTTTCAGTGATTTTGATCTTTATTATCAACAGAAGATCAAAGATCAAATTATATGTATCAATCAAAGCACTTCTATGTGTATTGAGTAAAAGCGGACAAATCAAGCATTCGGACCTCAATGATTATGACTTTGACAATGTTACACAAAGTTACATGTTAGTGCAGCCGTGCAGATGATGAGGATTATGGGTATGGCCCTGACATTAGTACTGGCACTGCCACTGGGACTCAGGGGAGGCTTGCTCAGTTGCAACTGGTCGTGTGAAAATGCAGTCAAGATAGAGGTAATGCACTACCTGAATAACCCAAATAAGGAACTTTCTAGCTTGTTGGCATACCCACATGTCAAGGGAGCATTTGTGAAATATAAGACAACCCTGCCATCTTCTGCGCATGTCGAAAGACTTTTTAGTATTGAGGTTTGATTGAAGAAACATCAAACGTTTGAGCTGCTCATTGAAAATGAACTTGGTTTAACACTGACTGTGAACTGACAGTTAGTTGCTAAAATTGTTATGAACTGTTTTCAGTTGTGTTAGTAACTTAGTATTACAAAAGTTTACATGCATCGTACAGTGGACATTTGTATCGTTATCATACGTGATACGTCATACATGATATAATAACTATATTTGTATGATCTTTGATCTTAGATCACTTTTAAAGTGATCTTGATCTTAGATAATTTATACTCTAGTGATCTTTGATCTTGATCTTAGATCAATTTCTCTCTAGTGATCTTGATCTTTGATCAAGATCATTTTACAAGTGATCTTTCCTAACACTGACGATACTCAGTGATGGGCACTAACTAATTTTTTTTAGTTAAACTTTAACTAAACTTTTTTGCAATCAAGCAGTTTAACTTTTTGGTAGCAGTTTAACTTTAACTGATAAAATTAAAAGCAGTTTAACTTTTACCTTTAACTTTTTAACTTTGACATGAGCTAGATAGTAAAACTATGAGATTATAAGATTGATATTATAATCTGAGAATTTCAATTTAGAATTTAATTGGTTTATTGGTGCAAAAACACAAATGTTTTCATCACCTGAATAACTTTTTAACTAAAAAAAGTTAACTAAAAAAATGTTTAACTAATGCCTTAACTAAACTTTTTCTACTGGCAACCAGTTTATCTTTTGATGCAACTAAAAAAAAGTGTTAACCAGCCATCACCATTTATGATAGAAGATTATGATTGATTATGCTGGAATTTCAATTTAGAATTTAATTGTACTTTTAGAAAACATGTCTTCGAATTGAGATGTGGTGCAAATGCTGAGCTGTTTGATGACATTGTTTGTGTGACTTGATTGAAATGTTTTTGGCTGTTTCAGTGGGCAGAACACATGTGGGAACATTTTACAAATTGAAAATGGCTTCCGAAATTGAGACTGTCACGCATCATCCAGATCTACTGGCTACCATTCAAAGATTTGTCATTCTGCCACATTGAAGATGACGTCTCACAGTGCTGTGAGCCTGCGAACACTTCTATCAGAATTATGAAGAAGTTTGTAAGGTTTCGAGTTTTGCCACTCATGTTAGTGCTTGTGGTGTCCATTGTGTTTGTTCTCTTTTGCTACTGCAGTTTAAATGCCGAGGTTGACTGCCAGAACAGAGCGGAGCTGAAGCTGTTTATGACGTCAGACAAAGGGTACGAATACATCCAGAACCTTACGACAGAGCTGGAGAAACAGAGGGAACAGATTGCTTCCCTGCAATCAAAACTTGCAGGCCTGGTGCAAGTTCTGCCTACGGAGAAGACTAATTTTGGGGTGGAAATGGACTTGAGAAACATGGTCATGGCAAAGGTTCGGAGTCCTGCCGAAATTCTGGATGGCATTCCACTTAGCACTGAATTTGCACTCATTCCGTTTACGCGCTTCACGGCCGAACGCCTGTTCCTGGTTGATCCTGGACTCGGAAGGCGAGTGATGGAGAAGCCAATTGGGTACATTCGAAGGGACTTGACCGAGATATTAGACTATGCTGTTGAGCAGCTGAATGCAGACGGCGGCACACCAAAGTTTGCACTTACCGACTTCTTAGAAGGTTTGTTTCGAACGCTGCCTGGATTTGGCACTCACTACGAACTGTACTTTAGAAATATTAGGGCGCACGGGAGCGTTTCAAAATACGTGAAAGTTGTGATAACGCGGCCGATGAGCGAGCCGTTTCTTCTTCAGAAACAAGACACCGACGTCAGAGGAAAGCTTATCAACATCATAGTGCCGCTGTCGGGTAGGATGGAATCTTTCAGGCGTTTCATGGAAAACTTCGTCAAGGTCTGCATCAAGCTGGACAAATACGTGCATCTCACCTTGGTTTATTTCGGCAGTCAAGAATTCGCGGAAATTCAGAAGGCAACTGCGGAGATCTCGGTGACTTTTCAGTTTGATCGAATTCAGTTGATCCAGCTACACGAGAAGTTTTCGCGCTCCAAGGGCCTACAGGTTGGAATACAGAACTGGAAAGGAGTTGATGATGTACTGCTGTTCATGTGTGACATTGACGTCATCTTTAACAATGACTTCCTTGAACGATGTCGGCTGAATACAGAACCTGGACAGAAAGTCTATTATCCTATTATCTTCAGTATGTATAATCCAAAAATCGTCAACGCCTTTCAGGTATGTACTGGTGGAAACTTTAAGAACTTTTCAGTGTGTTTTTTTGTGGTTTCAGCTACAGTAAAACTACTTATTATCACTGGTCTGGGTTTGCAATTATAGGTGCACAAGTTGGAGTTGCTAAATTCCTGAATATATTCTTATATGTTCTTAAAGTTATAGGTAAGTTATGTAAGATGTTTAATATGTTTATACGACATACTAATATTTTGAGGCTTAAAAACAAATTTATGCGCTGCATCATAAAAGCCTTGCACACTTGTGAACTGAGGTCATAATGGGAATGCATTGATTTACAATTAATGCCTGCATTTATTGTGAACTAATGATTGCCTGCTGTTGCAGACACCAGGGTCTTAATGGAGGACTGTGTTTCTGGATTTTGATTGCTTATTGGTGTGCTGAATTTTAGCCATAAATTGAACTTTGCCAAGCATGTGGCATTTGCGTTGCAAATAAATGGACGTTAAAGGGATTAATAATGCCTTTCCTTTACACTCTCTTTCCAAATAAAATAAGAGTTACACAAGTATTTTGATCAGTAGCAATTCTTATTTTTTCAAATAAAAGTAAAGTCCACTCTAGTAAGTCTACCATAGTCCCTGCCTAGGTTTCAGTTCAAAGACCTTAGGATAGATCTTTAACTAGGCAATGCAACTAGAATCGAATACCTAAACTTCTCTTTCGTCATCTAGGGATCTAAACATCTGTAACCTAATGGGTGTGACCTAAAGTCCTGCCCTGCACATGTGCAGCCTGTTGGTTCCATAAAACTGCATTCTTCCACCAAGGACTGTATGTGTGTGTGTTGCCATTGTGTGAATACAGCAGCTCCTGAGAAAGTTGTGATCCCAGTGGTGTATAAGTTTAATTTTCAGTCATTGACATACATACTCACCCGAGCAGATGTTTGACTCTCATTTTGCCGCCAAGCTTTTTAAAAGGAGGTATATATTATTTCCATTTTTTGCTTACAAGTCTCTGATATTTTAAAAAATTCACCGTAGAGAAAATATTTTGTCTCCCTTATGGGCTGGCTACGTTGCACAGTCCCATACATAACAATTTTCACTAAACATTGTCTCATATCTCATGCTTAGCATAATACAGCCAATTTGTTTGGCGTTTGTCTGACTAGTGTTAAATTATGATTACCTGGTAATCTCTGTTTTGGACTTATCTATACATTACATGTCACTTTGTCTGATAATACAATTGATAATTATTATCAATCATGTTAACAGGCAAAGTGCGATACTGTGAGAATCACTGTCGGATATCATGATATTTTACAGCGGTTCCCACAGTATCACTGTATTAAGATGACATTCGATCTATTGTTGCTCTGTGTGATATGTGTGTGTGTATAATATATATATATATTATATATATATATATATATATATATATATATATATATATATATATATATATATATATATATATATATATATATATATACTCACACACACACACTGTGGTCCCATAAAGTCTGTACCCTTTTTATTTTACCAATAACTTTGTCAAATGTTGACCAATCTTGATAAAACTCTGTAGGAATATAGCTGATGGAACCATGGGTGCCTGCACATTAGGGCAAGAGGGGGCTTTTTTGCCCTCCTGGAAAATGCAAACAAATACCATGTTTCACATTTAAATTCGAAAACTTTGCTAAAATATTAACCATGTAAAATATTAACCATGACCATTGTGTTAAAATGTGTTTTGCCCCTCCCTGGAAAAATTTATGTGGCATAACCGTGACCATTGTGTTTTGCCCCCCTGGAAAAATTTCTGTGGGCGTCCATGGATGGAACCCTGAACGCACAAAGCATAATGCAATTACCCGGTATTCATTTACATACTATAAATTTGGCAGCAGTGACCCTATTGAGTGGAAGGCAAGAACATCTCCTTCGGCAGCAAGTCACCTGAAGACCTGTGCCGCTCAATGGGGCTCATTAGTGAAGAAGATAAAGTCAACAATGCTGATGAGAAATTGTGCAACAACTCTTTTGATCGCACGAAACGAACTAGGCAATTGGCTGCAATACCAGTGCATGGCACTTCTTCCTTCAGGCACTTCAAATACATGTCATCGTGAATAATGCACCGGACAGAATTCCTCAAAGTGGCGCCACCAGTTGACGTACAAAAATGACAATTTACGCTCCAATTGCAGTCAAGAAGCGTGGCATTTCAGATAAGAGGCTGCTTCATGCATACCCAACATTCAAGTAATGCTTTCCATTGTTTCATCCAAAGGGCTCATCCATATAGTACATATGCAAAAAGGCATATTTTCCCTCCCCGTTTGCACAGCATACATAGGAAAAATCTCCTAAATTCTCCCCTCCTCATCCCCCTCATTGTGTATGTACTATATGGATGGACCCAAGCGGGGCTGCATCAGTCTCATCTTCATTGAGCTAGATATGAAGGTGAACGACATCTAATACTGTGATGTGCTGCTGCCGTGGCCAGACAAAATGCCACAGGAGAAAATGTCATGGGGACAAAATGTCAGCGGATAAAATTTAATGTTTTAGGGTTACAGTTTGTCCCCATGACATTTTGTCCTAGCACCGCTGCTGCATAAGATGCTTCCTGCCCCATCTGCTCACTATGCCTTTTCTGTCTGTGCACATTTTGCCACTAACTCTATGGCCAGTGCTACCAAATTAATACAATGTAAACAAATAATTACAATGTATAGTAGTAGTAGAAGAGTAGTAGCTTTGTTTTGTGATGTACAGTTGCTATAAATTAAACATGCTGCAAACAATCTGAACATTAATTGGCATGTTGCTGATTCTTTCAGCTACATTCCAACAGAGTTTTATCAAGATTGATCAACATTTGACAAAGTTATAGCCAAAACAAAAATATGGCGCACGACTTATTGGACCACCGTGTATGTGCAAATTTCTCTATGTGCTCTAATACAGGATGTGCTTGCAAAACTACATGTCAATTACTCAAGTAATGAATACTCTTGATTACTAATAGAGCTATTAGGCTGCAGTGTTCCGTCTTCAGTCTTGACAATTGTAACCGCTAGAGGTTTGTAAATGGGTAAACCAGGGTTGTCCAACTCGCGGCCCGCGGGCCATAATCCAGCCCGTGGACGACTTCAATCCGGCCCGCCGGGGCCTTCCAAAATTTTAATAAATCAATCCATCTTTTCATTGCTTCAGAATTTTTAGTGTACAAATTATTAATCTCATGCAAAAGTAACTGGCGCTAAGGTACGTTGTGCTAAAATATTGAACTCTCGCATGTGTGTTAATGTCCCATTTGAAGTTGATTATACTGGTGTTTCAGATTGACTTTGACATTGACTTTCACAACAATAGTGACTTGAAAGCTGCATTTATTCATAACGACTTGCTAACTTTTTACGCCGATGTTTGCCTGGGGAAACATTCCCAAACAACATAGTGAATCTAGCTTTAAAGACATCGTATCTATTTGGTAGCACTTACGCTTTCAAACAGATGTTTATAGAATGAAGAACATTAAGACTAAACAGAGGTCACTTCTTCTGGATGAGCACTTGTGTGGAGTTATAAGAATTGCTGCGTTGACAGAAGGCGCCAATATAGAGTATTTGTATTGACAAAAACAATGTCAGACATAACATTAAACTCTTCAATGCAGGCCTGTAAGACTAAGTATTTGACTAGCTGCCTAATATTGTACGAATATGACTGCAACAGTGTAACAGTTTAACTACAACCAGTCGATTAAACTTTAAGAATGTGAATTGAAAATTGTTATTCTTGTGTTGCAATGTAATACATTACGATTTCTTCTATAGTGGCCCCCGGACCAGGTTCAAAATTGAAATGTGGCCCTCCGCTTGAAAAGGTTGGACAAACCTGGGGTAAACGGTTCGTTAGTAAGAGGTTCATTATTGACCCTTGAGGCAATAACATCAGTGTTCGATGCTAATTTATTTTTCAACTCGGATGCGCTGCTTCTTTGCATTGCCTGTTGGTACCATGTACCTGACTCAAGATTGCAATTACCGGTACAGTGGATCCCACTTAATTGCATACCGCTTAATTGCATAATCACATTTCACTGTACTGCTTTGTTGTTGTGCCATGCTGTGTGGTTGAATACCGGTAATTGAGCAATGTGGGAAGAGACACTGTGTCATTTTCATAAAGACATTTTTCTTTATGTATTTTTGTATTGAATAACTTATTTTAGTTTTCAGTCAATGTTGTTATTATTATTATCTGGCCTATTTGGCGCTGTGCGATCGGTTCCCGTAAGAACACCGAAGTTAAGCAATGTCGAGCGTGGTTAGTACTTGGATGGGTGACCATCCAGGGATCTAGTCGTGGTGCTGGTGGCAACCAAGCCGTTCATCGCTTAGGCGTTGATAAATTGGTAGCAGTGTTAAGATGCGAAGGGTAAAATGTGGGTCTAGAGAAAGTAATGGCTACCTACTCTAGATTAATGGCACAAGCCACCTGCGTTGCTGCTTGCCTAGTAACCGGAGATCAGCACCAGCCCTTATGCTTGAAATCGAGTATGGGACTACCTTTACCTTTTTACCTTTATTATTATTATTATTATATATTAGTTAGCTTATTTTAAGTATCCGGTTGACCTTAGATGACACAAAACTAGAATTGTAGAACAGTAATTGTATCTTGAAGGCCTGGTGTGATTGGATGAAAATTGTAGTAAGAGAAGATCAGATAGAAGACTGGGCTGACCAGTTCAGCATTGGGTCGGTGTGGTAAATTATGGGGCTCTGGGAAGATCTTAAAACAAAGCTTCAAACACTACAAGTCTGTGTCTTTTAGGTGCTCCAAGCAGAAGAAACTTCAGATGTTTGGTCACACTGGTCACACGAAAGTGAAAAGAATCCCGAGGATAGAAAATGAGGGAGCAATTGAGGAAACTTGCCCTCAGGGGAGGCCCAGAAGATGATGGATTAACAACGTTAGAGAAGGACTGGACGGGATTAAAACTGGATGATATGATTCATAAGGTACAAGACTGGAAAATCTGCCAAGGACTGCCCAAAGGACTTTGAGTTGATGGATAACTTTAAAATTTTTGTTTATATTATTATTATTATTATTATTATTATTAATTCTCTTAAATATAATAGAGCGTTCTTATGATTTTGCTGTTGTTTTTCAGTTATTTTGCATTTCAGTTAAAGTGTCAGTTAGCTTAATCAGGGCAGGATGATTAGGTAAAGGGACAGTTAGGTCACTGGACGTTTAGGTCACCAACAGTGACAAAAAGAGAAAGGTACCTGATTCTAAAAATTGTAATGCCATTTTAGAGTGTAAAATCTATCACTTCCTATGATCTTTGAAATAAAATCTAGGAATATAACACACTCAATTATTATTATTATTATTATTATTATTATTATTAGTAGTAGTAGTAGTAGTAGTAATAGTAGTAGTAGTTGTTGTAGTAATAGTAGTAGTAGTTGTAGTCATAGTAGTAGTAGTTGTTGTAGTTGTAGTCATAGTAGTAGTAGTAGTACCAGTAGTAGTAGTAGTTATAGTCATAGTAATAGTAGTAGTAGTTGTAGTCATAGTAGTAGTAGTAGTAGTAGTAGTAGTAGTAGTAGTAGTAGTAGTAGTAGTAGTAGTAGTAGTAGTAGTAGTAGTAGTAGTAGTAGTAGTAGCAACAGCAGCCATGCTGTGTGCTAGAATTAATATTCTAAAATTGAAGTGTTAGCATTTACAAATTTGTTTGAGAATTTAGTCCTTGGTGAAAGCTTGGTTGTTATTGCTTCATTAATTGGCAGTCAGATCTATTATGTTTGTTGTCTTTATAGTGTCACAAAATTTTAACATTGACGGTCAACCTAAATTGTGCCAGGGTGTCTGAAGGATCATAAAATATGCAATAGATAGATTGGCATGTAGTCATCAGGATGTCCCCTCCTTCCAAGATGATTTCCTGTAGCAGAAATGTGGTACATGATAAATGCAAGTGAATTGATTTCAAGCAATTGGCATGAATATTAAACTGTGTAATAATAATTTATTATTATTATTATTATTATTATTATTATTATTATTATTATTATTATTATGCACTTCTATAACCTTAGGTGGATTTAGAGTTTAAGATTTGGGTAGGCTAACCTGGGGGAGGAGGCTAACCTGGGGGAGGGTCTGGGGGGCGTCGATCATGTCATAAATCAAGACCCATTGACCAATGCAACCCATCAGGCATTCTTGACCCATTTGATCCATTGCTATTCCTGTACAAATCTACGTGACAACTTGACTACTCTTAGCAGCTTGACTATCATTGATAATCTCAACCTGACATCATAATATTATTTTCTCTGTATTTGTGTATGCTAACTGTTCATTTAGTCTCAAAACTTGACATACGCAAACCAATTAATCATCTGACCTATCGCACCGCTGTCAATCATTACTCACACTTAAACAAAATTCGTATCTCCTTTGCTCAAGCCCTTTGTCTTTGTGGTTCACATTTATATCTCACCAAATGCACAGATATCACCATTCTTCTCGCTCTTTCAGGCGACATTCACCCAAATCCTGGGCCACCCCAAATCACACATAACACTCTGCACTCTCAATATCAGATCCCTCACTACCCCGTAATCTTCATCACATCATAGATCACAAAATTTTGCTTGAGCGACTCTCCCTCTGGTTTGGTATATCTGAAAAAGCTCACAGCTGGTTTACATCTTATCTAAAATCTCCGTCTTTTCAAGTGTCCTGTCTCGGCCATATTTCTCTGTCTCACAGTGTAGATTATGGAGTGCCTCAAGGATCTGTCTAATTGGACTACGGCACCTAATCAACTCCAAAAAAATTGACAACCCCTAGTTTGGGATCCTGACACTACAATAGCCCTGTTCCAACTGCAACTGCAAAAATCTCGGATTCAAATTTGATTCTTCTCTAAGCTTTGAATCACAAATCTCTCAACTTTCAAAAGCCTGCCACGTTCATATTCATGACCTTCGTCACCTACGTTCTTGCCTTGATACTAAAACTGCCTCCACAATCACCACTTCAATAGTCCATTCCAAAGTAGATTACTGTAACTCTCTTTACTATAACCTTTCCAATGCCTTCATCAATAACTTGCAATCAATTCAAAATGTAGCCTAGCCCATGCTGTTACTAAGTCACCTAAGTTCTTTCATATTTCACCCATACTAAAATCATTACACTGGCTTAAAATAATTGATTGTATCCAACATAAGATAACAACACTTACATACAGCTCACTTCAGTCATCAAAACCTGTCTACCTTAAAACACTATTAACATCTCAGCCTTCTCGAGCGACACGTTCATCATCTTACCTCACTCTGTCACACCCGAAAATTTGCAACATGGTTTTTCATACGCTGCACCTGAACTTTGGATCTTGATCCCATCTTCCCTCTGCAGCCTTAGACACTTTCAAACAATAAAATCTGAATCCTCATTTCACATAATTCCTGCATTATCTCCTCATGCCTTCAGATCTAAGCTTAAATAGTTCCTTATTCTGAAATCATTTCCTCCATAGCTGTAACAACCTAGCCTCATGGCCCTTCAGATATATTGACCATTGCCTGGCTGATCATTCACCTTTCCCATAGCTATTTTAAGAAAGGCTAAGTGCCTATGAATAAGCTACTGCTGTACTACTTTCCAAAGCACTGTGTAAATCCATGAGATTTTACTTACTTGATTTGTTGCACATCTTGAGATTATTAAATTGATTTTGTAATTTAGGATGAGCCAGAGTCTAAAGGTAGTTCAGAGCTTCTGATATCAAAAGAGACTGGATTCTGGAGAGATTTTGGATACGGCATGACCTGCCAGTATCGCCAAGACTTTCTTGCGATGAAGGGTTTTGACGAACTCAGCTCCGGGTGGGGAATGGAAGACGTCTATCTTTATCGAAAATTTGTGCGCAGCAACATAACTGTTGTACGTGCTTCCGACCCCGGAATTTTTCACATCTGGCACGAAAAGTACTGTGATCCAAACCTATCACCGGACCGATATCGGGGATGCATACGTTCAAAGGCTTTAAACGAAGCCTCGCATTCTCAGCTGGGAATTTTGGCCTTCAAAGATGAGATTGACATACACCAAGCTCTAAAGAAATCCGGTCTGATAGACTAATATGAAACATTAGTTTAATTTTTTGTGTAATGGCTGTTTTGGTGTTTGGTTTTTGCAGGGACATGCCTAGGGTGTTAGGTGTCCATGGTTGGGTCACTGTCCTGTTAATAATAATAATTTTATATTTGTACTGTATATAGCAATGTTTATGACTTGTGTTCAGAAAATATAACTACAGTGTAGTTAGCCAAATTCAACAATGACACACTTTCACAGGATGTCAGTGAATCTTCAAACAACACTTTTTAATGATGAGTGATATATGTTTTATTTCCTTAATGGTATTACTGTGACATTACATGTGCTGTTATTATTTACGGCAAATGGTGCTATTTTATGATCTTGTCAAATGTCAAAATTTTAAGTAATCTGCAGTTACACGCATAGTCAGCAGTTTTTTAATGCAATCAAGGCAGAAGATCTTGTACAGGCTAATGTTGATTCTAAATCATAGTAAACATCAGGGCTTTTTTCAGTGGGAACGCATGGGAACAGTGTTCCCACACTTTTTTGCCAGATTGTATAAATAATTATGGATATGTAATAATGCGTTTGGGAATGTACAGGTACGGCATTCCCACACCTGTTTTTGTTAATGAGCAAAATAAGTCATCACCACTTTTTGACACTTGATGACTAAAAAAGGGTCATCACCGCTAAAAAAATGTCAAAGATTTTTAGGGGCCCGTCACTGCTCTTTCGAGGGCCCCGGAATTTCTCTCGATGATGGCCCTGGAAATGAGTTCCTAAACCTTTTTCGTAGAAAAAAGCACTGGTAAGCATAATCTATAGTGTGGTACTTCAGTTATAAATTTTTTTGCAGACATGCATCCTATTATTGTGCAATTTTGTTACATTTATTTTGTTCTCATTGAGTAAATAATAAATATAGATGCATTTTATTGTGAGAAACTGGTATGATGAAATTCTTTTTCAGCAATATATTTTATTCACATATTTGTGGGAATTTTGATTTGTTTTATGGTATCCTGTATCAAGTATTTGTTCATAAAGATATAAATATGACTTATACTCATTAATTACATAGTTCTTACTATTTAATATATATTTTTGATAGTATTTCATTTTCATAGATTTCTGTAAGCAATCTTCTTTATATGCTGTAATTGAATGAATTTGTCTAAATCTGACTCACTCACTGGAAAGTTGCATTATATGTTGAGTCCAGACCCTCATATAACTTGGTCATGAGAGGGTAATAATGAGGTACAATCTACCAATAGGCACTTAAAATGGAAAATTTGCCAAAAGTAGTATTGCAAGTATATAAAACCAAAGGACAGGGAGACCAGAAGAGTGATAAAACTTAAATGATAACATGAATATGGGTAACACAAATGAGGATTTAAAAAAAAATTTATGTAAGGAATTCTGAGGGCAAAAGGGATGACAGCCAGCAATCCAGATGCATCCCCAACTCAGAGCATTTAAATTCAAACCATTGAAAAAAGTCTGACAGTACATGTTGGCATACTTTTCTCTTGATTTCAATACTCCCGGTTAGCAAAGCAGTAGAGATGATTTACACCTTCCATAAAAGTGTAGACATATTATTTTATTACAAGATAAAACTATAGTAAAAATTTGTCCCAAAGTAATAGAGCAACGGTGGCCAAACCGCGACTCGCTAGCCGCATGCGGCTCTTCTGTGTTCAAATTGCGGCTCTCAGAAATTTTTAAAAATCAAAAAAATTTTGTGGTTGTACATTTTTCCAGATCTACCTGGGCTGAAAATAATTTTTGGCTTGATTTTAATTTTGTTAAAACTTTGGCATAAATTTATTTTTAAAATTTAAATGAAGCATATGGTGACTCTGATTGGATAGTGATGTTAAGATTCTTGATCCTACTTCTTTTCTAATCCGTTAAACATTAATTAATTGAGAATTATAATAATTTCTTAAAATAACTGAATAAAATAATTTTCCATTGCGAGTTGGGTCGCAATGCGGCTCTCAAGATTTGGAAAATTTGCAAAAATGGCTTTTGGTTACTACAGGTCTGGCCACCCTTGTAATAGAGCATTCATATATACATATATATATATATATATTTTTTTTATGCCCCTCAGTATATGAGAAAAAATGTCTGAAGACAAATTTGTGTGCCAGCTCTTGTCTGGATCACACACATTGGCCGCAGAGAAAATTTCTTCCTATTTAAATTTATACATACATTCGTATTGTTAAAACCACGTGGATATCTGGTTTGCATGGATATGCTTGATTGTTGTATGTACTGAATGTGACCAAATGATTCCATTTAATCAATGTGTTGATGATGGTGTTGTTCGTGGTGGCCCATTGCGACCAGGGTGTTCCAAACTCGGACGCCGGCGGACGACCGAACGGCACCCATGATGCAACATAGAATAACGAATAGCCAAGACAGCAACAGCAGATAGTCTATCTCCTGTGTTGGTTCGCTCTGAAGAGGCCCAATGTAATCGTCCTCTGTTACTTCTACGCTAGAGTTTGCCTGCATTCCTTTCAAAGTAAACAAAGCAGTTCAATTATTATGCTATTTATGAAACCAATTACAAAGAACATGGGAGAATGGCCAAATGTTACACAGAACAGAAAAGAAATTGAAATGGTGAAGAAATTTCTTTACTTGGGAAGTGAATTGGAAGCAGAGGGAGGTTTGGACTTCGAGATCAAAAAAGAATAGCAATGGCAGGATCTACATTCAACAGGCTGCATACAAAAATTTTCAAAATACATGCATTGGGATGAAATCAAAAATAAGAATAAGATAACGGGGTAGACTTTATATGACAATGGCTGTAACTGTGCTGTGTGTACAACCTTTGGATGGATAGATGGATGGAGGGATGAATGGATGGGTGGATGGCAACCGAAACCCCCCAAAAATCAAACACAAACCAGAATGGAAGAGTAGTGGAAAGACCAAAGAGAAGATGGATAAACTGCCCTGATGAGTAAATCAGTCACTGGAATATCTATTCAGGAGGAGACAGAAGATTGACTTGAGGAAATAGCAAAACCAAGAACAGAAGAAGGATGCCGTAGAGAAATCAGCGATTGGAAACAGCCAAAGGATGACAACAAGACATGATCTTCAGGTTAATGCAGTAGACTTGATATAAAAAAACGTTGACATTGAAATCAATATTTTCTCCAGGGTTTATAAACAGTATTCCAGATGAAGTTGTTAAAAGAATTATCAGGAAGAAAATGCATTATTTGAGCAGTAGCGTAGCATGGTCTAGCCCCAACCAGCTCCTAATATAACTGACAAGCAAAAAAAATGCCACCCCTTCTAAATTTTTAAATTTTGAGTGCTAAAACTTTTGGCAAAAAGGTCATCGCCACTCAATTTGCCGCCCCCTTCATGTGCGCCGCCCGTGGCTCAAGCCATAGTAGCCATTGGCACGCTACGCTACTGTATTTGAGTGCTATTTTGGCACCTACCTGTTACGTTGGAGACGAAAGAGGTTAAACATTCTAGCGTTCTTTCGGAGCCATTAAAACGAGCGACTGCTTTTGCACTGTGGAATATCATTACGTTTGGCACAGCTATGGTTCCAAATCGTGAATTTAAACTGTAACACAAACAATTGCAGAATACAGATCCTATCTAACATCAGTGAAACAGAAACAATTATAGCCAATGTAGACTTGAGCAAACCTAAGATTTTCTTTCTTTCATCAAGCAACAGCCTTGCATGCCAGCAGTTATGACTGACTGTACAGAAAGAATCGAGCACCTTGCACACTGTAAGACACAGATAGATTGTGTGTGCGCATGCAGGTTGGTTTGTGTGTGTGTGTCCGCACATTGGGGCAAGAGGGGCATTTGCCCTTCTGGAAAATAAAAATGCCAATATTTCCCATTGAAATTTGAAAACTTGCTAAAATATTAACTGTGACCATTGTGTTAAGATGTGTTTTGCCCTCTCTTGAAAACATTTATGTGGCATAGCCATGACCATTATGTTTTGCCTCTCCTGGAAAAATTTCTGTGGGTGCCCATGTGTGTGTGTGTGTGTACAAATTGTCTTGAAATAAGAAAAATAATAATAATACACATGCACACACCAGGGCTGGAAATTGAAAACTCATCTGTTTACTTACTTGCTGAAATGAAAAGCATCTATAGCGACGACGTCAAGCATCGGAAAAGCTCTTGCCAGCGCATTGTAATGAGGCGCCACTTGTGCGCTGAAGACACACCACGGTGCATAGAACAGAACAACTGTACATCTCCCGTTCGTTCGCGTTTCTGCTTCCGAGTTGCTGGAGCAGTTCTGAGCTGTTGACAATCCTAACCAGAGGTGCGTTTAAATCGCTCGCGTTTCGGGGCACACACGCGAGTTTCTTAACTTCCGTTCTCAAGTGAATCACATTGCTACCTCTAAAGAAAAAGCATAAATGCAATAGAGTTTATGCCAATTAAATGAAATAAAAAATAATATTGCTAAATCTATTTTAAATGAATTCAATTTAACATGCACAACTCATTTTAAAACTTACATATTAAGCTAAAACAAATTAAGTCTGGGATGACATGGAATAAGAAATAAAATGAAAGGATAGAATCAAAGAAGAAAGACATTAGGCAACTTTTATTGTTGGCATACAGCTAAGAAGAACTCAATGCAGTCACAATGAAGAGAGATGAAATTCAATTAAAGCAATAATAATATATACTAAAGAGCTTAACAAATATCACTGGTATAACTGGTGCACAACCTTTCACTGTCAAGGTCACTAAACGGCTTCTCGAAACCTGTGGAAGTCAAACTAATGGTAGTGACTGAACAAAAGCTGGTAATTATGAAAAGATTCATTGCAAAATACCGAGCATTGGTGCCAGAATTGATGGGGCATCGACTGCCAAAAGGGAGTATTCAGTGAGATTTTAAATAAGGATGGCATGTTTTTTGGAACTATTACAAAATCATTGGGTAAGCCTGGAATGAAATTAAGGAAAACATCTGCCGTTTTCCTTATCACCTTTAAAAACCTGAAGAATTTTGCAAATCTGCAATTTTACAAGTACATGTTGATATTACTCTGCATGTGGGACTGCTTCATGATTTTATGCTTTTCTTGTTGGATTTTAGGAATCTTATTACAGCTCTTTGTGAACCAGATGTAGCCTGTGGACCAGAAGTTACATAGCACATGTATAGAACTGATGTTGGTCACAACAAAGTACATGTGCTGTAAATGTAATGTAACATGTAATGTAAAGATTCATTGCAAAGTCCAAGCAGTTGGTGCCAGAATTGATGGGGCATCGAATGCCAAAAGGGAGTATTCAGTGAGATTTTAAATAAGGATGGCATGCTTTTTGGAACTAATGGACCATAACCGTAACAAAATATTTGTATAGCACCTCTTCTGAAGAGTCATTCAGAAGTGCTCCCGGTGCAATTACTGCATATTGACAAAGAGATAAGTTTTAAGCTGTTTAAAAAAAATGGCCATAGAATTAGTAGTTGCTAAGCCATGCATGGCACGCCTACTGGCGTCAAGATCATTCCAAAGGATAGGGCCAACTGATTCAAAACCTCGCTTCAGGAACAAAAGAAGGTTCGTGTTTGGGGCACACTGAGAAGACCATGGGTTGTGGACCAAAGACATGGCCAACCAGGGATATAGCTAAGAGGATGGAGTAGCTCTGAAAGCAAGATGGAGTGGCACCAAAGAGAGAGAGAGAGAGAGAGAGAGAGAGAGAGAGAGAGAGAGAGAGAGAGAGAGAGAGAGAGAGAGAGAGAGAGAGAGAGAGAGAGAGAGTGCAACCACTATCAACACACGAAACTCAACTCGAGCAGGATAAGACAGCCAGTATAGAACAGACATCATATAATCACTAATGTGATCACATCTTGTGACACCAGCAATCACCCTGGCTGCCGAACAAAGAACCATCTGGAGTTTATCAAGTCGCATCGATGGAAGACCAGCAAAAAGTGAACCACAGTAGCCAAGTCTTAAAACCCAGATTGTCTTGATAACAGACTGGATGAGAGAATAATGCTGCAAATTACAGCTATTTCTATTATTCCTCCATAAACATCGAGGCACATCATATTCTGAGCACCATGACCACAGTGTTTCCTACATCATTATTGCTAGACATTAATTAATGTGATGTAGGCATGTTCAAGACTCAAAATAAGACAAAAACAAATGCAACAAAGCCAAAAATAAAAAATACTTTCTGTATTAAAACTGTCCGGTAGTAACTGGTACATACTCAAATTCACCGCTCTGGAACTGGCCAAATTCTTTGCAGCCCAAAATGATGTCTAGAAACGAAGGTGTTCGACATGTATTGGGCAAATTGAAACAGTGCGCAAATTTGCCCACCACATAAAGCGGTACATCGGACGAGGAGGTGTCAACGTGGTCGAAACCATCCATGCCAACAGAATCATTCATCACAGGCTGGTGACCTTCATTCACAGCTGGAAAAATTTCAATTTGGACCTCATCCTCTGTGCTATTGTGATAGTTGTTTGGGGAACTGTCACCCAGTTTTGTCTCACTGTTTAAAATGTCAGCGTGGGTAGTTAGAAGCAAACTGTCATCCAGTATGTTATCGCTGTTTAAAATGCCAGTGTCGTTCGTCTGAAGCAAGACGCCTGAAAACAACAAAACGGTAAAAAGATTACATTTGAACACTGACAGATCTACATGCTTCACTCACAGCCCCTCCCCCCACCAACAAGACAGTCAATCTATAACACAATGTAAACGGAATGTAAAGGTTTGCATATATATATATATATATATATATATATATATATATATATATATATATATATATATATATCAACATCCTCTACTCCTAAGGAGGCACTCCTAGTTTTTGAATTGCTTAAAGAAGAAGCATTTTAATTTTTGCACTTTCAGAGGTTGCAAGAAGTGAAGAGCAGATGGAAGGAGTCAGATTATTCCAAAAAGAGGGTACATCAAAATAGGCTTTGTGCTTTACGTTGAAAAATAAATGATGTTTCAGTTCAGTTATTCCAAAGGTTTGACACTGAGAAAATGTGATGCATGCTCTGAGAACATGTACATCCATATGATCAGAGACATGAAGAAGGTGAAGTGAAATAGTGAGCAATGGCGGCGAGAAAAGTTCGGTGAGGTAACAAGAAGCCTGGTTCTGATGTCCTGCATAAGCAAGAATCATACACTCGAGAATGCTTTAAGTGACTAACTACTAAATGCATTCATAATGCTCAGTTCATTTATCTGTAGACACACTAGTCTTTGGTCTTTATTAAAGATTTCCCAAAATCTTCAATCTCATCAATCTTCCAGCTCAACACAAATTGTTCCAGTATCATTCGTGGCGCTACACGAATCTCAGTATTGTTCTATTTCATTCTACAATCGAGACTAATGAAAATGCAGCACCATTAATACCTACACGTCATCGTTGCGCTAAAGCAAGCAAGAACTAGAGGCGTATTCATCGTTTCTATCTGAGCTCGTTAGTTCCTAAAGTATTTTAATAATTGATAAATAAAATGGAAATACATTTCCACAAATCGATATTTTTACATTCTGTAACTAAATTCCGGCGAATATATCATGGTTAGCCCTTCAACATCCCCAATCTCAATAACTATCCTTCTAAGAGCTACCAATGCACAGAATTGTTGGATATTATATCAGATTCTATGTGACGAGAAACGAACGTTGTCATTTTCTTTAATTAGCGATATGCTGAGTCATGCTGACAATCATGACATACGCAGGCTTTGTGCATTGCTCTGTCAAAGATTTCCCAAGAGAAATGCATTGCCGGTGTGTATGCATCTGTCTAATACAAATGACTCAAATCGCCAACTTCCAGGCTTGAACTCGGGCAGACAGAATAAATGCCTGCCTCTGCTCAACACAACCGAGAGACTCGAACCGAGAGAGCCATGAACACGCACGCTGGTTTCAATATGATGTCTATGGCATTGTCTTTAGAAAGGCTTAAACAATGAATTATTACTTACTATTCGTTGGGCTTAAATTAAAACACTCATTCAGACTCGTTCTCAGTCTGTTTCTAGAATTATTTCATTTAGTATTCCAGGGTTCGTGTCAGGTAGACTCGTCTACATTGTAGCACCAGAATCAAGTAGCCTCTATAAAGGCAGATAAAAAAATTTTTCGAAAAAGAATGCTACCTAATCGCCACCTGGTGGTCGTGTTTGACGACATGGATCACTGATCCGTGACGACAATCGGACACGATATCGATTAAATTATGCAGAAAATTATTTCGTCTCTCTCTCTATAGTCGTTATATAAAAAACATAAATCGTAAACGTATACTGAAACACTACTAATTTAATATTTTGCTACACGAAGTGCAATCGGTTGGACAGTTAAACAGTCGTTGATGCATTATAATATTATTATTAGATGTTTCAGGTGAACGTTGGCTATTCACTTGTACTCTCAGACTGCCAGGTAAGCGTACACGCTGTGTTTATCGATTGCGATCATGAAACTGATGAGCGTTTGGCTAATTGTCCCGCAGTGCATACAAGTGATTTAACTGAGCACGCTGGGTTTGTATTTAGTTGAATGGGTTAATAGGATTTATCAGCTTTTTGGTTTAGGTATCAGATCTAATTTTAAACTTCTATAGCGCCACATCATGACGCAGACGCATCAGACGATGGCACGCCAAATCAAAAGTTGTACAATTTGAGGGGTTGTGTGTCGTGACAGTGCTTTTTTATGACAGGAGATATCCTACTAAACCACTTAAGCTCCAGTTATCATGATTATTGTTTTTATTATTAAATATTTTTATTTTGAATGTTCTAATGACATTGACTTTTCACCGATTTTGCAAATGTTTATTTAATGTGTATGGATTACAAATAGCTGCAAACAGCAAATGCTTTTAATGGGTGAGAACATTTGCAGCTCTCAATCTAATCACGATCATCCATGTGCAGCAGTTTTCATCTCTGAGTTATAGTTGCACAAATATTTTCCAGCTATGTTTGCCATGTGGTGGTTGATAAGTGTTTTTGAATTTGAAAATTGTCATTTTGACGACTTTGGTTATTTTCTTCCTTGCTCTCTTTGTAGCGCTGATTCACAATGTGGTGTTTACGACGGCCACGTAAGTTAATTTTCATTGCACTTTTGGGAGCTTTAGTCTGGACGTTGTACGGCTACTTGCTTTCAAAGAATCACGACAGTTCGAATGTTAAGCGGCAAGCGGGTGAAGAAGACACAGTTTTATCTCAGTACGATGAAATGCTTCCAGTAGATGCTTTCTCGAAGAACGCAGAAGAAGTGAAATTGCAAAATGACCGCAACGTCATGGAGGAAAAGTTGAAACTTGAAGCAGCAGTTGAGAGAGAAGAGAAGGCCAATCAAATGAAACGTGATCGCATGAAGCAGGATCTCGAAGACTTCAAAGCTATGGACCATCTGCCAGACACACCAAACAACAATATCATTGCATATCAAGATTCAAAGCCCGACAGACCAAAACCAGCAGATACCCTGGATAGCAGAAGACGTCAGCATAGGAGAAGTAAATATTAAATTTCATTTTTGCCTGTCAGTTATGGAAAATCAATGGTCACTGCCTGGCCTAATTAGGCACAGCTTATAGAAGATGGTTTGTGCCATTTCTATGGACTTGCAAATCACATATTTTTAGTTGCATTGACCTATTAATCACTCCTCTAGGTATTTGGCAGGACTTCCTCATTCTCATACAGTCATTGGCACTAGTTGCTTCTCAGTGTGTGGCCCTTGGCTATGAAATTCATTACCAATATCACTTCGAATAACATACCTGTTTAACTTGGCTTATCTCCCTTAGGTTATTCAACCCCCCCCCCGCTGTTTTTGACTGATCATTCCGGATTTACCTGTCTTTAATGCGATTTAGATTTAGTGCGCCATATCGGCTGATGCCCTGGGCATTATGATAGTGGTGCCATAAAAGTTCATTGATTGATTGATTGTTTGAAATATCTCATTCCCGCTGTTCAATAGATATTCCTCTTACGGTCTTGATGTATTATTGAATAGCTCCAGTTGAAAATAATGAGAAGTTATAGATTTGAGGCCATTGATTCATAGCTTCATATCTGTTATTATGCTGTTGCTGTTGTTCTTGCCTTGCTTTCGAATAGGACAGACCACTGATTCACTGTAGAAAACTGATGTGAAAGATTGAGCACTAGCATAATGAAAATCTGAATAACTGAAATTTGTTAACTGTTATTTACAACTGCTGAGGGAAGAGGATATTTTATATTTTACTCCGAATTTTTTATATTTTAGTTTTTTTTGTATTTATTCTTAGTCCATTAAATACACGAAAGACTAAGACTTTAAATACAAAAAGTCGTACTGCATGATAATAACAAAAAAGAAAGAAATTCTTAGGTGTAGATTACGATACATTGGGATAGAAATAAATAAGGTAACACAGTTCAAATATCTAGGAAGCATTTTCACAAATGATGGAAGGAGTGAAAAGGACATTGAAACCAGAATAGGAATAGCAAAGACAGCCTTCACACAACTTAAGAAGATCCTCACAAATACACACATTACAACAACGACATGGCTCAGAATTCGTCAAAGCTATGTTTAGGTAGTTCTGATGCATGGATCAGAAACATGGACTTTGACAAAAACAACAGAAAAGAAACTGGAAGCTGCAGAGATGTGGTTTTTCAGACATATGCAAAAATTTCATGGACAGAGAAATAACCAATGAGGAAGTACTAGGAGCTTTTAGTATAAAAGGAAAATAGCTAAAACCATAAGAAAGCAACAGTTGGAATTTTTCGGACATCTAATAAGAAAGGACGGATTTTCCAATCCACAGGAAAAATAGAGTGGAAAAGAGCTATTTAAATATATTAGAATGTACATTTCTTAATATTTTTGTTACATAATTTTAGACTGAAAATTGATTATTGAAGTGTACAGAATTTATTGTATATATGTTTTGTAGGAACTGGAGTTGGTCTGATAAAGGATAATCCACCAAGTGAAGAAAGGCCTGGCAAACTTAACGATGGTCCCCTTAAATACGGTCACAATGAGTCAATCAGTCAATCACTCTCACTTCGTCGTGTTCTACCTGACGTCAGAGACACACTGTAAGTAACAGCTCAGTACTGAGTATGCAACTGTTGATCATGTATTCTGTTTCAATCATTCAATCAATCAGTCAGTCAATCAACTTTATGGCACTGCTATCGTAATAAGGTCTGGAATGGAAACCAATCTGGATATTTGCTCTGGCCAGGTAGTGTGGTATTCTATTCTATTCTGCATGATGATTTATATAGCGCAGTAACATAGCAAGGGCCAGAGTCAAGAGCGCTTTACATGGAACAAATGGTATTCGGCGATATACTTATGTCGTGAAACTATGAATTATCGCGTTTCATGTTTTAATGAGGAACAACTCAACAGTTTTATTTTGCTTGTTTAGTCAATGAATGTAATTCATACATGTATTTGAAATACGTATTTGAAATACTCTGAAGTATTTTGTATTTGTGTTTGAAATACACCAAACGCAAAGTATTTTGTATTTGTATTTGAAATACTTTTTCCAAGTATTTTGTATTTCAAAATACAAAATACTACAGAATTTAAATTCACAATTTTTCCATACAGCCTTCTCTAATGGTTAGTTAAACATCACATCAGCAATTCATCATTCTGCACCGGCAGCACCGTTACTTACTTGCACGGATAATTTCTTACTGATTTGACCTGATGCTCGACATGACACATCATCCTTGTATTGACATTTGAACATGACAACGTTGCCTTTGTTTGGCCTTAAGTTATGTGTTGTCTGGTTTCTTTGGTACATGAATGTATTTGTAAACAAATACAAAATACTGCAATGTATTTAAGTATTTGTATTTGAAATACTGCTCAAGAAATGTATTTTGTATTTGTATTTCAAATACTTTCATGTCCTGTATTTAGTATTTGGTATTTAAATACTTTGAAAATGTATTTTACCCATCACTGTGTGTGTGGCAAAGCATGAGTATTAAATTGTTATGATTAGCTGAATGCATTAAATGGCTATGGCTTCAAAATATATAGTTGATTCCACTGGTGATGGCACAGCCCATTTGACTGTAATCTCCTCAACCGATCTGCTCTTCATCTCATCTGGTGCTTTCTCGACCACTAAGTCAGCCATGTTATGACTTTTATATCTCATACACTGCACTCTATTGCACATCCCTCTGCTACCTACATCATGACCAAGCAGCAAGTTTGGAGTCATCGTTTCCTTCAATCCTTGCAACCTTTATTCAGGTTTTTAGCCTTTAGGTCTGATCTTAAAAACATTATCTTTTAAACTGATTCTGTCCATAAACAGATCATCCCAGTCAGGTTATCAATTGACTGAAGTCAGATTGACTGATCACCACATTTTGGCCATGGCTGTTTTAATGGTTTTATTAACCTTTTGACCCTGGCCATTGGTATAACCAACAGGTTATGAAGCCAAAATATCAGCCTTTATGTGGTGAAAGGGTTAATAATCCAAGGAAAACCAGCTACTATTAATTATGCTACTTATATGAACAGTATATACCGGTATATGAACAGGCTATCACTATCACTATCATACTGCCTGGTATGCGTGTTTCAATGCTTCCTATACTACTGTGTCTGACCCATTATCATTAGCTACAGCTGTCCTCGACTGCAACAACTCGAAAGACACAACATCAATGCAAAGTGTTGAAACTTGTTTTTAACATTAGATTAATCGCCAATAAAATCAGTGATATACATGACATTCTGCTTGAAAACAACATTGACATACTGGCTGTAAATGAAACCTGAAATCACTTAAAATTTTACTTGCTTGCTTGCCTAAGTATGAAGTTTATCTTTAAGACTGCATTGTTATAATAGTTCTAACAGATTCTTTTTGTACCAGTAATCTTTAAGTAAGATTTTAGTAAGAAACTGAAATCTGCGAAAAGCATAACTTTGCTGTAAATGATTCATCATCATCATCATGGTGTGCCATCTTCGGTTCGAAGGTTGGCAGTCACGATTTGTCTCCATTTGTCTCGGTCTTCAGCTAATCTTTTCATTTCCCCATAGTTTTCTATGCCAGTCCAGTTTTTTATGTCGTCTAACCATGTTCTTCGTGGTCGTCCTTTAGTTGCTTTACCTTCATATTTCCCTTCCAAGACATTTAGAGCTTGCTGTGTGCATGATCCTCTCATTATATGTCCAGCATACTGTGCTTTCCTTGTAGCAATCTCTTTCATCAGGGTCTTTCTGTTTTCCATTCTCTTCAAACATTCTTCATTAGTTATGAATAAATTATGTAAATGATTAATTGGTATTTTCGTACAGTTGCCAGAAGATCAGATATCAGGAGAATCTGCCAGATGTCAGTGTCATAATAGTGTTTTACAACGAAGCGTGGACCACTCTGCTCCGGACGATTCACAGCGTCGTCGACCGCAGTCCCCCGCAGCTGATCCGAGAAATCATTCTAATCGACGATTTTTCCGACCACGGTTTGTGCATTTTATCTTTGCCATCCGAATGAGTTTCGTGCTGTGTATTTTGTTTGGCAATTCTCTTGACGCGTTTCTTTTTTCAGCTTGTTTTTGTGTGTGTGTGTGTGTGTGTGTGTGTGTGTGTGTGTGAAAGTTTTGATGATTACATGCCATCAGATTCAGTATGCTCTCTGCCAATGTCTTGAAACATCCAGGGAAAGGTTGAGGGCAACTGCCTATTTTCTATCACCCTCCTCAATGAAGTCACGACAGGATTACAATTGGGTGACTTTGGACATCAAAAGATTGTCTTTGATGCTTAATTTTCTACGACATCTTTAGAGAATACCACATTTAAAGACTTGAAGTTAACCCCTTAACTGGGTGCCCCGAGTAACGCTCGTCCATTTTACATTGAGTTACAAATAGTTGCCCAGTTAAGGGGTTAAAGGGCTTGTTGATACGTAGTGTCTGACACAATTAACCTGGTGCCTTAGCTTCTGGAGTGATTTGGTGATTGTGAATGAAAGTCGTGTACGAGCCTTGGTTTCTAGAACAACGTTGCATTTATTCACAGAGAATTTGCAACTGCAGCTGAGAGACTATCTGGCTCTGTTGCCAAATGTTGTCCTGAAACGAACAACCGGTCGAGTCGGAGTTATTGTTGGAAGACAGATTGGAGCCTCCATGGCTGTTGGAAGTGTCCTGGTGTTTCTGGATGCCCACTGCGAATGCACCACAGGTACGGCTGGTTCTATGTAACTTTTGCTTAAACTTACTTATAAATCAACGATTCCAGCATTTCATTTAAACAATGAACTACTCAGTAACGTCTCTATCAATACAGTTTGGCTGTGTAACATTCAAACTGTAAAGCAATGTTGTTTCCTCATAAAATAGAACCTTAAACCCCATGCTGACATAAACATAAACTTCTATTAGGCCTCTAGGCTCAAGCCTTCACACTTTTTGAGAGGCTACCATAGGAAAGAGTAAGGTACAGGGGTTGGGCCCCCACTTTTTCATCCAGGTTTACACCAATGCATGCTGGTACTGTCAGCCAGAGCCTTGCATGATTACATGAGACAGACAGGACTTTCCAACAGGGGCAGTGAATTAGACAAGTGATGGCTCCTTATAATTCGCATTTAGTTATATGCAGGAATATTCCACATATTTATTTGTTCTGCATTAACTACTCAAGACTCAAAATGCTGCACTGATATGTTGCCACTAGAAAACTTAGCGCAGATTCTTCAGTTTTGCTCATGTTCATATGACATGCTTTTAGCTGAGTTCATTTTTTTTTTCTAAATCCATTTCTTTCTTATCTAGCTGCATGTTGATGTATTAGCTTATTTTAGGGTGAATTTAGCAAACCCTGTACATGTCTTGCAAAACAGAGAATAGGATATTTGAGTGTGACCTTCTCTTGAAGAAATACTAATAATAATTTTTACTTCTGTAAATTTTATTAAATTTTTTGGTCTTTATATAATGTCATCAAAGGTACCTCCTTGAGGGGAATCTTTACCTTTGGTATCTTATTGTTTCCTTAACTGCTATTACTTAGTTAATTTGTATTTGATGCTATAGTTAAATTTGTATATCATGCTATAGTTAATTTTTTATGTATGATTACTGTTACTGTTGAAAATGCTAATGTTACGCGTATTGTGTTGGACGTGCAATTGGTAACCATGAACTTTGGAAATAATAAAAATAAAGTATAAAAAACTTATGTCTGTGCCTTAGAGAAAATTTTTGCTGATGATTTTGGGTATTTTCTGGATAGGTTGGTTGGAGCCGCTGCTCGACCGTATCCGACAAGACGAAACTCACGTTGTCACGCCCGTCATGGACATAATTGACGATCAGACCTTTGAGTTCAGGTCGTTTGACACAAAATCAATAAACATCGGTGGATTTGATTGGAATCTTCAGTTCATTTGGATCGGAGTTCCGGATCGTATCCAGAAGCTTCGAACTAGTGAAATTGATTTTGTAAGGTGGGGCAACTGTAACTGTTGGTGTTTTTCTTAACGTTGCTATGCAGCCGCACATGTGTGCACGATCTGGACGTAGTGATGTGAAATTCAGAATCTGTTGAAATTTCGTTAACATCAAAGTTGCTTGGTGTCATATTACAAGTCATTAAATGAGAGGGTTATTTTTGTTTTTACAAGGTTTTATCGTCTTTAAAATTTGCACTCTGATTTAGTATGGTCTTTTGATTTGATAACATAGCCCCTGCTTGTCTCTCCCACAGAACTCTGAAATTTGTCAAGCTGCTTTTGCTAGAAAGGGTAAATCCACTTTCCCTAGAAGAACTCCATCGAATTCAAATATCTTATGCTGTACGATTGTAACTTCTTACTTCTGCATGCTGCTTCTTTCGGAACTAAGACAGATGCTTTGAATCTTGTTATAATAGAGAAATTCAGTGGTTTGAGGTAGTTATTTGCTGAATTTATTTTGCAAGACATTTACAGGATTTGCTGAAAGTAACCCCTTTGGTGTAAAAAGAAAATTACTAAAAAAACCATAAGAAAGCAACAGTTGGAATTTTTTGGACAAAGGATGCATTGAAAAATCTAATCATAACAGGAATAATGGAGGAGGAAAGAGCAAAAGGAAGACAAAGAATAAAGCCTAGACCTACAGACAGCCTAAGAGAAACAACAAGAACTAAAGACAACATCGAACTGATGAGGAAAGCCAGAAACAGATTTGCTTGGAGATCCATGGTAGCCGACATAGCAATACATGGCACATAAAGAAGAAGAAATCGCAGAACTGCACTGCAGAATTTAAAGAGTATGCCTCATTATGATCAGTTTTTCAGAAAACAGTGCAGTTGACACAATTATGAAAACATGTATAGCAGCCAGTTCTTCACAGAAATACAGGATGGGACAGAAAGGGATGAAGATAAGAAGAAGCACAGGAGAAAAGCTAATTTGTAGGAATTAAGCTTACACAAGCACTTTGGAAAAAACAAAAAAAGCAGCAAAGGAAGACATAGAGGAATGGTTAAATAGAAAACAACTTCACCCCAAAAAATCAAGACATATATACCAAACAATAAGAAAAATAACCAGCAATTGGAAACCTAGACAAAGAAACATTATTGACAAAAAATAAACCATAATAGAAGGAAAATAAGAAATCTTACAAAGATGGACAGGAATACTGCAGCGACCTATATGCAGAAACACCATAAAACAATAGCATTAACACCAAGAGGAAAGAGCTGGACTAAATAGTTTCCACCACTGGAAGACAAAGGAGATCATAGCCTACTCCTGGAAGAAGTCGAAAAGCAATAAACTAAAAAATCACAAAAGTACAGAAACAGATGACATAATGGACCGAGATGATAAAAGCAGGTTTTTTAGTCCATCAGCCATCATAAATTCGAGCCTTGATGCCTCATATTATAATATGTTCTTGCAGAAGTCCAACGATGCCTGGTGGTATGTTTGCAATAAGCAGAAATTACTTTAAGAAACTTGGTGGATATGACACTGGTATGGATATGTGGGGCGGAGAAAATCTCGAAATGTCTTTCAAAGTAAGTTGCAAGTGCTATTGGTATAGAATACTTGTTTTGTATACATTCATATAGTTATAGTTTTTATGAAAGAATAGTTATCCTGTCTAGATTTTGTTGATCTCATTATCTTACAATCAATTATCAGTTATCTGAAATTGTTCTGCACAATCAATCTATCAGCTATCTGTTATATAAAATTGTTATTCATAACTGTTTTTAATTTATTAGTTGCCAGCAAAACAGTCCAACAGAATATGTTTCTTAACTGTTATTTTTGTAACTCAATGCTTAAAATGGATGATATATTAGATCCCCAGTTAGAGTGTTAAAGAAGAAGAAGCTTTAGAGAATTGTTTTGTGAAATATGTTATTAGAAATGCATTACTTTCATTATAATTATCAGCCATTGTTACATTCATAATTATCAGCCATTTGTAGGCATCCACAATTTCGGGAATGAATGTATCCTCTTTTATGACTTTCTAGAAGTTTCTTTGTTTTTTAATTTAGATCTGGATGTGTGGTGGAACCCTGGAAACTGTGCCTTGCTCTCACGTGGGACATCTATTTCGACGCGGCGTGTCGTACAAACTTGGCGGAGGCGATTCGCGCAAAAACTTCTACCGTCTGGCCGAAGTGTGGCTTGATGAATTCAAGGAGCTTTATTATCAGAAGATTAATAAAGCTGTGGTCAGTATTTTACTGAAAATCAAAAGCACCAAAAGTTTATAATTTTAAGAAACGTTTTTGAAATCTTATTTGAAATCGCGGCTGTGAAAATTTTTGCATAAAGCATGTGATAGTAACTGATATAGGTCGACTCTTTTTAAGATGATCTGATATTTTTAACTAGTTGCCATGTTGCTGTCATTTTAGGTGACCAATATAGTTGCATTGGCTTGTTTTGCCTTGGCATTATAAGCCTATGGAGTGAATTTTATATTGCCATGTCCATTGGCATAATCCTGCCATCAGCATTGTGAGGGATAGAACAATTTTTAAAAAGTATACCCACCCATAAACTTGTTTAAACTCTATTGATGGCCTTTTTTGCTTGTCAGACCTTTTTAGAACGTTAAAGTAAGTCAAAGTAGCAAAGAATCACAAAACATTGGGGGGGATAAATTATACTCTATCCTCCCTCACTAATTATTGAGGGGGCCATTGTTCTATGCCCCTGGCCATGTCGTACAATAGCAGAGAATCTGGTCGAATGCAGTGTTTTGAACTTCTAGTGACGTGGCTTGGGTGTTTGCATTAATGACATGCCTTTGCTTGAGATATGCAACTGCAGAGTGTGATCTTAGGAGATTGGTTTCAATTTGTCTTCTGTTGAAGGAAATATCGGAAGACATCGTGAACCGCAAGAATCTCAGAAAGCAGCTTAACTGCGAATCGTTCGGTTGGTATTTGAAAAACGTCTATCCAGAATTGTTTATACCATCGGACGCCGTTGCTTCTGGAGAGGTAATCGCATCTTCATGCATGTTACAGTATGTGCTAGTTTTTGCTCAATACTTGTGCTTAGTCTTAAATCTTAATCAGTCAATTAATCATCACATGTAGCCATTTTGGCCGTAACGATTGCGTGCCACACAGTTCTGTTCTGTGTAATGTAATGTAACAAAATTTTTGTATAGCGCCTCTTCTGAAAAATCACTCAGAAGCACTCCCACAGCAAATTACTGCATATTGACAAAGAGATAAGTTTTAAGTCGTTTCAAAAAGAGGGCCATAGAACTAGGAGTTGCTAAGCCACGCTTACTAGCATCAAGAGCATTCAAAGGATAGGAAGAGCAAAGAGCATCATCATCATCTATCATCATCATGGATGTGGTGACACTAAGTTGTGTGGCACAGGACCTATTCCAGTTTGTGTTTGAAGGGGGGTCTCCATTGTGGATAGCGGCAGCAGGCTGCAGCGCGGCTGATGCTGGCGACGTCAATCGGGATGCTAGCAACATGTCCAGACATCAGTGCTCCCTCATTTTTTGTTTTTCTGTTTTTTCAGTTTTCCAGATTTTTAGTTTTCGTTTCATTTAAGCCAAAGGCTTTTTAAACTTATTTCTTGATTTCTGTTAATCCTATTGTGCTAATATTCTGTAAGTCTGCCACACATTTTACATGTATGCTTGATGTACACGATTGTGTAATAAACAAGAGCCAATACCTTGCTTAGTATTGTTATCTATGTGATGTGCTATATTTAGACTAGTGATGTAGCCTTACAGTAAACAGTCAACAATGGCTCACATTAAAATATGTGCTGATGTATTGATAAGTCTATGAAGCTGTTTATTATCTTCGCTTTATCAAATTCTAGCTTTACATTCATGTATTGCAATGGACGATTTATATAGCACCTTATACAGAATATTCAGAGCCATGGTTTGTTCATTGCAAGATTCAAGAGGAGGAAGAGATCTTGAGGTGTGATAGATGAGTGGTTTAGGGTTAGGGTTAGAAATGAGGGAATGGTTTTGCATAGTCATGATCTTGGTTTTGCAGAGAAGTGGTCTTGGCTTTGGGCCAATAAATCAAAGTACTCCAGAATGCAAGGTTGATTTCTTTCATAATAGAAGCAGAGTGGCACATAAGGTGCTGAAGGGAGAGAGAGAGGGGGTCCAACAGTTAAATAATTACAGTACTTTATTAAGCACATAAGAATAAGCAGCTACTACTGTACCACTTTCTAAAGTGCTATATACATTTACAAGATTTTACTTTACATTTGGAATCTGGTTTTGGTTTTTTGTCTTTCATATCGTAAAATACTTGTGAATTTGTAAAGTTGGACGAGGGAAGGTCATAACTTGGTTTGCTAGTGATTTTTGTTCCTCAACTCTAATGGGGATTAAATTTTAGATATTTCGACAGGAGAAAATTTGGACAAATTCTTTCCAGTTTTGACCTTTGACATCCAGTCGCTTCGAAAAGTCAAACATAGCAATGCTGTATCTGCCTGGAAATATGTACTTTGAAAATGTAATTAGTTACATAAGAAATTTTCAACTATAATGTATATATGTATGCAAGACATGATAAAGTCTTTCAGTACCGTAATTGCTTTTGGTGTTGTTACTGTTACCTCTGTAGATTCGTAACAAACAAGAAGCATTTGCTGATGGCGTAAGGTTCCCTGGTTGCCTTGATGGAAATACTGGTTCAGGTGTCACTGGAATTAGAATATGGCCTTGTCACAATCAAGGAGGCAATCAGGTATGCGCATGGTACAAAATGTATTCATGCTCTTTTCTCATTTTTCAATTTATTTTTTGTTTCATATGTGAGCCTTTGTAAGCATTTGTGCCTATGTTGTTATTTTGTGAAATTTTGGCTGACCTATTTAAACTCAATTATGATGATGACAACGATGATTATTATTATTATTATTACTAAGACAATTTTTATAGTGCTGTAACATGGTTAAGTACCAAAGTCAAAAGCGCTTTGACAACGCTGACATGTCAATGATGATGATGAGAATAATGATATAATTTTATGGTAGCAGTTCTTATGCATTATCATTCATTGTCAGAAATTAGCGAGAGTGGGAAACAGTGATGTTGAGTTGTCTTGGTACATAAATGAAAAAAAACATGGGGAATGGAATGTAATTCATTTCGGTTTGTTTAGAACATCAGTGAGTTTAAATGGGGGCTACTGACCAGTGGATTATCCATGCACGTTTTGGGGAAATAGTTCCCAAAATTCTCGAAATAACCTAAGAATTTGCAGCATGTCTTTCTGCTCTTCCACGGCTGAAATTGGTCTTCCCTAAAGCCTAGTTTATAAGAAGGATTGTTAGGTCATTGAAACATGTACATTGTCTTCTTCTCTTTTATACTAATCTTGCAATGCTGAAGTTTCTTTTGGTATTTAGCCATTTTTCTGATCTTCATTTCCCAGAACTTCAATCAAACCAATATGACGTCTTAAAATTTCAATTTTGGGACCTTGTTTGTCCAGCGAGTACCTGTGAGAAAGTGGGAAAGGAACTACTTAACATATTTTGTTAATCATATGGTGCATCAAAAACTATCCTGTCTTGAGTTTGACTTACCGGGTAGATGGGTTTTCAGCGCCTTGATCTTCATCTCGGTCTTGTGGCTTGATGTCTGGATCTTGGCACTTACTGCATCATTTCTAGTCAATCTATATATGGTTACAACATTGGCACTTGTTTTCTCCACCTCTACACTTATTGATAACCGGGTGGATCAATTGTCTAGTGTCTGGCCAGCCATGAAGTCTGGTTCCAGGCCTCAGATGTTCACCCAGTCAACATGGCTGTCAATGAATACATTGCACATGTGCTCGGTAGAAGGAAAGGCAGTGAGGGAAAGGCTGGCAAATGTCATCTTTCAACTGATGGCATGAAAAATTGAGGGTTCTGGCCTTCAATTCTCCCTGTGGGCTTCAAGGCTATTGGTCTACCTTTGCCTAATTAGTTATCATAATGATGGAACAGATTTGCATCTACTGGAAAAGGGTAATAATTAGATTAGCGTAGACTCAAAGGTACTGATTGAAAAATGAAGCAGCGTGTAATAACTCTGTGTAGCTTTGGATGCTGAGCAAGTCTGGTGAGATACGGAGAGATGAGGGATGCATGGATTATTCCGGAGACAAAGTGGTTGTTCTTCCATGTCATGGCCAGCGAGGGAATCAGGAGTGGGAATATCTTGTCGTAAGTATTGTTTTAAATTTCTGAAGTGAATTTTTTTATTTTGAAGACTTTGCTGTCTCAAAATGTGCTTATCTCTAGACTTCATTGTTTAGTTTGCCAGGAGATTAGGGGCTTAACCAGTGTGTTTTGTGTTGGTGAGATATCTTGATATAGTAAGCCCTTTACGGTCCCCCTGAAACCGCTTTGCTGTCCCCTATGGGACCGTGGACCCCAGTTTGAGAACCACTGTGTTAACATGTCATGATGACAGTAAAAGGGTTAATCTCCCACTGTTCAAACCTTACTCTCCCACCAGGTGGATCAATTATATATATATATATATATATATGAAGTCTGGTTATATATATCAGATATTCACCCAGTCAAACAATGAAACCAGTGCTGAAATCCCTAAACAAGTTAGTCATTTTGAAGTCACCATTTCACTTTGGAAAACGCTAAAAACTCTAGGGATTTCATGAATTTACTGAAAAAAAGTGGGTGTGGCATTACACAGTTTCACTAAAGGCTCATTCAATTCTCCCTATTGTTCAAGGGTATTGGTCTACCTTTGCCTAACAATTATCATAGGTTTATAAAGGAACGGTTGGGGCTTCTGTCTGTAAAGGTTTGAAATGGCAGATTGCAAGGTTTGAAATGGTACAGGTTTGAAAATGGAACAGCCTAATAAAAATGTGTAGTTTTGGTAAACAACAGATGAAACCTTTATTATTAGTCTAGGCAGTGGCTGGCTGAGGATGAGCATGGATTATCTAAATAGACAAGTTGGTTGATTCTTCCAGGTTTTAAAATGGCACAGTCTACAGGGAATCAGGAGGAAGAATATCGGAAGAAGTTATTCAATTGTTTTAAATTTCAAAAATATCTTATGAATTTTTATTTTATTTTGAAATATGAACATCTGTTTTCAATTTCTCTCAAAATGTTACTAATGGTTATAAGCCTCTAGAATTTATTTGTTTAACCTTGCAAAGTGGTTTAGGGGCACGATTACACGTGCTTTAAAATTGAACCAGTGTGTTTTGTGTTAATGAGATATCTTAATAAATTAATTTTTAGTGTGTTCATGAAATCATCAAGTGCCTGAATGAGCCTGTCCCCTATGGGACCGTGGACTGAAATCCCTAGAGTTTTTACTGTGTTAAAATGTCATGATGACGAAAGTAACTTGTTTAATCGTGAAATCACTGGTTTCACTGTTTAAATATATATATATCTCCCAGTGATATATAGACCTTTATATATATATATATATATATATATGCGTCTATATATATATATATATGTGTGTGTGTGTATATAATATAAAAGCTGTGAGAATGACAGGTAAAAAGCAGCACTATCCAGAATGGACATGTCATCACAATGATTATAGCTAAAGCTTCATGTCCATTCCCTTTATAAAATATTACTGGAATATAAAATTGGAAAGGCTTGCTTTAAGGCATAGAACCTGTCTAAATCTTAACCCCTTAAATGCCTTGTTGATGAGTGCCACTCATCATATATATACCATGGACACCATACAATGTAAGACACAGCTGGCAGTGGGAATACAGAAATGTGCCATGACACTTGAGAGTGTGTTTTGACACTATTTGGGCTATATTGGACAAGTGAAAATTTCTGTCTAAATTTAGGTAAAATTTAAAAGTAATGAGTACAAAACGATTTAGTAAAGGCAATGTGGTGCAAATGTTAGAAGACAGTGATTATAGCAAAGATGAGATTGATCCTGGATCCACTTACACTTGTGGCACATGATTGATAAAATTGTCATATATTTGCTGGTAGTGAAGGTGTTAATAACCGTTTCAGGCTAAAGACATCATCACATTGACCTGTAACTGGGTAGACTGTTTGATTTCTAACAGATATTTTCTCCTTTCACCATCTTATAGTACAGTAGAACTTTGCTATAACATACTTAGCAAGTCTGTAAAATTTGGTGTGTTTTATCCTAGGTACATTATATCCAATATGATCAAATATGGTAGCACATCACCTGGGACAGTGCATTGTGGTACTTTATAACCGAATATATGTTATAACTGAGCCCATTATAACAAAGTTCTACATTAGAATATGGAAAAATTTTATATGCTTCAGCACTTTCAAATCTTTATACCATTTCTTGTCGTATCTGTTCAGGTTAATAGTTAACGTTGCAGTTTTTGGTTGTAGAATGGTTTGATAAAGCATTCCAACTCTAAGCTGTGCATGGGATTGTCAAGTGACGGAGGAACTCTAGCCATGTCCAAGTGTTTGGGCAAAAATGACCAGATATGGTACTGGAAGAGACTACATACCGAAGGGTTATCAGACAGTGAAAATAAGCAACCAGTGCAGGAACTTGCATTAGACAACTACTAAGATGTGGCTTTTTGCCAGGTGTAAATAATTGTTTTATGTTAAAATAGCTGCCTTATCTCAGATTTAAGCTCACTGCAGCAATGTTTTTTTTGTAATTTATTGCTGTTTCCAGTGAAAAGAAATTGTAATCCTGATGTACTTTGCTGTCAATTTCTTTGAAGTCTTTGAGACTGATTATTTCGCAGATTTATTGTTTGTCAGTTTTTGGTTTGTTTGTTTTCGATCGAAAACCTGCTTTTGTACAATTTGACAGGACTGATTATTTTAGATGATGCTTTTCTGCTGCATCTCTCTCTCTCTCTCTCTCTCTCTCTCTCTCTCTCTCTCTCTCTCTCTCTCTCGATTCTGTTGTGTTCCATAGTTTCATAACCAAATTGCTTTATCTTTATTCAAGATTCTTTGATGTCACATTCGAGGCATTTTGTTCAAATTCAACAATATTACGATGAATTTATCATTAAGAGTATTTGTCATTTTGGCAGAGGATTCTGACTTCTGTGATATTAAGAATAAATAATGATAATTAGCCTAGAGATAGTTTGAGTTCAGCTGTTGTCGGTGGTGTTTGTATTGTTAGGTAGTGAAATCAAAAGCTTTAAATGACTTGTGTTGTTTGCCAGTTCTTGGCAATTTCTTGATTTAAATATTATTTCATGGGTCAAACTTATAATTGTAATTCATTGTTTTACATATCTAATTGTAATTGTAATTGATCTAAAGTTCAATTACATGTAATTGTAATTGTAATTGTCATTTGTGTAATTGTAATTGTAATTGAGCTAGTGTAATTGATTTACAAACGGTTATTGGTAAATGGACTCACTGCTCTGGTCAGTTGCCATGCAAAAATTTACTTATTTACTTTTACTGCCTTTCAAATTGGAAGGAACCAGCTTATCATTTGTTAATGGCTGCACTTTTTGTGAATGAAAGTTTAATGCCAGTAAAGATTAGCATAAATCAAGCAGAAGTAATATGGAATTATTTAGAAAAGTCTGATGACTTTAATAAAACTGTTTCAATGCAAATGTTAAAGTGAAGTGCGGTTGTGTGGTGAATTAGTGTCATGCCTTAGAATTTGTTGACTCATTTGCAGGTTTGTGAAACAGGCGGTAGCATATGACTTTGTTGAACTAATTTATGTTAATTATTTTAGAAACTTAAGTTTATTAAAAGAAGCAGAAAGAGTAATGAAAAGTAATTGTAATTGTAATTGTAATTGACACGTTTGTAATTGTAATTGTAATTGATCTCAATGTAATTGGCTGTAATTGTAATTGTAATTGTAATTGACAACAATCAGTGTAATTGTAATGTAATTGTAATTGCTTAAAACGTAATTGACCCATGTCTGATATTATTTCATAAACTTATAAAGAACATTGATTTATATCTACTGTATTTAGTAAAGCAGAGGTCTCCAAAGTACAGCCTGCGGACCAGATACGGCCCGCCAAGGTCTTTAATCCGGCCCGTTGCAAGAAATGAGGAACACCTGCAAATCTATTATAGCCTTAGAATCTATAGTGTAGGCTTATTTTGCTAGATTTAATTTCTTGTGCATGTGGCCTGCAGCTGATAAACTTTGGAGACCCCTGTACTAAATTAATAATAGTTAGTGTCCTGGTTCTATAGGTGTCAATAAATTAATTATTGGTATTAATTATATTTATTACATTCCTTTGGGTAATCCTATGAATGCTATTCTCATATGTTGCATGATATTCATATAGTTTATTTATTCATGCTGTTACATACATGTACAAAGATAGCATGCACTTGAAATGTGAAAATATGGGATGTAGCCTTAATGCATGGATGTGTAACCTTCTTCAGAGGAGGACCACTTTTAAAGTTATGAATGTATCTTGGGAGTTTCCATTGTGAATATGAAAACTGCTCACTATTGGATTGAACAGCATTGGACAATTAGATGCAGTTCAGTTCACTGAAACTCTTTCACATATCAGAGCCTCTGCATGGTTTCTAGATATTTCAAATGGTAATATTTATATGCAATATTGCATTTTTACAATAGTCCTACTGATGCTAGGTTTATATATAATAAACATTCAAGATAGATAGATAGATACTGAAATTGCAGGCGCTATTTTTACAAATGCACCGCTATTGTTGAGTCAAATGTCAGATTGAAAAAAGTGCATCTTAAGCCTATTCAAAAAGACGGCACGAGAGACAGGTTGATCCCGTAATGTCCTAAGAAGGAGTTTCAACTCATTAATATATATATATATATATATATATATATATATAAAACTGTGGCCACCAAACTCGCCAGATTTGAATCCGGTGGAATGCTCTGTGTGAGATATATTCTACAGGAAAGGGTCTACCAGTCAGACGTTTCCAATCTTGAAGAACTGAAGCAGAGATTGGTGACTGGTGAACTGTTGAGTGAGTGGGCAGAGTGGGCAAAGCTTGATCACCACGTTATTGCTGCAGCAATTCATCTGTAGTGACAATGTCTGAAGTCGTGTAAATTCTGGAGGTGGACATTTTGAACATTATTGTAAACTTTTTAGACAATGTTTGCTTAGACCTATCTGAAGCCAATTCATTCCTGTTCAGTGTTTAATCTAGACTCTGGACTCCATGGGGAACTGACAAGGTCGGGGGGGAGTAAGCTAGGGGCCTGCTGTTAGTTGATGTAGTATGCCAAAATTTCCGGGGAGGGAATTTGAAATTTCCGGGGGGGAAAAAGCAATTTCCCCCCAGGAAATGGCCTAGATTAAACCTTTTCCTGTTTCAAATATTTATGTAAATTGGCTACGTTTTCTTAAAGTTATAGTGAAAATAGAGTTGGCATACTTTTTATCCGGATACAGTGTACCGATACTGTATATGCTAATGTGTTGATTGAATTTTAATGCAATGAACAGTGTTATTCATGTTGAGTTCAAATGGGATAGTTGTGTATTTAAAAATTACACAAAGAATAAAGTTGAGGGATGGTTTATGCTCATTAACTATACAACTGGGTGAACGTTATAATTCAAAATTAATTCAGGAATTCGTAAATAGCCGCTGGTGGTAGCAGTAGTGTAAAGATCTTGGGGTGATTTGCTGGTTCATTGCAAGGCGGTTATAACGGTTGGGGGCCAAATGCAGTTGTATTAGTGACCATGAGAATACAAGAAGAATGGGTCTTTTGTGCAGTTTAGTTCATTTTAACATGTAATTAACTTTTGCAACTACACTCCATGTGGAGTTACACTGCCAATTATTTAACATCTGTGTGTGTGTGTATATATATATATATATATATATATATATATATATATATATATAGGCATATATATTTGGGACTAAAGATTGTTTTGCAACCTAAAGATTGTTTTATGATTTGTGATTTATTTGAAGGTTTTTTGTAATGTGGTTGATACTTTGTAATACATGAACTGCGTTTTAAAACTGTTTTGTTGGTAGCCATGACAACATTAGGATTTTGAAGTGGGATGGGGGGGGGGCTAAAGACCAATAGGTAACAGTAATTCAGTATGGCCCAGACACTTTTATGGTACTTCTAGCATGGCTATGATGAGAGAAGTGATGGTCCTCACCAAAATTATTTAATGGCTAAGCCACTTCTGGCCTATATCTGACACCAACAAGTTGTTGAGACTAATTATGTGCCACATCTTGATTTTAATTTATCTGATGAATACAAAATACTCTGTTTTAATCAAATGTTCCTGACAGTGTGAGCTTTTGATGTTAAAGCCAGCGCGTTAGTAATTAACTGGGATATTTTCTCTTTCTACCACAATGGCTAACCATTGTTATAACGGTTGGGGGTCAAATGCAGTTGTATTAGTGACCATGAGAATACAAGAAAGTAACCCTGTCAGCCAACCCAAATAAGCTCTCCCTTCTACAACTATTTTCAACAGAACCTGTCCTAGTCAAAGAGGTGTTTAGCCAGAGTTCCTGAGTAATTCCTTTTCTTTTAAAAAAATCTTACATTTATTAAACTTGAGTCTAAGGATGTTATCAGAGGTGGCACTGGCTTTTTTTGGCTGTGTGGGTCCAATGCAATCTACACAACCAGGACCCAGCTAAGGGGCTGTCCATTAACTATGTCAATAATTTTTGGGCAATTTTTGACTCCCCCCTTGTCAACAGCTGTTAACTTTCAGTTACCCCCTATAATTATGTCAAAAACTTTTGACCTCCCCCCAAGATAAAATGACAGGTACCAATAACAAGGTTATTATTTTTTGTGGTGATGACTATTTTTACCACTTTTTCCCTTTTTTGCTCATCGAGTGTCAAAATGTGGTGGTGATTACCTTTTTGCCATGCTTTTTTCCATTATAATAAGTAGTATTCCATGAAATTTCCCATTTTTTTATTATTAGTAAAAATGAAATTGTTGACGTCAACTTCTCTTGACCCCCCTGTCAACAACTGTCAAACTTTTTCAAACCCCCCTAAATTGTTGACATAATTAATGGACAGCCACTAAGACTACCTCTCCCCCAAGAAAAACAAAATTTCTCTGCGGATTTGCTCGGGTGCCCCTGCCTGAGGCTGGGTGGGTCCGGACTCGCGCACCCCAACCCCTCAGCACCACCCCTGGTTGTTATGCCAGTTAATTAACAGCCAGTTTGCATTGGAATAATCAGGGTTCCAGATATAGCAGGGTTATTCCTGGGATTATCAATTTGGGGGTGTCAGTATATTTTGAGGGTCCCTGCCGAAAAATGGTCATCCCAGGCTCAGATTGGTGGGGGGTGTCGGTCTCAAATTGGAAGGGGTGTAAAAATATCCCTGAGATATAAGCATAAACTTCTGTTAGGCTTCTAGGCTTGAGCCCCCACTTTTTGAGAGGCTACCTTAGGGAAGTTAGCAGAGTGGTAACAACACTGGACGTTAGAGAAGAAGGCCACAGGTTTGATATCTGCAGGAGCCCTAAGATTGGAGCAGCTGTGAGGTAAAACGTGGGTCTGGGGAAAGAATGGCAACCCACCCCAGATTGACACCATATACCACCTATGCTGCTGATTACCGAGACCAGAGATAAGCGCCAGAACCCAATGCTTGAACTCAAGGTACGAGACCTACCTTTGCCATAGGGAAGGGGAATGTATAAGGGTTGGATCCCCACGTTTTCATCCAAGTGTATGCCAATGGTTCCAGAATAGGAGCACCAAGGTTGGGGGTCCCTACCAAAAAAAGGCTGGACTTTTCCAGGTCCAACTAGGGGCAGAACCCCAGCCCCTAAAAGAGTATGGAGCAGAACCCAGCTGAAAAATGTAGGTAATTGTTGATTCATATCTCAAGATTTGGAATGTATTTGTCCCCTACTTCTCCCTCGCTGATAGCCAACATTTCCTAAATTCCTATAGACATTTTAAAACTGAATACATGGTAGACTTGATGGATTAAATTCACTTTATATGACATATGTGCATGGCATTAGCATTCAAAAACACTATGTGATGGCAGTACTCCCACTCCAAAATATTAGAACCATTCAGCAGAGTTACCCTGAGTCAGTAGCGTAGCCACGGGGTGGTTGGTTGGGGTTGTTCAAACAACCCCATTTCCAACAATATGACCAACACAATTTATGTAAATCCGTTGACTCTTGGTTGAAGGAGGGGTAGTGAGGGGGGTCCGACCGCGATTTCAGTGTTCAGCTGCATAGTGCCTCCAGGATCCAGTTAACAACCCCACTTTGCATAAGCTGGCTACGCCACTGCCCTGAATGAGAGGATGTTCACTGACCCAATTAAGGTTATCACGAAATTTTGAGAGAACCACCCTAATGGTGAAGTGACTAGCCTCGAGATCTCTTAATATAACCCTGTAAAGCTTTCACAAGACTTTGAGTCACCGAATAAACTTGTGTTTTTTAGTTTATTTTGATCGACTAATCACTATAGCAGCATTCGTCGCGACTTCCTGAAAACCCCTAGGTACTATTAATGACTGATGCGCAGGTGGCCTATAGCCCAAGATAGGCCAGTGTGCTTTTGCTTGTATATACGCTTATTATAGACCTATATATAAAAAGGCGCATAGCGTGATAAAAAGGCGTTTCGAAAGTGTTAGTCGGGTATTTCGGCAGGGACCAGAGGACCCAAGGACCGTCCGTCGTCGCCTTCAGCTGATAGCCGTCGCCCTGACTGGCGATCCGGCTATCACTGGCCTGGGTGTTCGTAAGGATTACCGTATCCTCCGACGCGACGAAACTTGAATCGTCGCGGGGATGGAAGCGTCCAAGTCGGTCGATCACGCGCCGCTCGTCGTGCCGTCGGAGGACCGAGCGACGAGACGGCGGCGGCGACGCCATCTTCGATCGTCCGTCTATTTCGTTTCGGTTGCTGCGTTCTTCGGCGGCGTCTGTCTCGTCATCGCCGTGCGAAACGCCGCACAAGTGACGGCGCTGAAGCAGCGCCTGGAACGGCTGGAAAAGTTGGAAGAAGGCGCCGCCGCCGTCGACGACGACGCGCTGAGCGAAAGCGTGAGTACCGCGGTACTGCGGCCCGTGATCCCTGCATGCGCCGAGGGACGCTTCGGGTGCAAGCGCTTCCGCAGCCGTAAGCCCAGCGCATCGAAGAGAGAGCTAGAGGGCATTGGGTGCGCTCTAACACGGTCGGCAGTCAAGCCGAGCATAACCCAGATTTGGTCTTTCAAAAGAGGAACAAAAATCGTGTTAAAATGTCACATGTTTGTTGTTTATTTAAATGGAGTTGCGTACCTAGGGGTTTGGCGCCCATGACAGAGGGTTAGAGAATTAAATTAACAGCTTAATAAATATTTGATTAGCAAATCACGACATTTTATTAACACATGGTTAGAACATTATTATTATTTTACTTGCTTTTCTGTTGCTAACTGGTTTTATGATGTGCTCAAAGTCAGTTTTCTCATTCACTCCCCTGATTCTATGCTGAGTAGAGCAAGGCCACATTTCTTTGGTGCCCCCTTCAAGAGTGGCACCCAGGGCTTCTACCATACCTGGCACCCAGTGGTTAAAGTGGTTTGTTGGAGGTGCCGGGGCCCTAAGCTGTGAAAACCCTGGGCCCGGGATATGTTTGTTGGGGCCGATCATTGCGATCAATAAGGTGCCGAGGCCCATAACAGAGGTGCCGGGGCCTGGCCCCGGCGGGCCCAGACCCACTTTAACCACTGCTGGCACCTGTCATACCCTAGGTATGCCACTGTTTAAAATCCAGGCCATTCACTTGCACTCTTGGATGAGGGCTGCTAGACCAGAGGTTCCCAAACTTTCCTTAAAATGTACCCTGAAGCAGACAAGTGGAACTTTGCACGTACCTCTAGGCACGTAATGTTCAACATTTGAAATAATTTGTTTTAGTTTTACAGTATATAGCTTTTGTTTTTTATATTGGCATTGTAATACATTTTGGAGATCACTTCATGCTTTCTCTAAAATGTATGCGATGGCGTTTTTTGGCTTCTCGGTAATTTTGAACTCCATTTGCTACAATTCTACAAGTACACGATGTCCGTGCGCTGTATGCCCTGGTTTTCTCTCAAATTTCCTCTTGCTACTTCTTGACTGTTAGCTTTCCCACCAATCTTTAGATCATTACCTTTCTTTTTATATGTTTCTTTACTATCTTAAAAATTCCTATTTCCTTTGCATACGGTATGTGTACCACCGGTTGGGAACTGCTGAGCTAGACAGTGTTACACTGTCAGAATTGTGAACAAGTTTTTATGCACCACTTCATGAAGTTGTTTCCTATACCAGCACTTTGATAAGGAATTATTTATAGTTGAGAATGTTAAATCTGTTTATAGCTTACACCTGCCATGGTCATTATAGTGTTCATGTAACCGTCAATCATAGGTAAATATTGCAACTTTTGCACATAATTACAGGTCTATGATTGCCAGTTACTGAATCACCATACCCAGTTATTACTATTGTTATTACTCAAATGGATGTTTTCTCAAATTTATGTTAAATAATGTGAGACCAGAGACTCAGCTAAGTACTTTAAAACAGTTTCATTATGCTTCTCTTTGTTGCACCAGTAAATACCTTCTGTGCTACCATATATCGCTTCCTCTAGTTTCCTAGCCTACTTTTAACTCGATGCCATGTTTATGCTCAGTCTAGCATCATTCCACTCTTCGTCTTACCTTGGGCATTCGTGACCATTACCGGTATTAAATAGTCATTTGTAAAGCAGTTTGGGGAGGTAAACCGGCAGAGACCTGTTTCCTTTTGTGAGCGACACAATTTTTTTCTCAAAATCAAAATACTGCTAAAAATTTAACATATGTGTCTAGAACTTTTGACTTTTTTACTCTTCTGTTTGCTTCTACCACATATATACTGGATTTCCACCCAATGTAATTTACTTCCTTAAGCTGCCAGACTCACTCTCCACAACTGTCAGAATTCCATGCCTATGTATTTTTACCTCTTTCACTAACCATTGAGACTTCAATAACTTGTTTGACTGTTTGTGCCAAGCTCTTGAACTACTGTTTACACAATTACTGATAGTGACCCCCATAATCAGCTTGATAATCAGCTATCAACCTGTGAGGTAATGACTGATGAAGAAGAGATTGAGGCAATGATATAAGGTGTAGTATCAGGTAGTGAGGAGGAGGAGGAGGAGGGGAGGAGGAGGATGACAGTGAAGAAGAAAACCAGCCGGCTTCTAGGCTTCTAATACTATAAATACATTAATGAACTGTCAACTGATGATGATATACAGTACAGCAACTGTCAATAATTAGACACCATGACAGATTATTTCTGTCTATCTTCACAGAAACAGACTACCATTAAGTTAAGGATTTTTCCAGAAGACTTAATTACTTTGCCAAACATTTTAAAATACTCTTTGGAAGTTTAGACTAGAAACTATGTATGCTAAAACATTTTAATAATACAGCATTTGTTTAGAGAGCAGCATTGTTTAATCTAGACTCCTGGACTTCAAGGGAGAAACTGACAAGGACGGGGGGAAGTCAGCTAGGGGGCTGCTGTTAGTTGATGTAGTATGCCAAAATTTCTGGGGGATTTTGAAATTTCCGGGGGGGGGAAATTTTCCCCCCGGAAACGGCCTAGATTAAACCCTGGAGAGCAGAATCTCTGAATTTGTATTACTATACAGATAAAGATATAAGTGTTTTGCATTTGATTTATTGTTAGGACTAACTGTTTGGTGTGGTTAGCCTAGTTTCAGCAGTGAGTGTTGTATTTGTTAAGCCACCAATTCGCCTTTCGCCAAAGTTTGACGTTGGGCAAATTGTGGTGAGCTAAAGAGGTTTTACTGTATATTGTTTTGTAGCATGTTTGACCTTTCACAGGCAATTATATTTTACCAGATCATCTTCTGTATCATCAGTCTTCTAGTAAATGTTAAGCTTCAATACCTTTTGATGCAGTTATTAGTATTGATGACTAGGTAGCTTTGCAAAACAGAATGAATGAATTCAGGAGCAGCGCTGGGGGAGGTGGGTCCTCAGGTCCAGACCCACCCGGCCTTGGGCAGAGGCACCTGAGCAAACCGTGAAAATCCATAAAGAAATGTTGTTTGGGGGGAGTGGTAGTCTGAGCCGGGTCCTTGTTGTGTTCAGACCCACTGATTAAATCATTAGACCTACCCAGCCAAAAAAAACTAGCGGAGCCCCTGAAGGTAGCTTTGCAAAACAGAATGAATGAATTTGAAAGGGAGAGAAAATCATTTTTAAATATGCTGCACAGTCATTATTATCTGGAATAGAATTTCTGGCAAATTTGCAATTTTTCATAATCGAGATAAGTGTAAATTGTTTATATTGGAATATTGCTTATGTTTAGATGTACCATTTAGAAGCAGAAAATTTGATCTGGGGTCCAGAGGAACAGAGAGACGATATGTTTAGACATCGTTCAAGGCGACAGGCCAAAGCCAAAGACAAGAAAAGAGAACCCACCAAAGTAAGATTCTATTTTTATAATGAAAAAATATGACTTGCAGTATACAAAGCACTCCTATGTCAATACGAAATGTAACTAAATACGGTGGTTTTGTGTGCCTGGTGCACTAAGAACATTAATTTGAATAGATCAGAGTTACGTGAATTGACTGACTTAAGTTTTTTTTGGTCTATTTTTTGGTCTATTTTTTGGTCTATTTTTTTGGTCTATTTGAACTACTGGTAAACATTCATTCTAGCTCTTGCATTATAATGCATAAAAATATTGCAAACAGAACTGTGATCAATATATAATAGTAAATATACATGTTGAATCATAAATACAATACACTGTACTACTTTAAGGCATCATAGTTATGTAATATAATTTAACAACATTCCTTAATACTTAACACTCATTAAGTTTTTCACTAATATACCCATAGGTGTAAACTTCTATTTGGCCGCTAGGCTTTAGCCCCTCCCCACTTTTTGAGAGGCTAAGTACTGAAAAAGGGAGGGGAGAAATATAGAGATTATGCCACCCCCCACTTTTTCATCCAAGTTTATACCTATGAATATACTTCTCTTACGATCAGTTGCTACTTACATTTGCTGTCCTGAACTTATGCTTGAGAGGAAAATATATATCAGACAGTGGCGGCTCCACATGGGGGGGGGCTTGGGGGGCCCATGCCCCCCATTGAGTGCCTGGCAACCCAGTGCCCCCTGTTGGGACCCTATACTTAATACTACATACCTAACAATAAATGGTTGGCCCCCCATGGTTAGAAGTTGCCACTCCAACGGCCCCCTTCCACTTGCCAAATCCTGGAGCTGCCACTGATACCAGAGTATGAATTTGGCAGACTTTACATTTTCTTTATGAATATTAAAGCCAAGGTTTTCATTTTGATATTTAACCTACCTAGGAAACACATTGGGTGAGGCATCCTGTAGTTTCATCTTCTCGGACTTGACTGTGATTCTGATATACAGCAGTATTCATATTTGGAAAACTTTATAATTTTTTTTATCACAGCTGCATCACCTGCTTTCAATCTACCAGGTTCAAAAAAATCACGAATCATAGGTATGGTTAGTGGTGCAGAGATTTCAGAGGGTGCAAAAATTACCTCAGGAAATTCTGACCCTAAGTGAATGGATCAATTGTAAATTAAAACTACTGATGAAGGCAGTGAAATTGTAGGGCTATGTAGGTGCCAACTAAATGTTTTGATTCTTGTTCCCAAGATTTCCTTTACTATTTTCTTGCTTTTCAACTTTAAAGAGTTTACTGGGTAAAATAGGACATTTATTTAATGTGTAGAGATTAGATAATAGGGATTTTTCCTGAAGAAATGTTACATTTTTTTATTAAAGTGCTCCAGGCCTATGCTCAGGACGGGACGTTTGTTGTTAATGCCACAGTCATGTAAATATTTTAAAAAAATTATTATATTTATTTAAATTTTCGCATATATTATAGAACTTCTAGTCTGAAAATCATTTTTTTGTTGAGAGGAGCTTATTGAGGTCTCAACACTTGAACAGCAGACGTTTCTCAAGTGAGTGTTGCAGAACAACATGTTGGGCACAATGGCACATGACTGTTAGACCATCGGATGATTTTGTAGCGCCTGTGATCATCGGCGATCATACAAGTGCCGTAAAGTGCGCTTCAACTTCTTAGGATTGACTCCTCTTTCAAATGTTAACTTGGCCAACTACTGTATGGTAATGGATAGTCATGTTGACTGACTACCTTTTTTCCTAGAAAAAAGCACTGGTTACACGTGAATGCCTCTTGAACCTGCATAGCTGAACACAGATGTTTGCTGTGGAGTTTCTCCAATGCCTAATGAACTATGCTTTGATTTTGTTTTAGAGACCTTCAGCAGTAAAGGCAACCAAGACTTTGTCAGCGATTCATTTTACTTTGAACTTAGATGAAGCATCCAGTAAGTACATCAGTTAAATGTTTCTGACTCTATGAGCTTATGAGCATTGGATTGTTTGAGAATGATTCCTCATACTGTAACATTTTGGAATTAGTAATAACAATAACAATAATTTATTTTCCAAAAAAATGATGAGGTTTTTGAATGGATCTATTCTGTGTAAGAACCAGTGCTGAAAGTCTGTGAAAAAGGTGCAGGAACTCTCTTGGCACAGTCCTAACCTTAAACCTAAACCCAACCCTAACCCTATGGGTAGCCATCATTTACATTTCTATAGCGCTTTTTAAATCTTAGCTTAATAGTTTTGCAACAAGTACACAGTGCTTTTACAATATTGGAACAAATTTTGAAAAATTATGGGGAAAAATTTTTTCATGGTCCAAAAAGGTGAGGGAACTTAGTTCCTGCGCGTTCCCGCTGACTTTCAGCACTGGTAAGAACCACTATGTTCCACGTGGCCTTTCATGCAAACTATGGTTTTGTTTGTTTGTTCTCATTCTTTGTCTTGTTCTTCTTGAGTTTTCAAATAGCAAAAAACTTTGCATTTATATAAAATGTTGTAATTCTAGAATTACCATCAATTCTGATAACTGGGAAAACTGAGAATGCTAATTTTTCATTTTCTTGCCATTTTGAGACACTGTTGGTGCAGCTTGTTTTCTGTTCTATATAAGCCAAGTGTTGCCAAGACCTTTGGAACTTGGTACAATTCATACGATCTTCGATCTTCGTATAGAATTTAGGGAATTTTTAGCTGTGCAATACAATTTTGCATTAACCATAGGCAGTTTCTCAGGCTTGTTGTCTTTGGATGAATTCCAGATTTGCAGGCTTTCTTGATCTTCTGTGATCTCAAATGATGTCTTTAAGGCATTCAATGTCAAGTTATATGGATTCGGAATATGTAAAAGTAAAATATGTAATTATGTAATGTAATATGTAATGCTGTCCACCTAATTTCTTTAGCACTGATGAAAGCTCAATTCCCTACAAATTAGCTTTACTCCAGCACTTTTTACTCATCCTCATTCCCTTTCTGTCCTGTCCTGTGTTTCTATCAGTGATGTTAACAAGGACCGACCCCCCAAGGATGAGGAAAAGGACAAGGACCGAACCCCCAAGGACGAGGATAAGGACGAGGACTGACCCTCCAAGGACGAGGACAAGGACGAGGACTTACCCCGCAAGCATAAGGACCACAAGGACTGACCCCCAAGGACAAGGATCAAGGACAAGGACAAGGACCAACTTCTGTCAGACAAAAAAGTCAGAAAGGAAAAAACCAAACACAATTTCAGTTCGAATCACAAAATTAGAAAGGGAAAAAAAGAATGTTGTAAAACATAGTCTAGTCAACAGCAATGCTGCATTTCAAATGCGCCTTTGACTTTAGCCACCTAGCTATGTTACTACGCTTAAGAAATTGTCAAGTTTAATAATAATAATAATAATAATAATAATAATAAATGAACAAGTGTTTCAAGAAGCTGATCAGTCATGCACACACGGTAAGGTCTAATTATGAGACCACTTTGCAAAAACACTCGTTCAACTGGAACCAACGTCGCTGGGCAACAAAGAATTCTGCTAAAGAATCAACTCCTCAACTGGTATTATAAAGGAAACAATGACTAAACATTTTAGAGTAACTCAAAGCAAGTATGTAGCCTAAATATAAATCCACATACTACTCTTACCTTGGAATATAATTATCAGTACAATTGAAATGGTATACAAGTAATTTGGTCCTTATAAGGACTTTTCAAGGACTAAGTTACAAGGACCAGGACAAGGACCGATCTGCAAGGACGAGGATAAGGACAAGGACTGACTCCCCAAGGACAAGGACAAGGACTTCAAATTGGTCCTTAAGGAGTCCTTAAGGACAAGGACCAGGACAAGGATTAACATCACTGGTTTCTATGACCAACCAGTTTTGTATGTGTTTTGATAATTGTGTGCCGCTGCTTTGTCAGGTATTTATTATAACAGCCCTTCTTGGTAGACAGCTACTACAGCTTTGCTGTCTGTTGCTGCCAATTTATTTATCAGAACAGGTTTCTGGAACATACTGGAACACTGGAGAATTTGGTACTAAAAATTTGTTTGTGGAACATTCGGTATATAGGAAAATTCAGTAGGCCCTACCGGAGAATTCGGTACATGTCCTACGACCCACTGGCAATGAAATTGATGCTAAAATGACCCTAAGATGACCCTAACCCTAACCAAAATGACCATAACCCTAACCATAGCCCTAGCCCTTATTAGATCTTTTAAACTTACACATATACATTATACTAAAATGATAATAGCAATATAATCTTCTATGACCTATACCGGTACCGAATGTTCGGGTACCGGATTTTTTGTCCCATATGTTCCGTACCGAATATTCCGGTCACTATTAGAACACCACAAACCTTACTACCGGTACATTACACAGACCATTTTAGCCTTCCACTCCATACCAGCAGAAAATTATTCCTTTTTGTGGAAACCATGTTAATAATACAGTATAATATAACAAGTGAAGACTGTAATTATCTTTGACATTTTGAGAGTCAAAAGTGACAGAGTTGAAATCCAAGATGTAAAAATCTTACAAAGAGTGCTGCGAGTATTGAAAACACCTTCTATGTTTCCAAGAAACTTTGCTTAGCATTGTATTCATTTTTATTTGGAGCTGGGTTGTTTGAGCAAAGTTGTTTTAAGTCCTTGGCAAGTAGTAAGTAAAGCATTGATTGCCTCGTAAAGCACGTGTTTGTGATTAATTATTTGTTTGTATCGTTGTGCTGTTTTTTTGAGAATCATATTCTGGTCTTGTTGTAAAGATTTCTGAATTGATCCCTCAGTTGCATTGATTTACTCTACGGTTACTGTTTGGAGTCATTCTCAGGGATGAGGCTGTTATGGTTCAGTATTTTTTAAATGTCTGTATACTGTGGCAAATTATCTTCATTATTGTGTTTCATTAAAAGCTGATAACATCTAAAGAGAGATTTTTGAAAACTGTAAAGCATGCAAAATCAAATACCATTATACAAATCTGGTGAGATTTCATTAATATCACAGTAACTTGTACACTGTACAGCAAAACAGTGGTTCTAATATCAAAATACATAATTTCATAAATTTCAGGATATTTATATATATATATATATATATATATATATATATATATATAAAATATATATCTAAATCTCTACCCTGCATGTATACATAATCTCTGAATCAGGAATTAGCCTATCATCATTACTGTGTAAAAACCTGGTGCTATAAAAGTGAATTATTAGTATATACAGTTTTTTTAAATATTAAAGCACTCTAACACTTGGACTTCATTCTGGATTATTCTATTTTGGTTCCCTTTTCAATCTCATGATAACTAAACCCGTTTTTGCAGTGAGGCATGATATTCTTAAAATCTGGCAATGACAGGTCTTTAACAAGGCTTGTTCTGCAGATGTGGTGTTCCACGTGTCATATCGAACCAATAGGGTGTTGTGTAAAATTATGCAACTTAACATTTTTTCTACCTTGTAATAGCAAATTAGCTTACAGAAAAATCCTGACAATGATTATGTATGGTCTCAAAACACGCTGCTATTTCCTTGTTGCCTTTTTTTCTAATGTTTATTGCATGTAATGATGTTGTCAAGCGAATGTCCCCAGATCTTGTTAGAAATTCTATGCGCATTTTAGAACTTTTCAAATTGAGAGTAGTTGCAGGTTAACAAACTCTTGGAAACAGTGAATGACCTTCTAGAAATACAGAACAGAGTGTCAAAGAAAATATGATCACCTTATTGATACTGTACAATGCCTATTTGACGATATCCATGAGATCTTGCAGTGTTTGAATATAATGTGTGTGGCTCTATCTCTTGCTTGCACTGAAAACTGTTCTGTGATGGCAGATAATTTGCTGCTAGACTGGCGACTTAAAACAATGATAATTTATCTGTAGAAAGATTGAATCCAGAGAACGATGTTGTAACTTTGGAGTATGGAAATTTGACCACGTTTGGTTTTCGACCAAAAAAAGGTGGGTTTGCTCGTATGCACAATTTCTGAGTTGAGCCTGAAATTTTTTGGAAAAAGGATCGCTGGAATGGTCTTAGTTTGACAAACTTTGTTTCATTGCTGAAACTGGATGCTTGAACGTGCATAAAATAACAGATTTTAAAAATTGCATAACTTTGAGTTGACAATTTTTATGCCTACTCCAAATCATAGAGAACAGATACAGAGCAACCTCAGTTGAAATCTAATTATCAAAGATGACCCCCCTCCAGACAATAACAGCAGGGTTTAAAGGTGTAGAGATGTCCTTGAGCAGCAGCATTGCACATACAATTATGCAAAAGCATATAACTCATTAATAATTACTCTCATTGTCATCTTTATTGCAAGCCATCCACAATCCCTAATGCATGATTACTCATTAGGCTGGGTGGGAAGTGCAGATTTGAGTCAAAGGTAGTCTTTGTAACTTCGCTTTTGATTGTCATGCAATCCGATGTCAAATCATGTTGTCTGACAGATCAGCCAAGACTGGTTAGACTGGCGTTCAAATCTATACCAGCATGTGAATGGGTGGATACCTAAAGTAGTTGTGACTACGTAGACACAGTTCCAAGACAAGTAAATTCTCATGCATTTGTATAGCACCTGCAGAATAAGCCTAATTGGTGTCGTGGTACTTAGTTGTTCCTGGGTGCCTATTCAGATATATCGAGTGGCAATTGTAAAAAAGCAGCGGTTGACTCAGGCAAGTGCCAATAAATCTTAAGGGAGGGTGGGTTGGATATTATGTCTACTGGAATTTTGGAGGGGGGGTTATTTGCTTAACCCCTTTAGCGTGTAATAAAATTTTCCAAGACGTTACCAATGTGTGTTATTAATTTTGGAGAATAACGTTATTTTGAACTGTTAACATGTACTTTTTAAACTTACTATATTTCAGGCTATATAGAAGCTACAAAGATGTGGTTTGCATCATTGTTTAGCATTTTTATTGTACTTACCATCCATCCGTGCCAAAAAAGAAATTTCGGGGGTTGGGTCCACCCTACAGACCAAAATATGACCTCCTCCCAAAAAATACGTTCAAAGGTCAATAAAATTTTTTTTCAGCGGTGACCCCCTAGGTTCAGTGGCAGAGTTGTAGGTTGGTGTCTTTGGAACAGATTAGTTCAAAAATTTTGAAGATGGGACCCAATTTGGGGAGTTATGGTGTTTTACACCAGGCACGTGTTTTCGGAGAATGACATTTTTTGCCAGAATCTCAAATCTGAAACACCTTTACCTTGCAGGCTATATAGAAGCTACAAGGATGTGGTTTGCATCATTGTTTAGCATTTTATTGTACTTACCATCCATCCGTGCCAAAAAAAAAATTTGGGGTTTGGCCCACTCTACAGGCCAAAATATGACCCCCTGCCAAAAATTTTCTTCTAAGGTCAATAAAAGAAATTTTTCAGTGGTGACCCCTAGGTTCAGCAGTACAGTTGTAGGTGGGTGTCTTTGGAACAGATCAGTTCAAAAATTATGTAGATCGGTCCTATGGTAGATAATCAAAGACAGGTAGCAGCTCATCCATACCCACGTCTCCCATTTGAGCAACCTTGAGTGCCTGGCCAAGGTTACTTGTTGAATTGTGCTGCCCTCCTGTTAGTTTCAACAGCATTACCCCAAGGTGGTAAAAATAACTTGAAGTAATCCATGGGGATTTGGTGGGAGGTGACCTTCAACTTGACTCCCCAGTGAACGTCCCATTGGAAGTACCCCTCCGGTCGCTGTCCCCGGGTCTTCCGAGGACCGCTCGTCACCGCTCCACATAACATCGAGAGAGATGAATTTGATTCCATGACCATTTCCAAAGCTTTGCTAACCTCTTTCTCGACGCCATTTTTCAACAACAACGACCCCCTCATCCAGCCTCAACTACTGATTCTATTTTTAGGAATAGATGGCTCCCAGCGCGCCATTGAACGCAGAATATGTCAATAAATGCCAGATCGCTTTTTGTGCTCAGGGCAAACATATAGATTGGGTCTGTGAAGTTCATGATTGAACTGGTCGGGGGGCTAACATATAAGGCGGCGCCATCTTTGACGTCCTGGGCTCGGGGCAAACGCTAAAGAGGTTAAGTGTAAAGGTCTGAGAAGGTCTTTCAAGGATGAGGAATGATGAATTTGTTTTTGTGACATAAGCAGGAGTGAATTGGGTTCTGGAGTTGTGTGGTGCAGGGTGAGAAAATGTGATTAAAAAGTTGTAAACAGTTACTGATTTATTGGACATGAAAGGGCGTAGTGAGATGATGAGCAGATGGACAGATTGTGAGGTCATTGGAGGCATAGGTCATGAATGTGAGCATAAAAGTTTTTGACAGTTGAGATATGCAATTGTCAGAAGATTGGTAGATTTTCTAAAAAAATAGTGGGACGTTAGACCAATCCCATTTTAAAATGTTCTATTTCCAGTGGGGTTTGGATGACAGAAAACCAAACTTTAACCTCTACTTTTAGCCATTGTTGATCTGTGAGGGCTTTAGCCTTCAACCTCTGACAAGTGGAAGAGGAACTTACATGAAAACCAGGATTGTTTTTAGCCAAATTTAAACTTATTGACTGAATACAAATCCAGTTTGGGACTTTTTCTTCTTAAAGGTAATCTAGTTGCACTGCAGGAGAGAAGTGTGTGCAGAATTTTATGTGGCAGAATTACTGTTTTAAGCCTTTTATTAAGATTTCAGGACCAACAATGAAAAGCAGGTCGCAGCCTGGTTTCCATTAATCTCTTAGATTGGTCATATTTATCTACAACTTTCTACTTTCTTTCATAGTTCATCGTAATGATTTTGTGTATTATTTGCGTAATTAAACTAATTGATAAGACAACAAATGAAGATGTCTTTTGTAAGTTTGAGGGCTGTAAAGGTTGGTACACTGTAGGTGTTGAAAACTCACTATTTAAGTGACTTCAGAATTTTAATATTATTTTTGGGGTTGAAAATACGGTATGGTAAAATTCTGTGAAAAACGGACTTAGGGTAGAATTAAAATGTTCATGCTAACAAAAAGTGCATGTTAGCCAAGTTCAAAGAACCCTGTTGAAAATTTGGCCAATCCAGTATATAATCTGTGTTCAGCAAAGGTACCTGCTAACTCACACAGGCTTACTTAGCCTCCTAAACCACTTTAAATCACATTATTATTATTATTATTATTATTATTATTATTATTATTATTAATTCATTATTATTATTATTATTATTATTATTATTATTATTATTATTATTATTATTATTTATTATTATTATTATTATTATTATTATTATTATTATTATTATTATTAACTGAACCTATGTTAATGGAGTTTTGTTGTATGGATCTTGCATGGTAGCATAACTTCATTATTATTATTATTATTATTATTATTATTATTATTATTATTATTATTATTATTATTATTATTATGTGGTTGTTAATGCATGTTAAGTCATTGCAAAGTGAAGAACTCTAAGTGGAGAACAAGGGGTGAAAAAACTTGTCAAAGGTCACTATGCAGTGGATAGGGGTCAGATCAAACCCACTACCCTTCAGTTGCAGGCCCAGAATCCTACCACTACCCCACCATGTTCCTGACTTATATTAGAAGTGCATGAATGTCATGCTTTTGTGATGTTTTGATAGGTTTGACTGTCTATAGCTTCTTGTTTTGAAGGCTTTGCATGTTAATGTGAGAATAATTATTTTTTTTTGATTAGAACATCATACATACATTTACAAACCGTGGAAAATCTCTGATTGGTCTCTTAAAGGCAAGGATTATTCATTTAACCAAACTGAAGGAAAGGTAAAAATAGAGAGAAAAGGACTCTACTACATCTATAGTCAGGTGAGTGTCATGTTTGCTTATATAACAACTGACTAGAATACATTATCTGCTATTTAAAGATAAATTTCTGTTAAAGAATTATTTCAGTTTCATTCGACAAGGCCTGTAGTAATGTACATGGCATCATAACATGGCCTGTGGTAATGTACAAAGTAACAGCCTTTAATTTTGTGAAATCATTCAAGGAATTATTTAGCTTAATGACTTTGTCTGACATAAAGAACCTTCGTTCTCAAACTGGTCATCTACGTGATGACATTAGTGACTGCATGGCTGCCTTATCCTGCCCGAGTTGAGTTTTGTGTCTTGAAAGCTGGTTCACTTTTACTTATTGGTACTGCTCCATCATATCTGTCAGAGCTACTCCATCCTCTTAGCTCTATCCTTAGTTGCCATGTCTTCGGTCCACAACCTAAGCATGTCCCGAGCACAAACCTCCTTATTCGTGAAACGAGGTTTAGAGTCAATCGGTCCTATCCTCTGGAATGCTCTTGACCACAGTATACATAATTAGCAAGTGCTGATTCCATGACCCTCTATTTGAAAGGACTTAAAACTCATCTCTTTGTCAATCTGCAGTACCGGGTAATCACGCCAGGAGCACTTCTGAGTGATTCTTCAGAAGAGGCGCTATATTATATACGCTATAATAGTCTGTTACATTGCATTGCTTCTTTTTCATTTACCTTCCTCTGCTATTTCCAATTAAGTGAAAATCTTTTTATGAGCTCACTTCCTTCCTGGATTCGGGTGCCACAACTGATGAGATATATGCATCCTTTTCAGTTCACACTCTGGTCAAATTGAAATATCAGTAATGCAAATGTATAGTTGAGATGGAGGTAATAGTATTCTGACCAGACTTAACAAACAGGGGCGTAGCCAGGAATTTGATTTGGGAGGGTATAAATATTTTGGGTAAGTATAAATCTTAACTATAAACCATGTATAACCACATGTAAATCACATAAAAAACTTTAAGGTAGACTGATTTTAGGGGGAGGGGTATATACCGATACTCCCCCCCCCCGTCGCTACACCCCTGTTAACAAACTTATTTGCAGTTCTAGAATTTTCATACAATGAAATGTTTAATATTTCTGCTGTTTCTTATTGGCTCTAGATAATTACTGAGGCATGAGATAATGTTCTTGTGGAGCTATAGTACACAATTTTTTGAGCATACCATAATGTGGTACTTACATCATTAACTCTTATTACAGAATAGAGGTATGTGTATTTTTTAATTGATCTGTGATATGTTGCTTTATTTTATTTTCAGATATTGTACCGCAATTCTGCAGCCCGTAGCAGCTATGTGATTATGGTAGACAATGACACATTTGTAAAGTGCATGTCAAGTGTTGATGCCATTTCGCCAGACAGCAGTTCGGCTGACAATGCCCGATACAAGACTTGCTACGTTGGCGCAGCGCGAGTGCTAGAAAAGGGGCAACACGTCTGGATAAATGATCTCTATGGTCATTACGTCTCGCCGGATCCCGACGCTAATTTCTTTGGCCTTGTGAAGATTGTCGACTTGGACAAATAGCTACGTAGCCTCAGAATTCAGTTACTGTTTCGACTCTTTGATGTTTTTGGTGATTTACTATCGGCTGTTTTGTTTCTACGCTGTCAGTGATGCATTTATGACTTCTGATATTTGAAATGCATTATCTGCCGTTACAGCGGCAACACTTAGAGCTCTAACTGAGATAGCGATTTGTTTATTGACCATATACCTGTAATGTTTAGACAGTGAATTAATTGCAGCATTAGTCATTAATTTATGACAGCTGCTGCATGAAAGAGACGAAATGTTCTAGGAACATGCTATTTATACAGCTCTCATTTGGGTCAAAAGTTCATTTATTTGCCACCAGACCACCTCCCAGCTGAGGATCGAATATTTTGGGGAGGGAATAGTTTGTCACTATTGCTTTTTTAAAAATTGACCACTGCGTGTTAGAAAAGTACGAACAGGTAAAAGTGTCCAACCAGTGAGATTGTGTGCGTGGATGTCTGTCAACAGAATGCATCAAAAGCTTTTGTCAAAATATCGCCCACAACGAATACTTGAGTGAAGTTTGATCTGCTGGAATATTTCCCACCTTACTATAAATTAATTGTTAATTTGTTGTAATGCTTTCACAACTGAATTGTTTCTTTTGTTATGAACCGTGCCAAATTTTTGTATAAAATTAATCATTTTTTTGCTGAATGTTTTTTTACTCTGGTGCATTTGCGTAAAGGCTCATCCATACGGTACGTATGCAAAAAGGCATATTTTCAACCACCTCCCCCATTTGCACACCTATATATCTACACAAAATGTCGTAAATCCAACCCCCTCCACTTCACTGCGTACTTACTATGTGGATGGACCCTAATAATAATAATAATAATAATAATAATAATAATAATAATAATTTGAATCTATTGTGTGTATATATATATATATATAGTATATATAGTACCTAAATATGTATGTATAGTATATATATATATATGTATATATACATATATATGTATATATACATATATTTATATATGTATATATACATATATATACATGTTGTGTGGTTTGTTGTATTATATTCGATAATTCTCTGTCTGATTTCATTTATGTTTCAATGATTTCGCTATGGGACTGGCGATTTATTCATCTAAATGGATTGTAGCGAGATGAACATGAAAAATCTTTGTAAACATTGCATTTGAGAAAGATATTGACAGTTATAATATCTGGAATAAACAGATAGGCCTATGTCAAGTTTCCTACTGTACAAAGTTTACAGATTAGCATATTTTTATAAGATTTGTTTAAAATGTTGTGATGGCTCTATTATATTAGAATTATAAGTTTTGTTTCTGTTATTCTGATTTTAAGTTTTCATAATCTTTTATTCATGACTATTTCGAGTTTACAGCCCAGTGGATAACAAGAAGAAATGCTATCAAATACCGATATTTAAATAGACTGACAGTAGTAGGTAATTGTAATGATTAATAGATAAATGATTTGCTGCAGTAATCATGATAGTTATATTCAGTGCTTTATTTCTAGGAAAAAAGATTTGAGAACTTGTTTCCAGGACCGTCGAGAGAAATTCTGATGAGTCCCTAAAATGTTTCAAATTTTTTTAGATTTTTAATGGTGACAATAAATTATGTTCTGTGCTCGTCAAGGGTCAAAAAGTGGCAATGACTTTTTTTGCTTATGTGATCAAGTGCTACTGATATATAAGATAATCTGGAAAAAGGGGTGGGAACGCTTTTTCTGTGCGCTCCCACTGAAGAAAGCATTGGTTATATTTGCAAAGTTGTAGTCAACATAATCCCAATGCTGTGGAATAGTTGAAACAAATGAAAGCACTAATGAATTCCATTTCAATTAGTATAGATGAGCTAAAATCAACAATTTAAATCCTTTCATATACATGATTCTAGTACAGTAATACCATTTTCTAACTTTTGAAGAGGATTCAGTACAAATCTAAGACTAAGAATAATGTTCTTTGTTGTCATGTCATCTAATTCATTTCTTTTTCCTACTACTCAGAATCTAAGGAAATGATGCCTGTACCTCTAAACTTGCTTCATCTAGCAGTAAAACAGAAAAAGCACAGACAGTTTGTTAAATCCATACGAAAGAAAGTATTGCGAGATTTGGCGATACATGATAAGTCGCTTGAATTTATCTTACCTATTTGACGGAAAACTCTTTCGTTCGTTCGCTTTCCGGTGAAGAATTGTACCAAGAACTGCTGCGAAGGGAATTTTGTATTTTTTCTGTTAAATAAATCAAGTTTTGCTTCGTCTTTGACGATGACTTGCGAGGAACTGGATCTGGCTTTGGCTGTTAAAGAGTCGAACAGCTCACAGGCCATCGACATACTGGGAAGTATAGGTGAGCGGATTTACTATTTACAGTGTTTTCAAGGCTTTCTATTTGGCTGACTCACACCGACTGGTCCCAGTCATGCCATAAGTAAAGTAAAGTAAAATCTCGTGGATTTCTATAGCGCCTTGGAAAGCAGCACAACAGTAGCTGCTTATTCTTAGGCGCTCCACCTTCCTTAAAATAACTATGGGGAAGATATATTATCAGCCAGGCAATAGTCAACATCCAAAGGGCATTGAGGCTAGGTTATTATTATTATTATTATTATTATTATTATTATTATTATTATTACTAAGACAATTTTTATAGCGCTGTAACATGGTTAAGTACCAAAGTCAAAAGCGCTTTGACAACGCTGACATGTCAATGGTGGACAGAAGATGGCAATGTTGAAGTTGAAGTCCGCTCAGATGAAGAAAATCAAAACTGGCGACAAGAAGTCCGGTGCAGTCGTAAGAAGCGGTCTTTCACTGGAGAACTGCAACCACCACAATGTTGTCAGCGCAGGTTGTTACAGCTATGGAGGAAATGACCTGAAGACTTGAGGAGATAATGCAGGAATTATAGGAAATGAAGATTCAGATTTTATTGTTTGAAAGTGTCCAAGTCTGCGGAGGGAAGCTGGGATAGAGTTCCAAAGTTCAGGTGCAGCGTATGAGAAGGCACGGTTGCAAATTTTCAGGGATGACTGATTTAGCGGGCGTGACAGAGTGAGGTAAGATGATGAACGTGTGGGTCGAGGAGGCTGAGGGGTTAATTTAGTGATCTAAGGTAGACAGGTTTTGATGACTGAAGTGAGCTATATGAAGTGTTATTATCTTATATTGGATACGTTCAGTTATTTTAAGCCAATGTAATGATTTTAGCTTGGGTGAAATATGGGAGAATTTAGGTGACTTAGTAACAGTGCAAGCTAATGCATTTTGTATTGATTGCAATTTGTTGCTGGAGGCTTTGGGAAGGTTATAGTAGAGGGAGTTACAATAATCTAATTTGGAGTGGACTATTTAGGTAGCAACTTTGGAGGCAGTTTTGGTATCTAGGCAAGGGCGTAGGCGGCGAAGGTCATAAATGTGAACATAGCAGGCTTTTGAAAGTTGGGAGATTTGTAATTAAAAGTTTAGAAAAGAATCAAATTTGCATCCAAGTTTAGAAAAGAATAAAATTTGAATCGAGATTTCTTGCAGTTGGAACAGGGATTATTATGGTGTCAGGAGCCAAAACTAGTTTAGGATAAAATTATGTTTCATTATAACATTTTAAGTCTAATTGAAGAGTGATTTCTCCTTCTGTTACTTCAGTATCCTTTCAAAGATCTCTGTGATAGATAAGCAGATAGTTGGTCTGGTTATTTCAAAGTTCCTAGTAAAGAAATTTAAACGAAATCTCATGCTGTAACTCATGTCTTCTTTTCACTATTTTGTCACCCATTTTCAACAGCAAATTGTTTGGTCATCCATCTCTTATGCCACATTATGCGTTGTGGACTGATTTTATGATCTATCTATTTTTTTTGTGTAGGTTGCAGGTAATTTCACCCTCAGAACATTTTGCGCCCAGCATAATTTGTTTGAAACTTAATGCGGACATTTGTATTGAAGCTAGTGTTCTCTTGTTTGGTTATATTGCATTGTTCCATGTAATATATCCTGATGGGCAATATCATCCATTCCTTGGTTTATGATGCAATATAAGTTTCATCTACTTTAGCCTTAATGAACGATAGAAAACAGTGAAGCTCGGAGAGAGATCCGTGTCGCACGGGAACCCCCTCCTGTGGAATGCGCTTCCGGACGACGTGACCAAGGCCACCTCGGCTGGAACCTTTGCTCGCATGCTTAAGACGTACTTATTTAAGATCTCGTACAATTTATCCAGTTGATTGTAAAGCGCTTTTGTTTTTGACCATCGTCATGTTTACGGCGCTATATAAATCGTCTTGCATAGATAGATAGATAGATAGATAGAACTTTGCTGTAGTTTATGACAACTCTGTTGTTATGCATGCTTTAGTCAAACGAGAGGCCAACAACAACGATGCAGAAGAGAATAGAGTAAGAGAACTTGCTATTATTGAGCTGGGAGGACTTTTGGCCAAAGGTGGACTCGCTGACGGTAAGTTCTATGATTTTGTTAATTTTAAAATTCAGTTTAGAAAATTTGGACTGCAAGTTTAACTTTTAATTCTGTCAGACTAATTTATGCTTTCTGAGTCATATGCCACATCATATTTATGTCTTGTGGACATCTCTGCTGGTTTTGAGCTGCTGAAACTAATCTTGTATTAAACGTATTTGTTTAATTTCACCGTTTGTTTCATTGGGGAAAATGCTTCCTGTTTTTGTTTTCTGTTTTGGAAGTGTTGATTGCTTTGTAATGTATTGTAATATGCAGAGAATTTACAGGTATATATCAGTTACTCTTCTGCTTGTATGATTAGTTTTTGAGTGTTATAAGTTAATTTTTCTTACAATGACTATCTAGTTATTTGCAATACTTTGAATTACTACTATTACAGTAATGTATGTTATAACAACAATGGTCATCTTTAATGTAATCCTATACCCAGTGTTCACTTTGTTGGATTTGAGGTCTACCCAATGGTATGGACTGGCTCCAATGCATGTAGAACATTTTAGTTTTTAGCTTTATGATGCCCCAATGGAGATTGAAAACTTTGGGGTGGGTATTATCCAACCCTACTGCTTTAAAAAAAGCCAACCGCTTGTTACAAGGTTAAATATTTCTCTTAGGATGAGTGATTGGATAATTAATTGAAGAGACATGCACTCCTTTTATTTGTCTATAAGTCTGAGCATTTGAGTGGGTTTATGCCTTTTTAAAAACACATGTTATTGTAAGGAGTTGCATTTTCAGAATTATGGGGAATGATCAAATATACTCGTCCATTTCTTGCACTTGTGAGTAAAGCGAAGGCAGCGAAGCTTGTTAGAACCCTGGTTGATCTTTTTCTTGACATGGAAGCTGCCACAGGCAAAGAGGTAAGTTTAAAAGTGTTATTCAAGTTTTATGATTGGATTTTCATATCTGCAGAAACCTCACTATTGCTGGCATTTCCAATCTAGGGTCAGAAATGTCTTGATGTGCCTGTAAGTGGTCTCTCTGTTCTTCTTGGACTAACATATGAACCTTTATCTCCAACTCAATATGGTGTTGCTTCTTTCTTTTCCTTTGATTTTCGACATTAATTTTTGGTGTGCTTATTGCAAGTATGAGCCTATAGACTAACATGATTTCATTTTAGATTTTGTAGAATTTTGAATTTTTTGTCTCTTCATTGCTCAGGTAGATTTGACACTAAGTAAGAGTTGATCTAAGTATGTATTTGATTTTGTATGGCATCTATTATCTGTTACAAAAGTTTTGGAACTGATATTTTAGGTGGAATTGTGCAAAGAGTGCATCGAATGGGCAAAACTGGAAAACCGAACATTTCTACGGCAGTCATTAGAGGCTCGACTGATTTCATTGTATTTTGACACAAAATGCTACACTGATGCACTTGCGCTGGGTATGTTCAGGCTGTGACTCTTCTTACTTACTTACTTACCTCTGAGTGTCTTACTCTGAACCTATTTTCTGCTCTAATTTTCTGATTTTTGCTAATGTTCTGTGAATTAGACAGAACTTTGGAGAGGTGCCGTGGAGAAGTCGATAGCTGGAGACAGCTGGCTGAAGGACGAATACCTGACCTGGCCTGACCTCGAATACTCTTATGATTATTCATTGTGACTTACTTTTATACGGCCGAGTCGACTGAATGATTTTTTGTTTTTGACATGACTGAGATTTGAACGTGAGAAACACAGCCACAATTTTGATGATTATTTGGAAGACGTGTGATGCCAAATGGGACTTCGTGCAATAGTTTTTATGCAATTAACTATCAAAAGTTTAGACATTTCAATGACTGATGATGATGATTTTTTTGGGTTAATTTATCTAGGCTCTACTCTTCTGCGTGAATTAAAGAAGTTAGACGACAAAGCTCTTTTGGTTGAAGTCCAGTTGTTGGAAAGCAAAACTTATCATGCTCTGGGCAATTTGCCCAAATCGAGGTTACTTTGATCACCTGATAATATTTTCTGAAAGAAATTTGAAGGCATTCTACGGCAATTTTTTTCGCTTGATCTGTGATCAGCTGGGCTATGTATCGCATAGGCATAGATAAACTTGTAGCGGCATGGAGTTGTAAAGGTAAACATGGGTCTAGAGAAAGCAACGGCAAACTACTCTGGACCTGTAGCTTAAGTCACAGAGGTCGCTGCTTGCCTTTGAAACGAGAGATCAGTGCCAGCTTCTGGTGCTTGTATTCGAGTAAGTAAGTAAGTAAGTTTATTGAGGTTCCCTATCGTATAGAGCGGCCATTGTCCTATTTTCTTTTACATTGCATGTGTTATGCAATATGTCTATCATTTTCGTTCTCAAATAATTGTAGGAACTCTGGTTAACAGTTGAACCTGATTAACATTGTTTAAACTAATTTCTGATAATGTCTTAGCTTAGGTTCAGTTTGAAATGGTCGAGGCAGTACAGTGAAACCCGCTTAATTGCATAGGTGCCGTACAAGCCTTGCTTATGCGATTAACTGGGCTATGCGAATAGCCGGGACGTCTGATAATTAATTGTACGCACAAAACACTGATTCGGGTTTTTATGTTGTTATGCGATTATGCGGATTATGCAGTTAAGCGGTATGCGATTAAGTGGGATCCACTGTATCATAATTGTCATCTGCTCTTGTTGAAAGCCGCACTAATATGCTAATATTTTGTAATGCTTGTCTATCAGGGCTGCTTTGACATCTGCCAGAACCACGGCCAATGGCATTTACTGTCCTCCAAAGCTACAGGCTGCCCTTGATTTGCAGTCAGGTAATGGCGTCCTTTTGATTAATTATTTCTCTAGTGGTTGGCATCAGAATGCCAGATACCAGTTGCTATTTTTGAGTTATTTGACTTTACTATAAGAATTGAAGTTTGCTATGCTGAAATGTTGAGCATTGAACCAAGCATAATTTTAGGGTTTGTACACTGATTTTAATGGCGGATGGAGGTAATGTGATGATAAAGTGTTATGTATTACACGACATTGTGATATTGATCCAGTTCTGTTAATGATAGTGTGAACACCTTATAAAACTCAAAGGTATCAATTGATTCTGCTCCAAGTTCTTACCTGGAAGATTAGTCATAGTGGAAAGCAGCAAGACAGACTATGGAGTGGAGGAAAGGTCAACTGGAAGAGTTGTGTTATAGGTTTACTGTTGAATGTACACAGTTAATTGGAGGCTCTTACAGGCAAGAATATTCCAGACTTTTGATCTGTAGCAAAAAAAGAGTTTGACTGTTCTACGTTTAATTTAGTAGCACTGCATCAAATCTGGTTGACTGGTAATGTTTTGGGTGATCTAGCATGGATTTCGGATACCGAGGCTTGCCACAGTCTGCAGTATACGGGTTTTGAATGTAATTCCTTGTTCAGAAGTCAATCCAAATCCATTTTTAATGAACTGTTGTAATATGTAATAAGTAATATGAAATGTTGTAATAATTGGGGGTTTGGTGATGACTCTAACAATGGAATTTTGTAATATTGGTCTGTTGTTCCAAGAAAATTTAATCTCCACAATGTAATGGTTTTTTTTATCAATATTTAATAATTTGCTTGTCCTTTATTACATCAATCGTGAATAAAAATTAGCATTTGTTGGTCTTTGTTAATGAAACTTCAGATATGGAGCAGTGTTTGCAGTTATCGTAAAGTCTTTGTTAAATAATTTTGACTTTTAGGAATTTTGCATGCAGCAGATGAAAGGGACTTCAAGACCGCCTACTCGTATTTCTACGAGGCTTTTGAGGGATATGATTCAGTCGACAATCCAAAGGCTGTCACTGCCCTTAAGTACATGCTTATGAGCAAAATTATGCTTAACAGGTCTGTGATGTGAATTGTTTCTTTTGAATATGATTTCATAAATTAATAAATATCTTGGAGTTTTCACTGCAATATTTTCCTTTATGTTTTTGATAATCTCACTGTACCTTTGCTAGGCTAATTTAAAATTTTTGCCAAAAATTAGCTTCCATGGTATGCCTTCATATGGAGTTGCTTCTTGGAGAAAAAGGAATTTTACCAGATTTTATCTTTATTTCTGACTTACATATCAATCATTTTGATGTACATTGAAACCAGCTTAATTGCATAGGTGCTGTGCAAGCCTTGCTTATGCAATTAACTGGGCTATGCGAATAGCAGGGACATCTGATAATTAATTGTACGCACAAAACACTGGTTCGGGTTTTTATGTTATGCAATTATGCAGGTTATGCAAAATAAGCGGTATGTGATTAAGTGGGATCCACTGTATTTGAGCAAAATCCCCAGATTGTTGCCTGCATGTCTTTGGTTCAGGTAATTTGATATGACTTGGTTTCAGTCAAATTCTTTGGTAACTTTGTCCAGTGGTCACTAGCGACTTTTTCATATGGCCCAATTTCAATTAAGTTTACATGGACTTTTGGTTAACATGGATGACTAATTTGGTCCTTTGAAGCTTGTGTTAGTAAGATGTTTTCCATGTTGAAAAATGCTTCTTCTTTAAATAATTGCAGTGCTGATGAGGTGCAGTTGATAATTACTGGGAAATTAGCACTGAAATACAGCGGTCGGGACGTGGAGGCAATGAAACTCATTGCGCAAGCAAGTCATAATCGATCTTTGGCTGATTTTCAGGAGGTTTGTGCTTGAAAATTTACTCTTCATCTAATTCTTGAACCCAACGCAGAATTCTCTAAATGATATGGATGGCCTAACTAGTCGATTTGACTTTATAAAGTCTAAAGTTTCTGTGGAATATATCATCTGATATTTTCTCTCAATAATGACAAGCATTTTACAGAAGATTTCCAAGGTGTACATTTTATTGTAATTATGATTATGAATGACTGTGTTGGAGTGAGTAGCTTATAAGTTTAGATGTAAAATTGTTTACGTGATGCAGAATTTATTCAGAAACAGTCTGCAGCTGGGAGATTTCCTTGCTTTTTTATGTGGATATAAGATTTTCTGTTTATTGACCTTAATCGTGCAACTACTGATGCTTCTTATGCCTGTATCCTTTGCTTAACAGACTAAAGAGAAATACAAGGCTCAGTTGGAAGATGACCCTATCGTACAGGCTCATCTCGACTCCTTATACGACAATCTTCTGGAACAGAATCTTTGTCGCATAATTGAACCATTTTCTCAGGTTCAGGTTCAACATGTGGCGGGTCTGATCAATTTGCGTGTGGTATGTATGTTAATTACCGGTACTTTGTAAATGGATGTGTGAGCACACAATGCATAGTAATGAAAAGTGAAATTATAAACCATTTTTTGTGTTTGAACCAATTAAGTTCGTTACATTTACCGCGATTTCCAGATAATTGCTTTATCTTTCATGTGGCCCAAGTAGTGCTTCTTGACTTAGTAATTGTAGGTTCTGTCAAACCTGTATTGTATTTTCATTGTATCGATTGTGATCTAATGCCTTTTTGTATGATTTGTTGCCACATGTGTATAATGTTATTGGAGCAGGAATTTATTATTTCAGGCTTTCTCTCTCCTCTTTACTTTGCATACTTTAGAGTGGTATTCAGAGTGACGTCTGTCCTCCTCACAATATACTAAAGTTGTTCCTAGTGCCTTTCTGTTATTGATGCATCCTCTCCATTATTGCTTCCCAGTTTCTTGAGCCAGTGTTGCATCCAGACAGTTAACCCCTTAACTGGGGATCCCGTATATATATCTGTCCATTTTACATTGAGTTACAGTTAAATACACGGTTAAGGGGTTAATTTCTTGGTTATTTTATGATGCAGATGCCGAAATTTCAAGGTTACAGATAACGCCTTATTTGTTCTGAATACATAATGAATCATCATCATCATAGTTGCTTTCTATGATGATGATGATTCATTATGTATTCAGAACGTATGTATTCATAATGAATAAGTGATGGTTTTTTTGTGGGGCATTTAATCAGTTTGTTGTTGGTAAGATGTTCTAAAAAAAAGCAAAGTCCTTCCCAAGCCTCACAGGTGGCGCCGCATAGAGGGCTAGTGCATCGTGTTTGACTTATTGCAGCTTCTAACAACCGCCCTCTAGTAAGACCTTCTGCTCTGTCGTCCAATGTTGTTGTTGCTCTGCTAACTTCCCCCTCCCCTGTAAGGTGTTCTAATCGCTGAATTTTTAGTAATTTTATACTGTTTAAACAAACTGGTATTTATTTCTGGCATCTTGGAATCTGGCTTAAAACATGAACAAGACTAATTTGAATCCCAGATGTAGTCGATTGAAATTTTGAAGCAGTCTGTATTGGGATCTTCTTTAAATGTTAGCCTGATTAGCCTTTCATTGTTTTTAACTTTAAAAAATTATCAATAGATAAATGCCAATTAATTTTATTAATTGTAGGAAGTTGTGGAAAAGAAGCTTTCACAAATGATTCTTGACAAAAAGTTCAGTGGTATGCATTACTCTTTTTACACCATACTTGTCAACTTTGAGCTCATCTCTAATCATTTGGCTAAATTTTTTTCTATAGTCACCCTTATTTGAAGGCAAATTGTAGAAAGAATGACCATGTTACTACACATTAGTGTAGTTTTTGTCACTTGCTGGTTAGTTACTCTCTCTTAGAAGGGTCATTATAAAGTGTGGAAATTTCTCCATCTTGTATGACTAGCCACTTTTTATTTAATTGATTTTGTCCATTAAGCTTCAACACTAGTAATTTTAGTAAAATTGATTATTTTAGGAATTCTTGATCAGGGAGATGGAGTTCTTGTTATATTTGATGAAACACCCACTGACAAGACGTACGAGATGGCGCTAGACACAATACAGAACATGGGAAAAGTTGTTGATGCACTTTATGTGAAGGCAAAGAAGCTCACTTAGGCTATTTTTTAATGCTAGATGTTACATAGGGACAAAATAAGCCGTCTGTACTGTATCTTGCAAGCATTGGTTAAACATTGCAAACATTTTCTGTGTATACAACTCATTTGTTTTTGTCAAGTGTTGAGCTGTTTCTAGCAGTGAATTTAATGTGCAGAACACTCGCTTGAATTTAACACAAAGCTGAAATTGGTTTTATTCACGACAGCTTAGATTAAATAAAGTTAAGATCAGTGATCCCGTCTTGTAAGAAAGCCAAACTACTATGTTTACAGCATAGACACAGAAAGCCATTCAGCTTATTATGCAGTACATGTATACCCAATATAACTCTAACTTGATAGGTATGACTAACAGAACCAAATAGTGGAGTATATCGGCCTAGTGTAAAGGAGTAGCAGCTAAGTTACATCATCACACACGCTGGTCTAACGCTGTTTAAAACTGATGAAATTATATAGGGATCATCCATAAATTACACAATGCAATTTTGGCACTTTTTGACCCCCCATGTAACGTGACAAAACATCAGACCCCTAAAACATGACGCAACAACGGGCCGACCCCCACCCCATTTTCATCTTCCGAAAAGGCTTGACAAGCAAAAACGGTCATCCTTGTATTTTTCATGTCCAAAATCCCTGACAAGCAAAAGGTCATCACTTAAAAATATTTTTTCGTGACTGTCCGGACCCCCTAACCACGTTACATAATTTATGGACGGCCCCATACAGTAGAATCTGGTTGTAATGGGTTTTATGGCAAACAATTCCCACACATAATGAGATTCCACTGTATCTACTGCAGTCTAAGTTGTTTACGATTTTCCAATGAATACATTGATTGACATTCACTAAGCTTTTTTCGTGGCCATCATTTACTCTGAAAACTCAAATTGTCACAGACTTGTTGCAAAATAGTCTGGACATCTTATACAGATTTCAAAATAGCGAGGATAGTTGGTCGTGCTATTTATTCCGTAACCATGGTTCTGAACTTTCCTGTTGGAACACTGGACAAAACATTACAAAAAAATTAAAGCACCCAGAAATTAAAAGCCTGGCCCTATAAGCTACCTACACATTTGCAATTGAATCTTACTGGAACCGCATTAAATATAATAGAAACAGAAGCTCCATACATCAAAGCGCTCCAGAATAGACCATTGTTAAAATCAGCTATACAATGGCAGCACATCAACTTTGTTTACTTAGGCATCATCATCAAAGCACATTTGTAAATGTTTAAAAAAACAAAGCCTTATAATTTACCAATGGAATTCATAGATAGCACGCACACATTTTAAAACGTGCTACAATTCGTGATTATACATCACTAATACATGTACACAACACAACTAATGTTGCACCAAGTCTTGCATAAAAGATAGTGAAAACAACAGCATATTAAATGAGCAGAAAAAGATTATCCAAACGAATAGCTCCAATGCCAGCCAAAGATGTTAGAAAAAAATTTAACATATTTCACATTTTTAACTTACAGATAATTTAAAACCACACCAAAAACTATCCAAAACCTGTTAACATGGATATGGCAGTAGTTTGATTTTACCAATAATTATGTCATAATATCAAATGAATGAGTGCAATAATAAACTATAGAGTTAAGACTTTAACCAGACTACACAACATTAAAGTACAATTAATTAGACTTGGGCAAATTTACATTACAAAAATATTTGATTTATACCGTAACTTTACAACACTGCAAATATACCAAAGTCATATGCATTATTGTCTTGTACATTGATATTTGCCTACGCTGTGAATTATGCCCTAAAATTGTTTCAATTTAATTATTGATTTTGATTAATATGCCCAGTATTCCAAATTAGTAAACATCTAAATTCTAATAATTTCTTATAAAACGATTATCACTTAAATGTTGTTGAGTGTGATTAGTTATGGCTGGCAAGCTAACTAGCACAAGTTATGAAAATTATAAGTCTCATAATACTCATGGCCCATTGAGCAGGACAAGCACATTCGGAACAAAAAACAAATCAAAGATTAAATAAAAACCAAGATAAAATAGCCACCGCTCAGCTCTTAGGACTAGAATGTTATATTTAAGTCACATCGACATAACATAAAAGCATTGTACAAAGTAAAGGAATGTAATGGTTGGTTATGATTTCTTTACTTTCAGCACCACTGAGCAAATAATCCAGACAATTAAATGAGAATGAATTCAAAAGCACTACCAAATAACAGAACCCAAAATAATAATACGTCAGATATGAACCAGTCACAGTTATACAGCAAACCCAGATGAAAGAAGGACCTAATACCAAACTAAAATGAAGACAAACCCTAAGATAAATGATGATAGAGAAGAAGAAAAAGAGCGGATACAGAAGGTACAACTTAATCATTATAGAAATGAGATTTTGCCAAGTCTTAATACCACTTTTGCTCATAAAAAGTTTACATGACCATAAACCAGAATAAATGAATTCCAGAACATCTACATTATAAAAATTTCCATCTACACAACATTCTGTACTGATTTGCAGATCAATATTGATATCTGCCTTTGAAAAATTACTGTGTGCCTTGGACAGAATTCAAACCCATTAATAACATTTCACTACATTATAGTTTGTTAATTACTAAGTTTTGATTCTTACACCTCCCTCCCATAAAGTTCAATTAATATCATTACAAGTCAGCAGAAAGCTAACAATAAGACATTTACCCTGCACATACATACAGTCTATGCCTTGCCATCATCTCTACAGCATAGCTTGATGTGTTTAAAATAACAGAAGTTTACAAAACCAAATTACCTCAAGTCAAAGTAACATAATTTGCATAAAGAATATCACATCATCCATATGCAAAAAACAACTGGAACCTGCAAGGCATCATTCATTGATCCATTGAATTTCCTAAGCAAATAATCCGAGATACGATAATGGATGCAGGAAAAACACCAAGCTTTGCCACACCAAATGAAAATTTCTAAATACTTTTTTGTATCCATTTATATTAACATTTGCTAACCGGAAGAAATTTATTTAGTATTACAATTAATTAGAACAGTAAGCAATAGCAATTGTAAGCAAATTAAGTTATGTAGTCGAATGAGGATAGTTGCCTGTAGATAGATGGTTGATGATGGGCAATTTTTGGGTCGGAAGATCGCGCGAGATATTCTGCTGATGAAATTGTTTCTGGTTTATGTACTGATGAATTTGCTGTGGCGTCAAATTGCTTGCCCACTGTAACTGGTTAGCCGCTGGTGGCACAAATGAACTGCCAGCGATAAAATGTTTCGACTGAATTTGATCCAGTTCACCGATGGCCGATGCAATCAAAGAGCTCTGCAGGTTACATGGTCTTGCTTGTGGTCCAAGAGTACACACAGGAGGGGTACCACCCAAGTGTCTACCATGAGCCATATCACAGATCCTCCAACTACTTTGCGTCGACAGCACCTCGCTGTTTTGTCGAAGGCTCGCAGACATCGACAGCCTCGATGCAAGTGTCGGGTCGTCCACAGCCACTGGTTCTGGCTTCTGAAAGCCAAATGGTAACGGGACAAGTTCACCCAATCCTCCAACCCCATTCACTACTTCGTTTGCCATCAACAAATTGTGGCACGATTCTCTCCTTAAACTGGGTTTGTGGCAATGCTTCGCATCGGCTAGACTTGCCAGCGGAACTACAGGTTGTAGCGGGTTTTTCTTTGAATTATCTGTCGGTAAAACCTGCTGTTCCATGCATGCCTTACCAGGAATATCACGTTCCTTCAACTGCTTTTTAATCAGTTCCAACTGCTGTAGCAGCAGCCACAACGTTACCGAGTTGTCACTCACTCCATTCGCACTGGGCTCGCCAACAGCAGGGCATGTCCACGGACCATTGCTCAGCACTGAATTCCCAGAATTCTGGCACGACGTGCTAAAGTTTTCAGCACAATCACTGAGGCCAGGTACGCATAGGGGCTGATTGGGATCAAACTGATTAGACCGAATCTGCTGGGGCATATGGGCCAAATTCACGTGCTGCTGCTGCTGCTGAACAGACTGCCACGTCTGATGGGTCGACGACAGGACCTGACCTGGACCCACCAAAGATGGCTGTTCATTAGCATCATCCGTCAATGTCAAAAATAACCGATTGATTTTACTGCCCGCCTCCTGCTGAGCCTTCATTTCCAGTGCTGGGTCATGCATTTCGGTCGAGATCAAATTACCGGCTGATTTGCTGTGACCAAGCAACTGATGCCCGGACCCTAATGCTTGAACCTGTTCGGAATTAATGGAGGCCGAAACTGGTAGCAAATGAGATGCATTATCCTGTAACCTTACTTCACATTGTTCTTTGCAGTGCAAGTGATAAAGACTATCGTACTCTGTTTTAGAGCGGTTGCCAGTCGCTACACTCGCCAAGGAATCACCATTCGAAGGAAGACTTGACCGATACTCAGCCGAGTTTGCGCAATGCCTCTCAAGATTTGACCTCTCAGGCTGTACCATTCCAACTTTTGACCCGTTAGAATCCATTAACCCACCACCACCAGCAGCAAAAACATCGCGTTGAAGAAATGCGCCGTAGGACAGTGAATCAGCAGCAACCACATTGACACAGGCAAAATTTGGTACGCCTTGTACACGAGGTGCCTTATCATTTGCCCTGTTGTGAAGACAAGCCATGCAAGCACAGTGATTTTTAGTAAAGCCAAGGTCTGCAACTCCTTCTGCGAGCGTACCGTCATTACAGACATTCGTGTGTTTCTTACCAATTTCTGACAATTTATTGTCAACCACCAAATTTTTGCCATTCAAGTAATTCTGCCTACAAATAATAAAAAAAAAAACATCTATCTTAATAATCAGTTAAACTATGTAAAAATTTGAGAAATAAATTTCTATATATCACTGCTATTCCTAGAAAATACTAACTAATACAAAAGTCAATCATTATGCTGTAAGCATAATACATCTAACATACATACACCTAACAACAGTTAAGTCTGCAAAATAAGGAGTTTGTCTGTCCAGTTTACACACTAAGAAAAATGTTATATTTCCCAATCACTGACTTATCAAATATACACCATGTCTTTATGCAACTTTCCTCAAGATCAAACATTTTCAGCTTTCCAGTTATAACATACGTGTCTAATATAATGAGACATGGAAATAATATTAAAATAAAGTCCTAAGCAATAAATAATCCAAGTGACTTTGGCATAACTTGTGTAACATCATGCAAATATACTTACTGGGTATTCAAGTATTCATATAACATAAGGTTCTCGTAGTTGCTCTGCTCCAATGCGCTGTATCCACGCATCATTTCATTAATCATACGATGGCTTTCCTAAAATAATTCAAATATTATTTGTTTAAATTCGTAAAAGTTGTGGAAATATATTTAATATTTGAACAGTATTCCAAAGGACCTGTTAAAACAAGAAACCACTGCACTCATCCAATTCCTAGGTGCAGGCCCATTCTGAGGGGGGCCAGGAGGGTCATTTGGCCCGGGCCTCCTTCTGTTGGGTGTCTCCCTTTTTTCCTTGTCTACAATTTTGGGAGAGCTAGAAAGCTAGATAGCTACTACTAGGAGGGGCCTCACATTTTGGGCAATGACCTTTTTGCTTGTCAACAATTTTGGAAAAGCTAGAAAGGTCTGTAGTCCTCAAAATTGGTGATTACCTTTTTTTGCTTGTCAAAATTTTAATTATTGGGAAGGTGAGAGGCCTCAAATTCCAACTGGCCCGGGCCTCCTTCAGCCTCTGAAGGGGTCTGCCTAGGTGACATAAAAGCCAATTTCACCTGCCTTAGGCCATCATGCTCGTGTAATGTAACAAAATATTTATATAGGTCATCATGCTCACAGCAAATTACTGAACATAAGTCTGAACAGTCAAAACCAATTAATTACATTAAATCACTTTCAAGAATACATCCAAGGACTGCATGCTTGGCATTATTCACTATTCTACCGCAATATTCAAAATAATCAGAACAATAGCTTGTGAGTTCAAACTGTACAAGCAGCAAAAATTACTTTAGGAATCGGTGACATGATATAACTAGAATATCAGCACAAGATTAACAAAGCACATAGAGAGAGAGCAAAAGTTCTAACCGGCGTTGTCTGGTTTGCGATGAGGTGTTCCATAGTTCTTCCACCGCTGACATCATCTCCAAAACAGGAAAACAAAGCCTGCTTGATCGTCATTTCTGAAAGCATTTCTTCTTCTGAGCTTTCAGGAGCGAAGAACGAGATGGGTTCTGAAGAATTTCTTGCCTGAGAGCTTCCTAGACTGCCCCTACACAAGAAATTTATTGGCTTATCACCAATGCAAGTGGCCACCTCAGCATCAGCCAATTCGGTACTGTCTTGCTTAAATTGAAGCCGATGATAATTGGCATCTGACCCAATCGGAATGCTGGGTCCAGACCCAACCAACTCATTCGCAGACACCATATGGATCGTGTCAGAACCCATCACATCCTGGACATTCTGCACCGTAGAGGGTAGAATAAGATTCCGATCGGTCGACTTGAGCATTTCAACAGGCATCCAACCATTGGAATCCCTATTTAAAAATGGAAGCTGAGGAATGGATTCAATATTTGAAGCGCTCTGATAATGGACTTCCTGTAGAACAGGATGTTCCAAACTTGAACATTGTCCATGCCTGAGAACTGCCCCAAACCTCTACTGCCAGGTCTAAAACAAGTTGATGGCATCGATTTCATGTCATGAGCTGGCTCATTTCCATCCTTGCCAATAAGATCTGGTACAAACCCAGCTACAGAAGGGGCAGCACCAGACAGAGGGGCAATGCCCTCGGGGGCCAATGAACGATCACTGTGAGTATTTTGAGAGAAATATACATGAGGATACAGTCTAATGGCTTGCTCAGCTACTTCTGGCGTAATTCCAAAAGCAATCAGGAGACTCTTCAAATCTTCCGTGTCACCAAGACCATCTCTCTTCTCAAAAACCTTTCTTTCAGTAGCATGAGCTTCATCGTCAGTGTTAACCTGTGAACACTCACAGATATCATTCCTGGCTCTCCCAGTATCTGTCATTTCTGCCAAAATACCAGCCTGAAAGCTTGTAACAGAAGATGACCCACTTCCTAATAGTCCACACTGCTGCAGTTGAAGACACTCTAGATTTGACGTTACCTTCATCTCTTCAACCAACGGACGAAACTGCAATGGTGTATTTCTCGAATGGTCACAGGTGTCTGTTTTAATCTGTCGTACTCTGTCATTACACATCAAAGGTTCCATCATCAGAGGACTGTTCATTTCTATCGGTTCTACTCGGCTGCGTGGATGCTGGATATTAATACCGTTCGCAGGAGCTACTTGCATCTGTGATGGACTTTGAAAACCACGGTTGTTGGACGATATCAACTGATGCACGTAAGCAGCCAGCGGAGGAAGCTGAGCTACTTTCTCCGGCGAAAGCCCCAACAATTGCTTTAGTATAAATTCCAGTGAATCCGCCTGCGACGGCTCCTCAGTAAGTGGCCGGGAAAGACACCCGATGTTTTCCGCTGTGCCGTGATGAAACATCTGATGTTGACCAATTCCATTCTGCGACGACAGGGTCTGATTCAAAGCGTGTAACATCTGCGCCGAAACCAAGTTCGCCTGTGACGCAGCTTGAGGTACGGGAGCCAAAAACTGGGGCATCACCGCCGGTGCAAAACTCTGCGACATATGTGATGCCGAAGTAACTGCAACCGGTGGCGCCTGAGGTGAAGCCTGCAACACCATTTGTACTGCCTCAGCCGCTGATTTCAACACCTGAGGCGGTGGGACTTTGGACATTTGCAGCAAAGCATGTGGCACATTTGTTAAAGACTGGGACAGCTGACCTAATTCTGTATGCAAAGATACTGCACTGGGTTTGCTCTGCGACATGTGAGCCAAAATATCGGATGTCTGATTTAAAGTCGTTGGCATATGAAAGACCCCAAATGGCATCTGCGAAGCAAGCTGACTTGCGGGAATTAAACCGTCCGGCACTTCTGCCGCCGTCTGCACCAACTGTTTTGTTATTTCAGCTGCATTGGCACGATAATGTGCCATCAGCTGCGAAAGATGAGCAGTATTTTTGTGCAATGAACCTTCACTCTGTTCCACAAGATTTGCCAGAAGTGCCTCCCAAGTATTGATCTGCAGCAAACGAGTTCCATTTTGTACTGGTTGAGCAATGGAAGCTGGGAGATGATGATCTGCAATTTGCATGTAAGGTGACAATGGATGATCTGATGCCACAGTTTGCGCATTTACTGACTGCATCAAGCTGGACAAAGCCTGCGGTAAAAGTGATCCTGGTTGGCTCCACTGACTCGTGGCTTGTGGTAACAGATCACCGTCTGCCGTCATCAAATTCCGCGCTAATGAATGTGAACCGTGTCCTCTAATAGACTGATTAGCAACGGCAGATAAATCGGAAAACTGTGACATCAGATACGGTTGATTCACTTGACTAGTTAAGTCCAAATGATGCTGCTGGTTCAGGATTTCACACGATGGATGCAGCTGAAGAAGAGCTGATGGTGCTGTCTGATAAGCAATGTCTGCTGGTGAGCAAAGATTGAGGCCATGGCATTGGGAGGCAGAGGTATTCATCTGAGCAGAGGTTGCATGAACAAGTTCAAAATCTCTTTCATCAGCGCCACACTGACAGGAAACAGGCAAAGGGTTCTGTCCTTGATTAACTTCCAAAGCTGACACCTGCATCTGTAAGACAAGAGCCATGAACTTGGTCAATGCGAAACAATTGAAAAGAACAGAATTAATACCATGCTAATATTTATATCAAACATCTAAGTTTGATATTTTAAACATCAACAGTTTCAATGATAACCATTGCCTCCTATAAGTCTACCACCTTGCTCCTAAAAGAAAAAACCCACTACTGCATGCCCACACACCAGGCCAACCCTCTCCACATAAAGTAACAACCAGTCAGTAAAAGAATTTATCTTTAAAAAAAATTATTTTCTCTGTATCTGTAACATCCCAACCACACTAACTCTTCGGATTGCACGAATGACCCCCACCTTTGGCTATAGATACTCCTTACAGCATACTAAGATTAAACGCATAGGAATAAGGAACTACTGCAGTGCTGCTTTTGAAAGCATTATGAAAATTAACAAGATTTTACTCACTTACTTAGTTAGTGTGAATAACATCCTCCAAGTTTAATAATCCACTATAGTATAATAGTTATTCCAACAGCATCTGCCTGCCCCAGATGGATGCATGCAAAATACCAACAGTCTGTATAAAACTCAATGACTAAAACAGTGCTTTCAACACATTATCATATATGTGTAACCTAAAGACTGCACAGTTGTCTACAGTGCCAAAACCGATATATTTTTAATGAAGATTTGTAACTGATTTCCAAACAGTTTTAACAACAGGGTTAATGCAAATATCAGATATCAAAAAAGTATAAAGACTACACTTGCACTAACAAATTCCTCTACCATTTCTGTATCGTCAATCTGATTTCGTTTCTATAAGAAAAGGCTAAATTGAGCTTACGAAAGGGCAAAAATGCCTACTTGGGACATTTGGTTGTGAAGTACGTTCGGAGGCGCCGATCTCCCGTGCAAGACGCTCAGGAGACTGTGCTGTAACAAGTCTAATTCCGACAGCTGTGGAACTTGAGGCGCTGGCACGCTGGACTTAATCTGTCGAGATTCATTGACATTGATTCCGGAAGCACACGGTGAACCGGAATGGCCTTCCTTCGCAACGGCACGTGCAATCCTCGGATTATCCCGAATCAAGTTGATTATTTCCGAGATCTGCTCGACAAAGGACGGCACCTGTCCCGGCAGAAGAAACTCGCTGTCCATCTGCAATTGAAAACAGCAGAACACGCCTGTACGTCAACTCGTCTTTACACTTTGTTGGACAGCCTCACCCCAACGTGCTGTCCATCTCCTGAAAGAAAAACCTTGCGTCACGTTAGCACCGAACCAAAGAAAAAAAAACATAGAGGAGCAGTAAGTTCCACGCGTCTTACTGCACACGGAACGCTTACCAGGTTCTGAGCAATTTCATCAGGCTGATCGAGTACGCGACTGAACTTAAAGGAAACCATAGAATGCTGGGTCGTTTCCAGCTGGCATTCAACCAATTCGCCTTCCGAGTCTACGTTGATGAACGTCAGTCTTGGCAACCGCCTCTCCTCAATCTTCTTACTCCTACACCGATTACGCCTCTTTTGCTTCTCCGGGGGCGCCACTTCGGAGGACGAAACAGTGGGACCGGAAGTACCGTATTCCTGGTCACTACAACGGGGAGAAAATTAAAGAAATCAAATCCATGAAAACAAACTTCTTATCTCACTGCATGCAACTATCGTCGGCAATAAACTTGCAACGTCCGTTAAAAATACACACCTTTCGCTCTCAGATGCAGCCGACAGCGGCCGTTGCGGAAGCTTCGCTGACATCAACAGGAGAAGAACAAGGTAATGAATTCTTCTTTGCAGCAGAAAGCCGAGGTCTTTCCTTTCGGAAAACAACAGAAAATCGAACAGTTTAAAAGCAGCTATAACAAAGGCAACGTAAATAAAATCATGGAACGCGCTTTGCAATAATATAACTATTTCATGAACTGACATTTAAAGCAACACATGCAGCATTTTACCACTGTTAATTATCAACAAACACTCCCAGTGACCCTAACCAGAGTTACATCCAGGTAACCAGATCTGAAGCTAAGTGTTCTACCTAAAGACTGACTGGGCAATCATCCATACACTTAGCTAGAACCAGTTCCTTGTTGGAATCTACTCAGAGCTAGCAAGCAGAGTAAGTAAACAGAAGAACTTACAAAACTACATCCTACTCATCCGAAAGGGGTAGATTGGTGACTCATTACTGCAACCTCAAATTTCAATTTAATACCACAATAAAACTTATTTTAACCATGCAGCTGTGTGTTGTAAACACATGATAATGTCACAGGCATTCAAAGACCATATAGTCAACTGCAAAATCAACAAAGAGAAAGCAGAAAGTTACGTAAAAACCATATAATTTATTGTCCACATGTCAACAATGATAGGCAAAGGATGTGACACTGTGAGTATAACAAATGTATTTGAACAAACAAATCATCCAAAAAGTCCCAGGTAAGTTATATCCCAAACTAACACAGCACATCTATACAAGAAAAGATAAAAAATTAAACTGATCAAACAGACCTACAGGATAAAAAGAAACTTACGGAATCAGCAATTTGCTTCGCTTTTTCTTCAGCTGAAATGACGGGTTCCACTAAAAGTCAATGAGCCATCAAATATATTAGCATGAATATAAGGAACAAGGAGATGATGATGATGATGAGAATGATGATATAAAAATGAATACAAAATTAAATGTTAAGTGATTGAGTCAAAATGGAAATTTTAAATATGAAACAGCAATAAGAGCATGATTGATATCAATCTAAAACGACCAACATGCAACAAAACAAAAACGATTCTACATTCATTTACAAAGTTTAACCTCCCAAAAAGTCACCAGCAACATGCCTTTTTGATTGACGACAACACTCAGAGGTTCTGTTGAAATAGAGGCGGTAGAGACAGATGTGTTTGCAGATTCCGTATGGTGATTAGATTTAGATGCTAGGATGCTATCCACGTGCAGCAATGCAGCTCCCAAGTCTGGATTATCAGTTGTCTTGGGCAGTCTTTCTTTTGGAAACTGCTCAACGTGATTTCTTATCTGACGCACTATTGTTCTCGTGTCGCTCTCGGTGGCCAAACCATTTCGCACCTAAAATAAACGAAGCAACGAAATAGAATAATAACAAAATATCAAACTTAATTAGATACACACAGAACATTGATGAGACTCTGAAATTTCATACAAGATTCTAACAAGGAGACCTGATACTCATCATATAATGTCATTCCATGTAATAACTGCATTAATAATAATGGCATTACATTCCATGTTCAATCCAGTAAAGGTCGACTCAGTTCCAGGGCATTAATATCAAATGGTAGCAATGGCAACATTGACATTAAAATTAAAGCCACATTTTAAAATAGGACAAAATATAAATGAAATAATGATAAAAATTTACTCTTTTTTTAAATTAAATAAAATTAAACAAATTTTAAAATAGGACAAAATATAAATGAAATAATGATAAAACCTTTTAAATTAAATATAAACAAATCCGACGCATTTGAGTGAAAATAGTTTAAAGCGCAAAGAGAAAGCCTAAAACACGAGCCAAACAAAATTCATTCAAAATATACAGCAATAATGCATTAGCCACACTCAAATAAATTAAATAAATGCCTAGTTTGACTCCTACCATTTCTTTAGCCAGAGTTTCTGGATTATCGGTCTGAATGTTGTACTCAAATTCGATTGCCTCGTTTGGCTTGTGAGATGGCTTGTGCTTTTTGGGGTCTGTAACGCGAAGCCACATGCGAATGACATCCCCGTGCGGTTCCTGGGATTCGGCAAGATCGACCTTAATGCCCGTCTCTTCGATGAAAAAGTCGTGCAGTAGAAGTTCTTTCACAGTGTACCTACAAAAGGTAAAGGTAGGTCCCGTACTCGAGTCCGAGCATTGGGTTCCGGCGCTTATCTCTGGTCTAGGTTGCCATTACTTGTCCCCAGATCCACGTTTTACCTTGCAGCTTAACGCTGCTCCTTATTCTACCACTGCCTTCAAGTGAGTAAGGCTGAGTTGACCTTAGTTTTCCTGCAGGTATCGAACCCATGACATCCTGCTCTATCGTCATGTTGTTGCCACTCTGCTATGTTCCTGCCCCTTGACACTCTGATGTCTTCCCGCCATTTTGACATCTCGACATTTTTTCAGTTATCACTGGCAGCCGTACAGTAAGTACAATTCTCTAATTATAAACAGACGTGGACAATGTTTAAGGCTAACCTATTATGGCTAACATATAATAAAGCTTCAAGCTGCTGGTCTTGATGGTTCCTGAATGGACTGTAAGCTTTAAAAAAATAATATGGCGTCTCTTCGTTGAAAATCCATAACTTCAAAGTAAATACCTCTCTTCTGGTTTGAATCTGGTGCACTTGTCGATTATTTCCTTCAACTCCGGATCTTGAATTTTCTCGTAACCCTCCGGTCTAATCCCCTAAAACAGCAATAGATTATTAAAATCATTAACAAAAAGTTCAGTCACATTTTTAACAAAACATCAGTGTAATGCCAAAGTAATATAAAGCAAGAAGAGCACAAGTGTTGCTCATACTCCAAGGCTATATGACAAAGTGTATTCATAAAACTCTATCTGCTAGCTTCACATCAACAGAGAAATGAAAAGAAATTAATTAGCATAGCAGCTCTGACTTATTAGATGAAAGGTAATACAGCAAAGCTTGACAACTGCTGACACTTCTAAACGTTCGTGAAAAAGAAATAAAGAAGCCTGGATGCCAAAAAGGAATGGACGGATACTAAAATTCAGCACAAAGTACACATGGCTCAAGAAAGCAACGGACCATGGATAAAAAGACGAAATCTAAATTTTCAATTTCCCCTGGTTGGTATCAATGGCCCAGAAAGGAAACCGGGCATAATGATATGTTCATGTTGGTGATCGGAAATTCCAAGTCAAAAACATCGAAAGAACCTCGTCAACAATTCATCGTAATTAATTGCAATTCATCGACAATTCATGACAATCAGAATGGAAAACGAAAATAAGTTAGTTTATGAGCCAAGTAGTTTTATAAATGTCAAGTATCACAAATAAGAGATATTAATATGCCATCAGTCAAATGACAATATTATTCTGTAAAATATTTTAATTGCAAAAAGCTGATGCACACAGTCTAGCTTCTTTGCTAAGCAACTCCTAAAGGCTAGCACAATTATTACAATGATCAATTTGCTGGAAATTGCATGCAAAACTCAACTGGCACAAGTCATATCCATAATTAACCATAAATCTATTTATGACTTTCAAACTAATAAATATGACAAGAAATGATCATAGTTTGTAAAAAAATCTGTAATCAAATCCAAATTTATGGAAGTAAATGACCCTCCACCCGGATAGAAGGAGAGTAAAAACCTAAATTGCATATAGGCATCATAATGTCCTCATTAAAATCCACTTACAGCTGAAACCTTTTTGTATATCTGAGCAGCTGTTCGGCATTCTGCGTAAGGATATTCCGAAGTCGCCATCTCGATCATGCACATGCCAAATGCATACACATCTACGCTCTCTTTGTAACATTCGTCATACATTTCAGGAGCCATAAACTCCGGTGTGCCTAAATCCCAACGTCACAAAACACTTTTGAAAAAATATGAACCAGTAATAGCAGGAATAATGGCAGTCTAGACAGTTTTCTGCAACATGCTAATGCTATCAAACCATATTAAAGCTTTGATAAACAGCAAAACAAGAAATTGGATTTCAATGTACATTCAGTTTCTCTTCTGAAGCATTAATATGAATATCTGCAAACATAACAAACTATCTTAACCCTTAAAACACCAGGGCAAGTACACTTTGGCTAAATTGCATATAGTTACAAAGATTCTGGGTGGTTTAAGGGTTAAATTTATGAATAAAAGCTATAAATCATTTTTTTAAATAGGAGTTTTAAAAACAAAAATGTTTCACCAAGATTATAAGACCAGACAACATAGCTAAGGCTCAACAGGCATTGCATCCATGTGACCAAACCAAAGGCCAATATTAAAATGCAAGTGCTAAAGCAGTAGCACAGTATTTAGACATGTCACCAATTGTAGAACTGCACCACAGTAAAAACAAATTCTCTTGAAGGAATACTACCTATGACGCTCTTGGCGTAAGACCTCGGTCGCAGAGTGGCAAGGCCCAAGTCTCCGATTTTCACACAACCCGTCGTACCAGTAATAAAGATGTTGTCACACTTTAAATCTCTGTGAATAACGGGAGGATTGCGACTATGAAGAAATAGAAGGCCTTTCAGGATTTGTCGACACCAATTCTTCAAAACTTTCATGTTAACCTTTTTGAATCGCTTTACATAACTGCACAAAAATACAAGTTCAGAATGAATATATATGTGTGTGTGTGTGTGTGTGTGTGTGTGTGTGTGTGTATGTATGTATATATGTATAATATATATGTATATAAAGAACAAATTACAGGCGAGTAAAATAATTAAAATTACTAAAAATCAACATAGAAATCATGTTTACATATAAAACAAATCCTTGCAAATGATAGTGCCAGCCTATAGATACCAAATCAACACTTGTTACCATTTGTGAAAGTTTATTATAAAAAAGTAAAGTCTAGCTTCTTTGCTAAGCAACTTCCAAACCAGGATCAACTCTGAGCAGAAATACAAGTGGCGCCATGGAAATCTTATGTTACAGCCAACATAATCAATTTACAAAAATTTACAAAAATCACTTTGTTACTTGTAAACTTTCAAACCAGGATTACCCCTGAATGGAAATAAAAGACGTGCTATAGAAATCTTACATTACAATCTATGCAATCAACTACAAAAATTTAGAAAAAATTAATTAAAAGCACTTGTCTTACGTTTTCAATGTTCCTGAAGTCATTAGCTCAGTAACCAGGACAACGACCTTACAGTTCTCTGAAGAAAGATCTTCAAAGAAGTCATAGAACCTAACAATGTTTGGGTGCTGAAGTGTTTTCAACATTTCAGCTTCTTCGATGAACCTCTGACGACCACTTTTATGCCACATCCGTTCCTAGGAATATCAACAAAACCGCATTTTACAAACTTAGACCATTATCTAACACGTAATTTAAGCCATTAGAACACAAAATACATGCCTAAGCAGAGAGGAAATCTAGTCTTCTCACAAGCAAGAACCATCATACCAGAGCACATTATACTTAATGTTTATGTGCTAGGATAAATAACATTGTTAAACCAGCATAAGCCTGGAGATAGGAGAGAACCACAAACTTTGAGCTCAAGTTTTGAGTTATTGGTGCTGGTTTTACTGTGAGATGAGCTTGATAATGGTTCTAGCCTTCACTTTGTGCAAAGTGCAGGTCCTTACAACCTCAGTCAAAAAGCGCACCCATTATTTACAGATGCATTTCCATTCAATTAGAAGGAGAAAAGACAAAACAATCATCCACTGCAGTCTGTCAACAAATATTAACATCATTCAAGGCATTCAGAATTCACTGTTAGCTTAAATGCCTTCCACGCGTTATCAGGCATCAAATACATGTGGAACTTTATGGGATAAACCACATCCAATGGCTGTGATTATGTGAAATACTGCCTCTGATGTTAGGAGCTTTGTACTATACCTTCAATTCTTACAAAAATTTTGCTGCAAATTAAGGGAAACTTTTAAAATCTGATGCAATTGTCTGCTTGCTTGACCGATACTAGAAGAGGTAAAGGCTAAACAGCAGTGCCACAATTAAAAATGGCCACAGTTCTATTATAGTGTCAAGTTATGGCTTCAGGTTTATCTGTCTACCAAAAACATGCAATATCCATCTCTATCTATAAGTAGTCACTTAAAGACAGCTTATACAGCATTCCATATACAGTGGATTCCACTTAATCGCATACCACCTAATTGCATAACCCACATAATCGCATAACAACATAAAAATCCAAATCAGTGTTTTGTGCGTACAATTAATTATCAGACGTCCCGGTTATTTGCATAGCCCAGTTAATCGCATAGACAAGGCTTGCACGGCACCTATGCAATTAAGTGGGTTTCACTGTATATACCCCTACTTCATCAACAGAAACCATTTGTGGTGACAAAAGCTGGAACAAGGACATAATATGAATTCATCTGGTAACTCTGCACAAATACTGGTCATGACATACATTTAGTACAGCACGCGTCAACATTGATACACTAGTTGCCAAACCATATGTGCTAATTTTTAGAATAATAGTAGTAATAGTGTTAGTAGTAGGTGTAGCACTAACCGGCAGTTCACACCATGCAACCTGGACTCCAGTTTCCGTGTCAAGGCCCTTGTACACAGTCTTGAAGGATCCACGGCCAATCTCCATGTCAAATTTGAGAAACCTCCCGTTAGGCGAAGAAGACACCGGCGTCTCGTTTTGTTCCTCGGCGTCATCCGAGCTCTCTTTTTTCTCGCCGGTCGCTTCTTCGTCTGTCTCTGCATCTTCGCTGTCGTGATATCCGGCAATGTTCTCGACGTTAGTCACCTCGAGCGATTTCACAGGCGTGCTGTTCTTCCTGCGCTTAGAACTTTCGTCTTGTGGAACCTGAAGCGTCTTGAATTGAACGTTTTTCTTCATCGCAAAAGTCTCTTCGCACTCAAACGTCTGACCTGAATCAAAAACCTGGACGTCGGTGTTGATGGTGACCTGTTTCCTCACTCCGGGGCTTTTCAAAGAGATTTCTGCTGGTCTTGTCATGTCTTGAGAAAGACTACAGTCAAGCACCGAACGACAACGTTCACCATCAACATCATCATCTAATTTCACTGATTCCTCTGAGTCAATCAACAAAGTAACAGCAGTATCAACAGTTGGAACAGAGTTTTCTACCTCACTCATGCTAATGCCTTTATTAATAAAAGATTTAGTTCTTTCGTTTTCTTGATCTTCTGGCAAATCTCTACATTCTGACGACGACGTCAAGGAATCTGAATGTTCTGTACAAGGTAACGGATTACTATCACAACATACGAGTGGCTGTTCAAAATGGCAATCCTCCATCCGCTGCACTGCACAGCTAATGGCAGCAGAGAGGCTCACTGCATCACGTCGGTCATTACTCATTACAGACTGGCAATCATTCGAATCCGGTACGCTGACAGAATTTCTCTTCGCAGGACCTAAACCCTCTGAAGAAGAACTAGTCCTAAACAAATTCGATCCTGCTTTCGCGCTTCTAGTTCTTGAGCCGACGCGAGCGCGGCACTGATCGGACGCCGTATCGTTAATCAGCGACTGACTAAGCAGTGCCTCGTACCTACAACCTGGACTGCGAACTAGACCAAGAGGAAGGCTGGAATGAATGCTCACAGAATCTGCCATCGCCGATACAGGCTGCCTTAGTGCAGCACTCTGTTGACCCGGTGCGGGGCCAAGTAAGCCTGAAACTGGATCATCGCTCAACATTTTCTAATCTCCACAAGACAAAACAAAACTGACTCTTCTACAGAAACACTAATATCACAGGCATATACTTTGTCATTGCACAATAACACTGATAATCTGAAACATATAAAAATGTAATTAAACAATAATATCCATTATAAATTGTCTAATAAGTATGGGCAGTTCTGTTAATTAGGTATTCAATGTTTGCTGGGGCTTCACTTGTGAATAACAGCAGGATACACAAAGGCATCAGACATCATTTCAGCACTGTAACAGGCTGCATCACTATGATGCACATTGCACAACCTGTGTTGAGTCACACATGGCCACCAAAGGGAAATTCTGCAGCCCACAAATAGATTCTAATTCTGCAACATTACTCTGATCCCAACAGCTATTTATATGGTCTCAAGAACTTTTGATTAAACTGGTTTTGTTGAACTCAAGCATGTATTAAAAGTATCTTTTTCAACTGCAACAGATGATCAGTTTGGGAAGACCTATGGTTGAAAATCATTGTATTTGTATCTTTTAACCCCTTTAACCATACATGTATTTAACTGTAACTCAAAGTAAAATGGATGAATATATTCTAGATTCAACAGCAGCTATATGTGCAAAACAAACGATGAACTGAATAATCAAAAAGTCATTTAGTGAATAAAGACCCATTTTGATTTGTACTGTATTATAACACAAATCTGTTCTCAAGCCCATCCCCGACTCAGTTCACTGCTCTTCAAATCAAAAAATACTTGGAGCCCTTTCTAGATTCAACAGCAGCTATTCGGCTCACACCGACCATGAGAAATATCATCCGGCCACACGGAATCAAGGGTAATGTTCTTTGCAAACAAACAAAAATTCACTATGAACTGAATAATCACAAAAGTCATTTAAGATCAAATTTTACACACAGGTAAATCATTTTTCCATTTTGACTTTAAGCAAGTACTGTATTATAATCCAGCTGGGATAAAGTTTGTTAGCATATTTTGCCCCTGGCATTTCATTAGCAGGCTAGCTAGTGACAGTTATTTGATTGGGTAATGCTGTGCAGTTCTCTGCCCTACATGCAGTTATAGTCAGATGGATTTAAATAGAAAGCAAAGCTTTAATTTCCAGTAATTCTATATAAAATTGTCAAAAATAGCTCAAGCCAGCTGCATAAAGTCAATTATCCAATGATAATTAGGTACAATTACCAAAAATTGATAAGTCTCAAAGACGGCCAAACTTGGAGAAAGATCCTGCTGGGAAATTTTTGGAACTTGTTAAATAATTAACTTGTGTAAAGACCCTTATTTAAGAACAGTTTAGGAACGCTATATAAGTTGACATATTGAATATTGTGCCCACCATGCAATTATACAAAAAGTTTGTTAGATATAAACAAAAAAGCCAGCTGCATAAAGTCAATTAAATAAATCTGCACTTGTGTCCAGTGCCCACAAACCACCAAAGAAAATTCTGCAGCCCACAAATAAATTCTGATTCTGTAACATTACTGTGATCCAAACAGCTATTTATATGAGCCAAAGCAATTCTGGATTCAATCATTTTTTGGTGCAAAACTATTACAGATTAGAGCAAGTATAAAAAATATTGTCTCAGATGTATGCAATTTCACAATTAGAGCTGCTACTTTATACAACTCTCAAGTTTTTATTTGCCACAAACAGACTGGAAATGCAAAAACCAAATGGTCTCATTCTAGTTGTCATCAACACCATCATACTATTAGTATTATTAATAGTAGTAGTAGTAGTAGTAGTAGTAGTAGTAGTAGTAGTAGTAGTAGCAGCAGCAGCAGCAGCAGCAGCAGCAGCAGTAGTAGTAGTTGTAGTAGTAGTAGCAGAGTAGTAGTAGAATATAGTAGTAGTAAAGTAGCAGCAGCAGCAGGCAGTAATAGTGCAGAATAGTAATAGCAGTAGAAATAGTAGTAGTATAGTAGAAATAGTAGTTATAGTAGCTGTAGTAGTAGGATTAGGGCTAGTAGTGAACAGGTTGATTTTATATAAAAGATCATCCACAACCTCTTGCCATATGGCAGTCCATAAATAAAATTATCTTTAAAATTAAATGTATCCAAAACTAAAATCACTTTGACATGTCAAGGTTCATAACGGAAGTATTTCAAACAACATCAAATCAGTGAAACTGTCTATAATAATTCTGACGCATCTTTACTTGGGGTACATTCAAGTCAGAAGTGTACTGCAGAAAGCCTGAATGTTTAAATAATCAGGATGTAATTCGCTAAACGGGAAGCTTTCTATAAAATGTTCGCCATCGGCTGAAATCATTACGAGTTCGTCACGTGGCGCTACAGAAGCCACGTAAACGGATCTACCGTAATTCATAGCGACCAGTCAATTCTAAAAATCCCCTCGCTAAATGCGATTGATCGTCTCTAATCACGAGTTTTGGAGCCGACAAACGGGCGCTATATAAATGTTCGCCATTTCCCGGTATTTAACAGAACTTTAGACTCACACTAGTACGGCGTATTGGTAAAGTTCCTACGGAAAATCCGGTAAGAACGATCGGATTTCGATCGGATCGCGGCGTCCGGTGACCGTCGACGCGTCCCGACAGAGAATTCCGAAAGACGGAATCAAATTTCGAATATAAAACGCTTTAATTCTCATAATAATCGATTAACTCCCTGCAACGTTTCTTAGCCTACTGCGACTGCGTAAGACCGAAGCACCACTCCTTCCGACTCGTCACGACCGAATCACTCCATCGACCACGTTGCTTCGTCCAACACATCAACCACAACTTTGAACTCGGTTATTGCAACGTTAAAACACAAAAATATACGGATTTAGAAAGTCAAATACATCCTGTTTATTAAAGATTGTAGGTTTAGAGACGCAGAAATTATTTATTTTTGCGACTTTTATGTCAAACTTCAAAGAACTATTTTCTTCAGTGTTGTGAAAAAAGTCCGCGAGCTCTCGATTCTATGGCGTTGTATATTAATAACTCGATCAAATGATCATCATTCTGATTCATTCATCAATTTGGTGTTCATATTTTTAACACATGTTCTTGTTTTATCTCGTGTAAATTAAAATATCGCTGCTTAACCAACGTTCTACAGAATCTAATGTGTTTAAAGGAGTTCACAAATAATGACCTAGATTACCGGTACAGACTTGACCCTTCCTTGGCCCATATAGCCATGACTAGGTCATGGCAATTCAGCGTCTGAGCGCCTGACCCATTATGACGCAGTCGCCAGACATTCAATGCCACTCATCCACTCGAATTCCAAATAACCAATCCCTACGGCGAAACATGAATATTGATTAGCCGGGCTTCGACTGTAAAGTCTCTAGACCAGCGGTTCTGAACCTTTATAGTAAAATTTAATTCAATTCTAAATGATGTGGCGGGGATGAACGGTAAATTTATTTTCGTTCACAATGTAAACTGCTAAAAAAATAATGCTACGACAATCAAAATGTTCGGAATCGTTATTATTTAATTGTCTCCATGTCTATCCTCGAATGACAATTATAGTGAAACAACTAGTACGTCGTAACTACCACTGAGGAAATTTTGTACAATAACAAGAAAAGAGACAACCCCATATTTCTGAAGGTCTCCGGCGACCCCTGGCAAATCGTCATTCGACCCCCGTGGGGGTCGCGACCCACAGGTTGAGAACCGCTGCTCTAGACAGACTTATAAACAAATATTATCTAAAATACCGTTATCTAAAAACGGGTGATGAAGTGGTAGGGACCGTATAGGTTAGACCAGAACCCTCTTACCAACTCTGGTTAGACGCCTAACGTCTCTTGAAGGGCGCGTCTTAAATAAGTGATTATAAGTCTAATATTATTAGGGCCTACTACTGCTGATCTCTTAGACTATCTAGAATTTTGGTGGGTCGATATACTCAACACCGAACCGATATCGCGATATTTAGCCTCCGGCGAAATACCTGTTCTTCGTGTGCCATGTATTGCTATGTCGGCGACCATGGATTTCCACTCTTCTCTGTTTCTGGCTTTCTTTATCAGTCCGATGTTGTCTTTAGTTCTTGTTGCTTCTCTTAGGCTATGTGTAGGCCTACTTTATTCTCTGTCTTTCTAAGTTTCTCTTGCTCTTTCCCTTAGATTTTCCAATCCATTCTTTCTAGATAACCCAGAAACGCCAACTGTTGCTTTCTTATGGTCTTTAGTAATTTTCTTTTTAGTACCAGTGGCGTCGCCAGGAATTTTGGGTTGAGGGGGAAGGGGGCTGGCGTGTCAGATTCCTTACCCCCACCCCACCCCACAAAAAACTTTCTCACCGGATTTGCGCGAATCTGATAGATGGTCTGCAGGGGTCAGATTGGGGGGGGCAGTTGCCCCATTTGCCCCCCGTGGCGACGCTAATGCTTTTTACACCAAAGGCTTTTGAAGTTTTAGTAGACCTACAGTACCTACTTCCTTATAGGAAGTTGTAATGAAGAGATGTGGTTTCTCAGATGTATGCAGAAAATTTCATGGACAGAAAAAATAGCCAATGAGGACGAACACCGATACCGACATAAAATACTAACACCGACTCACCACTAATCTAGATTACCTTTCAGTGACCTAGACCAGCGTCTGCCTGCCTAGACGCACGAATTGCTGTGTAATAAATTGTCTTTGACTGTATTCCTTAAGGCTTGGGGTCGTCCATAAATTACGTAACACGGTTAGGGGAGAGGGTCCGGCCATTTGTTACGAAGTATAACGACGGGGGGGTCCGTAAATGTGACGTAACGCAATAAAAAATCAAATGATGACTTTTGACTATTTTTTGCTCGTCAGGGTTTTTGGAGAGGAAAAAAATACAAGGATTACCGTTTTTGCTTGTCAGGGTTTTTCGAGAGGAATGAATGCAAGGATGACCTTTTTTCTTGTCGAATTTTCGGAAGACGAAAATAGGGGATCGGCCCGTTGTTACGTCATATTTTAGGGGGGTCTGACGTTTTGTTACGTCGCGTTACGTAGGGAGGGGTCAAAAGTGCCAAAATCGCGTTACGTCATTTATGGACTACCCCTTGAGCATATACCGTTATATCGCAAGGCAATTAAATACCAATTGAATTGTGAAGCACTCTGACCTCTTTACTTGACCTGTCAGCAATTAAACAATGTCAACCGGGCCCAAAGATAGGTTTTGAGATGCGTCTATGAATATACTAGAGACCACGTACCTGTGCTTATCATTCCATATATTCTAATTTAAATGGCGATGAGACAGAATTTAATAATACCTCTTAATTAGTTTAAACCACTTTTGATTAGGACGAACATAATTGTCGGCAGGACTTAATACAAGCAAATGAAATTCGAGGACTAATAAGCCGGATAATGTATGTATGGTCTTTGCGCAGTGGTTGGCATTTCCAAAAGCAAGACGGTGTTCTTGAAGCTTCGTCACGCGCACTGTCAGAAGTGGCATTCCAGTTTGTGCCAGTCATCAAATTGAACCATTTAGGATGGGCTCAGAGTAATTTGACAAATAACTGGAGCTCATTCTCAACAAATACGCGGCAAATAGAATTTAATACTAGGTCAGCAATGTCGATAAGCCTAGATGTATTATTGTCATCAACTGTGTACAGTAGGCCTAGGCCCTACTTTATTCCAATCTGTTAGACCCTAAGCCTGGAGCCCCTGACCAAAAATAATATTAATAAATTCCGGTGACTACAGTTATTCTAATTTCATGAAGAACAGCGTCAAGTTTATGCCACACTTGAGCTTTTACCAGAACAACAAGATATGATGTTCGTGAGGTATATTATTATCTATGTAATAAAAACCAGTGGCGTAGCGTGACTTTTTGGGGCCCGGGGGCATCTTTGTCATGGGGGCCCCAAACTTTCAAAGGCTGACGAGCAAAAAAAAGGTCAATGACGAGAAGAAAAAAATGGTCATCACCTCCTTTTTCACCCTGACGAGCAAAAAAAAAGGTCGTCAGCACGTTCATTTTATTGTTAGAGTTAAGAAGTGTTGGGTCATTAGCTTAGACCCCTCTTTGCCCCCGGGGCCGGGGGACAAATGCCCCCCACGTTACGCCACTGATAAAAAACCGGAGGTGAAGAAATTATTTCCTTACAAATGCGCTGTTTTGGCTCATTGTTATTTAATTAGACCCGGATCTATATAACAGTAGTTTCGTTGCATTATCGGTGTTTATAATTTTCTATGTCAAATGCGCAGTTAGTCAAGACAACACTTGAATTATAACAAAACAGTGCTAAAAATCCAAATACCGATTATACCGCCCACTCTGCATCTTAATTAATCAGACCTCGATTCGTGGGGATGGGGAGGGATAAGAGGGGCTATCACCATCCTACTGGTTGAACCCAAAAGACAGTGGAGGTCGAAAATTATTGTTGAATCCACTGATTTTTGAAATATGAATCACTGACCTAAATAGCAAACATAGACCGTAATAAAAATCTATAGGTTGTAATTTTTATGAGCATTTGACCAATGCACATGAGTCATGCCAAATGATAAGAACAATTGTAATTGTAATTATCAATCACTGATAATTAATCACTCAATGTCCATTTAATTTCAAACAAATTCAAAAGCCTTCATTTTATCTTTGAGTATCATAACAATATTGATGAACTTGACAGTAAGATATCCTCTCAACATCTACTACAGACTCAGACCTTGAACTTTTGGCCAAATTCTTGGCCACAACATCCTTCCTCGTTTACATCGACATCTACTCAAATCTACTTGAACTTAAAATCTTCACATTCAATGATCTAAAATCAAATAACATTTACTAGTACTTCACCAAGAGAATTCAAATACAAGACAGTTATTATCATAACTAAATAAATGATATACTTTCAACAAAGTAAATACAAATGACGTCTATCATAAAAATGACAACATCATACTCAATATAAGATTTCATCAAATTGTTAAGAGATAAACTTATTATGGAAAACATTTCAATGAGCTTCAACTACATCAGACCCTAAGAAATATTAGCCAAAGATGATGCTGATGATGGTGATGGTAATGATGAAGACGACAATGATTATGGTGAAAAGGATATATCTATGTTTGACATTTATACATTTCATCTTTGTCCACAATGCAAGCAATGTTTAATGCAATACTGCATCTTCACTGAAACGTGACGAAAAATCAGTAGAAATAGAAGAACTTAGTCACACTCGCATAAATTTGGAGAAATTCTTGTAAGATTTTGAGCAGTTACTGCTTCTAACATTTACACATGGTCATTAAGTTGTACAATAAAACCTGATCAGAATTGATACATGTGACATTGTCAAAGCTGTGTTAAATGTAACTGTACATTATTGGTAACAGATAAAGCAGATACTAGTGACATCAAAATCCAATACAAAGACTGTGTAAATAACAAAAAAGGCAGGCAACCAGCTCAATTCTGCACGTCAAATATTATGGTATAAAATGAGTATTATTTTTACAAGGAAATTGCAATGAACACATGATTTTGTGGAAATCTGCAGCTCTCTCTAACAAATGTGACATCACAGTGTCACAACTGTCTGAAACCAACATTCAATTTCTTACTTTCTATTCATCTTAATACTACACAGTGCTTGCTATTCACAGGAAATTGATCAAGACAACTGAACTGTGGTATTGGGAAATTTGCAACACAGATAGAATACAAAAACAAAAAACAAAGCTGCAAAAACTTATATGCTAACATGTCAACCAGGCATTAATTTTAAATTAAGGATCTACTGTAATATGCACACACACACATTATTATTACTATTATTATTACTATTACTATTATTACATGCACACACAGGCTTTCTTTCTTTCTTTCTTTATTATTATTATTATTATTATTATTATTATTATTATTATTATTATTATTATTATTATTATTATTATTATTATTATTATTATTATTATTATTATTAATTATTATTTATTACTATTATTACATGAACACGCAGGCTTTCTTAATTATTATTATTATTATTATTATTATTATTATTATTATTATTATTACCAGCATCATCATCATCATCATTATTATTATCACTAGAATTATCATTATCATTCCTTCAGGCAAGACCAATCCAACCAATTCCAGAATGACCAATCAGAACGCTCACTCAGCCAACCAATCAGAACGCTTGAAGGTAACCAATTCACACAGCCAACCAATCATCACACAGCCAAACAATCAGATCACCAATTCACACAGCCAACCAATCAGAACGCTCGAAGGCAACAGACATACAGATAACGATTTTAATGTTATAGATTATCATTCCTTCATAGAACCTTTGACATGGTCATTATCAACAAGCGCCATATTTCAATAGATCACAATTTACAACCAACTTGTTATTCAGACGACTAGAATATCGAATGTTGCGTCATTTTAATTACAGAATAATATTAAATTCAAGCATCACAAACAAAATTCACTGGATCTGAAAATGCAATGTGTTTGAACATCTAGAGTAAGTGGACTTTCTCCTTGGAATAAAAACTCTTCCATATCTGCTGCTCCCTTCTGACAACCTCTGAAAGATCACTATGACAAAAAAATCTCAACATCAAGTTAAGTGACTCGTAAAACTACGGGCAACTCCGAGTATAAATTTATGAGGCACTACATAAATTTTAGCATTACATTACAACAATTAAGTAAATCGTCGTAACTCCAGATCAAATGGGCAAATTGCAACAGAGTTTTAGTCAATGTGCAATATTCTGCTTCTGTTTCTAACTAAGCATGGTTCTGTGACTCAAAAATCCTTATCTACTCTTACCTTAAGTAAAAGTGCAAGTAAAATCTCCTTAACCCCTTTACTGGGAATCCAAATATATCCGTCCATTTTGTATTGAGTTACAGGTAAATATACAGTAAAGGGGTTAAAACAAAGTAACAGCACTGTTCAGCAGATAAACACCTATCAAATTTGAAAATCTGAATGTTGGCTCACCAGATAAAGCAGATTTCATAAGCTGCACCTAATTATTATTTTTTTATTATGAACTTCTATAGCACCAGTTCCAATACTTAAAGGTATCAATTAATTGTAGTCCAAACTAACTCAAACTGAAAAGACCAGGCCAATTCCAGAGACAAGTCAGGGTGGAGAAGCTGCAAGGCAGACTATGAAGTAAAAGAGAACTGATAGGGATGTGATTTAACACTGATTTCAATATTATAATTGTAAAAATGCATGCTAAAAACAGTGATAATATCATAATGTTTATATATATATATATATATATATATATATATATATATATATATATATATATATATATATATTAGTATAGACTAAAGAACTACAGTGCATCTGGAATTATAAAGAAATGAAAATAAACACCAAAATCCAAATCTAAATCATTGTAATTCCACAAATACTGCATGGATCAGAAACCTGGGTAACAAAAAGAGAAGATGAAAAAAGACTGCTTGTTACAGAAATGAGCTGCCTAAGAAGAATTCTTGGAGTTAATTCATTCATTCATTTGTTCACATGGACGACAGAGGTCCGTTGTGCCAATCTCGTGTTGCGCGAGTTGTGACAGCGACCGATGGCTGAGTGCCATTCATGAAAAATTGTGAAAGGAAGACCATCGCCGATCTGCTGGGCAATGTACGGCGTGGTCTGCCAGGAGGTCTTCTCCAGCTCGGAGGAGGACGCGTCTCGGTGCGTCGAGCAATCTAATCTAATCTTAAACTTCTATAGCGCCACTTTCATAATGCACAGGAGCATCAACCGATGGCACTCCAAATCCAAACCACTAAAGATCCAGGTCAAAAGAGCGGGTGACAGTCTATGGTGGATGGGTCAAAAAGATGGGTTTTTAATCTTGCTCTAAAAATTTGTAATGAATTTGCAATGCGAACATGCTGAGGCAATGAGTTCCAGAGTTTTGGGGCAGATGAACCAAGGAGTATGGGGATGGAGAGAACTTGTCCTGAGACGAGGATCTGAGCAATGGCGCAGGCAAGAGCGCGATGGGCCGGAATGTTCTTGTCCTGGCGAGCCACGTGACCGAAGAGAGACAGACGGCTTATGAGTTAGCAGACTTCAAAACCCTAGAATCGGATATATATGGCAGCGAATTGGGCTAAATAATACTTTCATGGATAAAATCAAATCAGATAAAGAGGCTAACATGGTATGGACATGTAAACAGGAAGTTTGACTTGAGACTTCCCAAAAAAGCACTCTACACATACAAAGGAGGTAAAAAAAGGAAGAGGCAGGTCCAGAAAAAAAATGGTAGACAGCATAAAAGAAAACCTGAAAGAAAACAATTGCAAAAGGAAGAAAACTAACATCGGACAAGAAGGCCTGGACATGTTTTCTGACTAACTATTGCCACTAATGAGTTGACAGACAACAACAATGATGATGATGATGATGATATGATGATAAAGAAAGTCAAGTAAGTACCAGCTGATTTTAGTGTGAAAAAACAAATTAATATTCTAGAAAAACAAAACCCCTACAGTGACTATTAAATTACCATCTGCAAAAGTAATGGAGTGAGTGATAATATAGGCCAAATTAACAGGTTTAATTAGAAAGCAAATAATAAATTCAAACCAATGGAAAATATACCAACATTAACTATACTCGAAGATATCAAATTAAAAAGCATGAGCAAAGGTAAAAATTTAAAAGGTATATATAAGAAATTCACAAATTACGACCAATCACACACATAAAGTTACAGTTAGTCTGCACCACCGCCTCCCCTAAATTAATGAATAATTCCAAACTGTCATTGATATAATCAAACACCTCAATAGGCTTTTAATGACCATCAGTTTCTTGCAGCTTCTGCCATAAAGCAGTTTCTGGAATACTGATTTCAATTATCACTTAATTATAAATTAAACAAATATTGACAGTGAAAACAGAGCTCAAATGATCAGTTCTAATTCTTTATTTTGTTTTTCATATCTTAATATTCTAAATTAAAGATAAAATTGTACTCAACTCACATACCTGTGATCTAACCTAAACAATAATCTTACTAAGAAGAGTTCATATATAGCAATACACATCTGGTTTTCTTACAGTCCTTTAAAGTGCCATGATACACTATCTAAGAAATATTTTGTACTATACAGCTGAAATCAGAAACAAATTAATGATCATAATTAGAATATGCTTAGATGAATATGCCTGTTCTCAAGTGATTTCATATAGAATAAAAAGTGAAAAGGTGTGATTCAATGCAAATGATTCAGTTGCCAATAAGACTAACAGCCAAAGAGGTAAAAATAAGCGCATATGGTACATAATTGATCAGTGACACAATATTGTTCACGAAGTTCACAATTCATAACATCCAAATATATGTCTAAATTAAAAATTGAAATCTTTGTCTTTGTGATAAGGTTGGCTTCTACTATAAACTCTTTTTTGACTACAGATTACGAACCAGTCACCTAAAGCTGCAGCAAAAAACCAAAGCACTGGAAAGCACATCCTGTGCCAGCCCAAACAAGAGACTCACTGAAGCCAATTGTAACTATAAACATTTAAGCAAATATTACAAGACAGTCATGTATTGTACTCAAACCACAGAATATGTTATAACTCAAATCTCTTCAGACATAGAAATGTCATGGTAATAAATTTTGGCTTCATTATCGGCTAGCCACAGCTGAACATAAGATATAATGCAGTACAGCACTGATGAAAAACATTATAAGACAGAAAATATTAACTTGGCAAAGCAAGCAAACAGACTTGATGTACGGTATAGCAGTGAAAGCAACAGTAAGAACAAAAAAACGAAACTATGAATAACAACAACAGATTAACACAAACTGATTCACTATTGCATTTAAAAGCGACTGAAAACACAACAAAAATATATCGACCAATAAAAGTGCGGTTTCAATCAACATTGCACGAATGCCGATAACGTACGGTAACAGTGTACTACGTGCCAGTCAGCGCTGACAGAATATGAACTGCAAAAACAATGGCTCATAACGCGCGCGCGATCTCGCGTTTTCAAAACGTCAAGAGCAAGAATTCGCACACAACCATCAAGGCCGTTTAAAGAGTCTCAACAGTCTTCTTCTTCTCTTTTTCTCTCTTTCGATCCTCAGCGTCACACGATCGACACTACAGAGATGGAAAATGGTAGATTTTTAAGAGGAGGAGAGAAAGAGAGAGCAAGAGGGTCGCAGATTAGCACAGATCAGATCTATTTATATACTCGGATGAAAACATTTAATCTTCACGATTTCCACTTGCGTGCGTTTATATGAATGTCGAGAGTGCAGACGGCGTTGTGACGTCGTGGTCAAGTCGCTCGTTGACCTTCTTCTTTCCGCCGTACTGTCCGATGAATGAACCATCCTCGTTGAACTTGGACGGGTCCGGATCTTCGTATTCGCCCAAACTGTCAGTCTCGCTGTCCAGAGGTTTTTCCTCACTCTCCAGCGACCCTCTGCTCTTGTTCAAATCCTCACTGCAAGTGAAAGAAATTTAAGATAACAATAGCAAGCAGCAGAAGTGACAAAATATGTCTGCTGAGCATTTCTAAAAAAAAATTGGTGCAAGGCCCACCATTTTGGTCCGAAAATGAAATATTTGCATAGAATATTTGCATAGCGCCTCTTACGAAGAATCACTCAGAAACTATTTCAGTTGGGGCTTGGAATTTCAGAATCGTAACTGCTCTCAAATAAAATATTATAAAACAGACTTTAAAAAATCATCAATTTCGCTACATATTTGTCTTAGGATGGTTGAATCATGCATCCAACGTTTTAACACCTATGGGTTAAATGTTTCCATGGGTCTCAAAATGGGCCATGTCAATTTAGACTGGCCGATTCTAATTGGCTTCTAAGCTATAATCAATATATCCATAGGCATATATCCCGAGTGTTATGCTCCACATAACACCGGATGGATGCTTCTCTAAGGTGCTAACAACTAACTGACCTCTGGATTACAACCTCGATTCACCACGGACAAGATCACGACTATGATTATTCACTGAAGCGACCATCGACTGGTGCTGATGTACTACTACAATGGCGCTAAAAGCAGTCTACTACTACTACTACTACTACTACTACTACTACTACTACTACTACTACTACTACTACTACTACTACTACTTATGGGCTTATGGCAGAGGCGGGCAAGCCTTTTCTTTAAATGGCCACATGAAACCTAATGCTACATTAGGCGGGCCGCCATATAATAAGCCAAAATGATTGTAATTTCAAGTGGGTAAAAAGAAGAATTTATAGTACTTTTTCAAAATCCAAATACATTAAAAATATTGCAATGCCATGATACAATGCAGTAACTGTGGTGACCTATAGTTTTGCTTGTCAAGGCAGCTTGAGGAGAAGTTGGAGGCATGATCCTTCTTTTGCCTCGGGTGCTGCCAACCCTTTCTAAGATTTTAAAATAAAGTGCCATGTTTCCGTAAAATAATTTAAATTTTTTTTCACTTTCTGCCAGTTGTATGCATATTTCTAAATGATCTCACGGGCCATGGAATCCGGTGGTGGGCCACATGTGGCTCGCGGGCGTAGTTTGCCCACCATTGACTTATGGGAAAGTCTGCTGAAATTGAGTTATATAGAAGCCGAGGCTGGGCATGACCTCATTCTTTTAAAGCGCTTTTGACTTTGGCCCTGTTAGCTTTGCTTACGACGTTCTAGAAATTGTCTTGTATAATAATAATAATAATAATAATAATAATAATAATAATAATAATAATAATAATAATAATAATGATGATGATAATAATGATGATGATGATGATGATGATGATGATGATAATAATAAAACATTTTAATTCAGCAGTATAAAAGGTGAAAAAAGAGAACAAAAAGAGCATCAATAGCAGTAACAATAACACTACCATCACCGCCACCACTGTCATCACCACTCCACTACCACAATGCACTGTACATATATAAAGAATTTAATGGCCATACTGTGAATATTAAAACAACACTGTTTCTCTAACTGGTTAGTTACATAAAAATAACACAAGCAACACAGACACAAATAAAGAATTGAAGTAACAACTTAAGAATAACACTTATATAACATGCACTTTATAAATCAAATAAATTTTGAACACATATTTAAAAACTAATGAATATTATTTGAATTAATACACAGAGAAAACATCCACTCATATTTAAATTCAAACTCCACTTCTAAGTAATGTAAACAAGTAAATCTCTGTGAATTTATATAGCCCTTTCAAAAGGGTACCATAGTAGCTAAGTCCTTATTATTGGTCTAACCCACATTCTGGTCATATTCATTGTCCTCAATTTTGTCAGGTTTGCTTCAAGTATATCTTAAGAAAAGTTTGTAGGTTTTCGTCCAAGATCAAGACAAATCTTTGAGCATCCATAATCTTGGATATCAGCTAACATTCCAAATTCAGATTTTAAAATTCCTTAACTGCATTATCTAGTATCAATTTAATTTTATTGGATGTTATTACAAGGAGAGTAAATGAATATAGTACAACACCAAATTCAATATAGATATCGCTTTAACAACTGTTCACCAAAAAGCAATATCAAGCCATAAAGTATTCAGTTCAAACATTCTATGTCTCTTTGCATACCTGTATTTTAATTCCGTGTTTGGTCTAAAAATAGCAAATTACTCTAATTTCACAAATCTGCAAAACAGAAAACTCGAGTTGACCGCTTTATCAGAAAAACTACTCAAGGGAAAGCATTTCAAGCTTTAATTTAGATCAGGGTGGTGGCCAAACCCATAGAAGGTGCAAGCCGCAAATGACAATTTTCAAAAGCTTGGGAGTTACATTGCCACAAATAGACATGAAAACAAGGTAGTGTAATCCAATTCTTTGTCAAAATTTCATTACCGGTAAATCTTTGCTGCCATTTTTATGGGACCTATGATAAATTTACCAGTAGCAAACAGGCAAAATTATTGTTGTTAAGTGGAAATTGTACCTCTGCTGATCTGATAATCTGCTCAAAAAATATTTTAAAACTTTTGGCAAGCCACAGATAATGCTCGAAGAGCCAAAGTAGCTTATGAGCTGCAGTTTGCCACCTCTGATTTAGATCATGCAAGTGGGAAAGTAAACCAAGCAATATAATAGGCTTTCAGAAATTGGAAATAAGTAATAGAAAATTAGAAATAATAATAAAATTGTTAAGCTAAGTGTGCTAAGAAAATCAGAAAAATCTTACAGGGTCATCTATATGCAGAGAGCAGAACATCAAAATCTAATAATCTAATGCAGAATTGATTGCCTCCTTCTACTAAATATCACAATTATGGGGCTGCACATGCTGGCTGCTTTGGCACAACTGACGGAATGTACAACTGGAAATCTGGAGATGTGCGAAATGTCAAAGAACGAGCGTACTTACGTCCGTGTATATTCGCCAAAACCAGCCTCTTCGTCATCCCGAGTCGAATCGTGACCTCTGAGTTTCTCTTTCTCGTGAACTGCAACAAAAATATATATTCTAATTGAATATTAACATCAATCCATTGCAAAAATGAATGATTGATTCAAATTCCATCTGCAGATGGTTGCTCATAAAAGTGTCATTTTCCATAATGAAGTTATTTGAACTTTAAATAGCAGAACAATTTCTGGATAAAACAGAAAACCCTGATCACTGTTAAGTACTAAATAAAATACCAAGAGGAAAATGGCCATCAGAAGGGAAGTCAATTCTTATTAGGAAAGTAAACTAAGGAGGAACACGATTAAGGGAAGCATAATTTAGGGCAGTAAATTTCTAATTATTTTAAAATTCTTACGTGCAATAATCAGAATTGTGAGACCGGTTCCCATTAGAATACTAAAGTTAAGCAGCGTTTTGTACAACTTGATACCAGGATAAGCGAAGAGTTTGGCAAATGAGACATGGAATATTTATACAAAAAGCAGCACGAAGCAGCAAAGATAAAGCGACGGTTGAGAGAAAGGACTTGCAAATCACTCTAGATTAACAGTTCAAATGACATTAACCGGTTGCCTCTAAAGATGGGAAGTGCCTACTGAAGACAGTGGCATTTGACAATATTGGTGACATCAAGCAAACCACAAGACTTTGGTCATGGCAGTATTAACCCCTTAACCGTGTATTTAAGACTCTAAAATTGGATATATGGCAGATAGGGGTTAAGCTCTGAACCAAAGTGGATCACATTCACATTATGATATAGATTGCTTCTCTTCTCCTGCTTCTCCCTTTTAGTATCCTAATCCTTTAACATCAATTTTAATATGTCAAATATCTTATTATATCTAATATATCTAATATTGAAATAGGAAATTTTTTGCATTTGTCTTTACAACTATTTTTCCAATATTGAACTGAAATATTAACGATCTTTGATTCTGACTTTGATACTAATAAACTGATTGATTGGTTGATTGATTGATTGATTGATTGATGATAAAAGCGTCTCTTCTGAAAAGTATTTTTTTACCAGCGTATTTTCCACCGCGGTTTCTTTTAATGAGGCAGATTATAAGAAGAATCAGCAGAAGGAACGCAATGGCACACATAAGTCCGATGAACCATCCCATTGACGCCACGCTTGACTTCACGCGGGCTAAGAACACAAAATGGTCAACTGTCATTCAAAACCAAAACAGAAATATTTGTCATAAATTGCAACAATTAAAGCAATATTCAATCAATCACAATAATTTAATCATCACTCTTGGAAACCAATAATTAAGATATCTTCATCATGCAAATAACAAAAGAGAATGTGCAAAATGAAGATTTTAAATTGTCAATTTTGCAATGGATTCATATTCTGGTTGCCTCGTTCCTTTCTTCCATCAAAACATAACTGATAGTAGATAGAGACAGTGGAAATCTCATAACCCCATGCATGAACATCGCTGATTAGATGGCAAGGCATTTGGTTACCTTAAAGAGAGTCATTGTTACACCCGACTACTCAAAAAGTAGGGTATGAAAATGAAATTCAACAAAGTCTTCAAACTCAGAGCTGTTTTTGCAAAATAATTTGTTTCCAATTCAAAGAAATGCATTTCAAGAAGATACAAAAATTAATAAATAAAAACTGTTACCAAACACAGAGCTGATATAATTAAATATCTATAGTTGAGATATGGTTGAAGCCTCCATATGTCAAACGAAATAGTGCGATATATAAAAACAATAAGAATCACACTGTATTTCTGTGTTAAAAAGTACATGTTCTTAGTTTTCCCGACCTTCACAATCCACGTGGAATATCATTGTTAAATTAAATGAAGCTTACAACCAGAGAATTGGAAATGAAACAATTCATTGAGACAAGGTATCAGGTTGAAATGAATTCATGTTTGCAATTTCATCAGAAAGTAACACGGTCATTTACTATTAAATTTCGGTGTCCAATCTTCGATTTTGTCAAATTAACTTGGCTTGGAGTTTTCTAATACCAAATTAAGTTCAATGTCGAGAATTTTAGAATAATTTATGTGCCGCCTGAAATTTTCAAATGAGCAATTATTTCTTGACAGCTGGATCATAATTTCATGGTTGTTAACAAAACTTGTGAGAAAGACAACACACACACACACACACACACACACACACACACACACACACACACACACACACACACACACACACACACACACACACACACACACACACACACACACACACACACACACACACACACACATATATATATATATACACATACACTTATGATTCTTCACTTAGTGAATGACTTAATGGGTGTTAACAACCAAGCAATAACAATAATGATAATGATAATAATAATAATAATAATAATAAAATTTTAATAAAAAAATAATAAAACACACAAACTTACTGTACATACAAAATGTGTTAATGGTTAATGCAAATATAGTCTTAGTCCACTTACTTTCGCCCGGTCTAGGAACAACGATAGTCTTGGGGTCTGACTTTGTTTCATCTCCACCGCTGTTCTTTGCAACCACTCGAAACTCATATGATGCACCGGATTCCAAATCAGTGACATTAATCCAGTTGTGCTCATTCTCTGGTTCCGTTTTTACCCAATCATCAGAGCCTGAAAGACAATCCATTTTAGCACATTCACTCATGTAAAATATGCATTTCCATGAAGTTCATGAAGTAGCATCCTGTTGTTTTGCAACTTCAAGACAGATCTACGGCATTCATCACTCAATTTTATCATCAGTCCTCAAGTCTCTATGATACAAGTCTCTATGTTTCCCAAACTGTGGGTAGTAGGGGTCAGTACAGTTGGTCATGGGGTAGTGTGAAATTAGATTCAAATGTGTCATTTTCTAACTAAACTAACACCATAATGTCACTAGCCTTGCCAAGTTGCAAGTAGGTTTTGTTTTAAGAAATTTATACACCTACAATCCATTCAAAGCTTATATTAAATGATAACCGGTAGTGTCTAATCCACTTTTAGTTGACACAACGTTTGCAGGGTCCCCGCTCATTAAAAAGCCACTGAAGTGGGTCGTGGTCCCAAAAAGTTTGGGAAACCTTGTTCTAATGTATGGCATGATGCCCAGAATACTGAAAGTCAAGCTAAGGGGATAATCCAATTTCAGAAATTGTTATATGGCTCCCTATATAAACCAGGCAAGTTTCAAATGATACAACTCAATTCAGAAATGCATGTAAGAGTCCATTAACAATGACTTCAGAGGACCTGATAAAGCCTAAAGTATCCATACCAAGTCAAAGTCAAAAGAGTAAATAAATCAAGGCACAATTCCTTTATGACTTTGGTTTGCAATGTCCCAAATAATAACTAAACACAAAGTCAAGAGTTAATAGCTACAGTGTAGTAACTATAAGAATGTTATTCTATTGTCCATATCACTTTATAACTGAACAAAAACACATCATAACAGCACACAGTGTTGAATTTGTAAAAAAGAGCAAGTGGGGGTCCGACAGCCGAAAGCCAACATTTCCAACCTCCACACTGCTTGTGACATAATGGCTACACACAGAAAGAGAGAAAGACTGTTGTAGTCCTGGAAGTACCTACCAGTTTTCCTATACTCCAAATAGAACATATTTCCCGGATTACGGGGTGGATTATTTAAGTCTGGAACCCATGATACATTGATGGAATTCTCTCCAATCACCTCCAATTCAACAACAGGCTGACTTGGTGCTAAAACAAAAGATAATCAAACAACCATTCTAGGGTCATCTGGAATCCTAATTTAGTACGGATGTTCATGAGAGTATGTATGTTACTACAGGGTGGTGCCAGCAAAACCGGACAACCGGTATATTAAATGCAAACGTAAATGTGACTAGTCCGGTTTGTTTTGCGCCACCCTGTATATATATATATATATATATAGTTTATTTACTCAATTCATCCATATTAAAAATATAGAAGGCTTGACACCATCACATATTTAAACAGCAATTATGACACTTTTGACGACAGGAACCAGATGAGTTTTGTCTGCCAACATCACTTTGTATAACTAACAATTTATCATCTTTCAGATCTGGTCTTAAAACACATCTGTTTGGCTTGGCTTATCCCCTTTAGATTGCTCTCCCGCCATTTCAGACTGATCTTCTGGCATGACCTGGTTCTAATTCTATTTGGATTTGGTGCGCCATCGGTTGATGTCCTGGGCATCATGATAGTGGCACCATAGAAGTTGATTGATTGATTGATCTGATCTTGGATCTAAGTTTGGTACAGTGTCTTGAGCCACTTCTGAACTGAAGTCTCAAATCCAATACTTCAAATCCAACAAGTGCAAGCAGAACTTTATACCTGTCACTACAAGCACCTCTGCAACTGTTACCAACACAGTACCTCTAGGAAAGATTATACGCTAGTTTGATTTATACATAGTGATTATGGTACAAAAATTATGAAGAACTGCAATGTAATATGTGTGCTGTTTTTCATTTTATACTGCTAATTATGTTTATTTTGTATAATCAAAGACAACAGACGTAGATGACAAACGGAATTCATTGTGAGAAGTTGTCAAATTCTAACTAATAGAAACTGAGCAGACCTGAAGAAGGCAGCGTGGACTCCTCACAGTAGTTGACCGGACCGCGACCAATGCTTGTCACAGCATAAATGTAGAATATGTAATTGGTTTCATTCTGAAGCGAATGGATCTTCTTGTGAATCTGGTCGGGATTGGTCACTTTCAAAACAGTTATCTGGTCAATGGATGGAGGAGCTGGAACACAAGAGAAACTACTTCTCACAACTGCTGGATTTAGGTAGGATTAACACAGGCAAGTCACCCATGAATTCAACTGACCTAAGATTCTGACAAGACTGGAGATTGACAGAATCAAACAATGAATAATAATAATAATAATAATAATAATAATAATAATAATAATAATAATAATAATACCATTTCTAATAATAAAGGTATCAATCAATGGTACTTCAAATTTATCAGCAAAAGACCGGGTCATTCCAGTAATTTTCTAAAGGTATCAATCAATGGTACTTCAAATTTATCAGCAAAAGACCGGGTCCCATTCCAGTAATTCAGTCAGTGAGAAAAATGACGGATCGGCATCACGGGCAATTGAGCGAGGTGGGCGGAGAGTCTTGTCCCTGTGCAGACCAAATGGTTACATTAAGAGGCTGCATCTCTGTACCTTTTTCCAAATATTTATAGTTAAATGCCCAGAAACAGCTCTAGGGGTTGAGATGTCAGATGCCAGACTTAAAATACATCAGGTTATACCACTAAAGGTGATCAGGTCATCTTCACTCAAAGATTGGGACTTGCTTCCACCAAAAGAATCAAATGAAATTGCTGATTGGGAGATACAACAATTGAGTTCATTTGCCCCTTGAGCACCATGGGTATTATATGAAGCAGTAGGGGATGAAATGGTGGGATATGAGGAGATGAATTGGAAAGAGCTGAATTCAACATGTGAATTTGTCAGATTTATTAATGGATATTCTTGCGCAAAAATAAGTAATCAATCAAGAGAAAATGAATCTTGCTAAAAGTTACATTAAACTCAAACTTTTTCCAAATATTTTTAATTAAAACAAATAATCAGGGGTTGAGATTTCATATATTTTTTGAGGATAGCAATTAATCAAATATCTGAGAGAATTGCTTCATGAGCCTTATTATTTGGCAGTCATGTGATGGGATATCTCAACATATGAATTCAACATGTGACAAGTGTCTTTACTAATGGATATTCTTGCAAAATAAGAGGTAATCAACAAAAATGAATCTTGCCAAACTCTGTAGCAGCCTGATAATTAAACAAATAATCACTGGATTTCACTCGTAGCATAACCGCAATGCTTTGCCTTGTCCGGGGGCATGATTTGGAAGGGAGATAACCTTCTTTTTGCTTGTCAGCACGATTTGGAAGGGAGATAACCTTTTTTGCTAGTCAGAGATTTTCAGTATAAGCGACGACCTTTTTTTCTCAGCCCCCCGGCCCACTCGGACCTTAAACCGGCCCTGCGGTTGAAAGGTTTATGTGCAAGTGGAGTGACCCAAAAGTACAATACCTATTATGCATTTCCGCTTCACTTGATAATGCTTCAATCATAATGTTTGTGCTACACCATGTTCCATCGTGAATAATGAAATATTTTCATAAGTAAGTAAGAGCAATTATCAATCTCTCAACCTTTTCTGTATTCAATTTCATAGCGAAGAATCCTGCCGTTCGGCTCAGCAGGTTTGTTCCATGCGAGCCTAACATGATGAGATCCTCTTTCAACTACACGGAAATTCTGGACCACACTGGGAACTAAATGAAGAGAATTCAATCAATAATTCTATAATGATTTCTAGAAAGCAACAGCAATGCAAAGAAGTAAAAAGTTTATTCAAAAGTACTGTTATTATTATTATTATTATTATTATTATTATTATTATTATTATTATTATTCACAATACTAGACAACAATCAGGATTTTGCACGTTTTCTCATTTACAGATTTTGTTACTCATGAAGAAATTTTATAGCTAGAAATGTTTGCATTTTTCTCAGAGTTTTATTGCAAAAAATATAAAGTGCACAGAAGTTTTTTGGATATCTTGGGCTCCCCTTGTTTTGTCTACAGGTACAATCATTAAAAAATGTTCAACTTATGGACACAATTGTCTTATTTCTGCATAATTTCGCATGGCTGTCCAGTTGAAAAGGAATGATTTTACTACTTAAATCTAAGCACTGCATAGGTAATGTTTGCCACAGAGTTAAAACATCTAAGGTTCTAATAGCAGTAACATAACCCCCATCTACGACAGCAAAATTTGGGGATCGGTCTGTTTCGAGGGGCAACCCTTTGCTTTGGAACTCGCTGCCGGCGGACGTGACTAGGGCGACATCTCCTGAACTGTTCACTAGGAACCTTAAAACATATTTATTTAACATCTCCTATTAGGGACATTTGTAAAGTGCTCTTGACTTTAGCCTTTGCTATGCGTATT